>CM045452.1:20000321-20516150 GCA_024666655.1 Dascyllus trimaculatus
ATTAGCAATTTTTCCAGGTATGCTGTTGTTGAGTTAAATGCAGTCATTCTATTTTGATGTGTCTGTGTTATACATGTTCAACTGACAGTGTTCAAATCTAGCTAATGCATTACTACTTGTAACAGAAACAGCACAAGTAACTCAATAACATTAGTAATATTTATTAATAATCATAGTGATATTATTAATTAGGACTTAACAGTTGGAAGTACAGAGTAATCACTTAAGTTTGTCATAAAGCTACTCAAGGTTTAATTAGGGCAAACACAATACATTATGCTGTAGAAATATTTGATAAAGTTTTGATAAAGGTTCGTGTTAAAATAGTCCTGTATTTTTAGTCCACAATCTTATGTGCTGCTGATAAAAATTAAAGTTTGGTGATCTCAAGCCTCATCCCTGCAACTATCCATTATTATGATATAATAATAATAATAATAATAATAAGAAGAAGAAGAAGAAGAAGAAGAAGAAAGAAGCTTTGTGCTGTGGGGAAAAAACACAATTTTTATGCATTTAACTAATAACTTGTTTTGTGGTAGTAAAATGCACACACTAATAGTTTCAGAGTAGTCATATAGTTAATTGTTTTTCAACTGGTGTTTTCACCACTTGAATTACAAATCCTCCAGATAAAACCATTTTTTTCCCCAAATGTACAAATTCTTGCCTGTTACAGCTATGTAACAACCAGATTTAAGGGGAAATGTCAAAATGTAATGTATTGCAAACCAAAACAGTTTACAATAAGACATACTTTTACACATGTACAGTGTTGTAGATATTTTACCTGTGTGAGTCATGGCTTGGTTGCTCTGTAGCTGCTGAGTGGGTCCTCCACCAGGGGTTCCTGGAGTGCTAGCACTCACCTGACCTTGAACAAAATTTGGGTTTGGAAATCCCATGGGACGCTTTTGCATGCCTGCAAGTAGATATTGATTTTCTTTTTCAGACTTAAGAGTAAAAATTTTACTTTATCTGAACATAGCTGTTGTGTGAAGGCCATAAACACATGTTTTCATAGGCATTTTAGTCTAATCAGAAAGGGTTACTGACAGTAACTCACCTGGATGAACTTGGGCCCCAGGCTGTCCATGCTGGGGCATTCCCATGAATCCTTGTTGCATGTTGCCCTGTTGGCCGAGGGCTGCTCTTCCTGGTGAACCAACACCCTGGGGAAAACCCTGTGGCGTTGTAGGTCTCTGAGCCATCATAGGAGGTGTCCCTGGTGAACCCTGCTGAAAGGGAGATGAAGACGAGCCAGGGGACTTGGCAGTAAGGTTGCCCTGCGGTCCAGAAGTTGGTGGAAGGGGTGGAGGGGGTCTGGGTGGTCCTGTGACACCACCAGCACCAGGCTGCTGACCTTTAGGCTGGGGAGCAGCAAACTGACCCATTGCTGTTTGCTGTTGTTGCTGTAATTGTCCCTGACCCATGGCATTGAATACCTGCCCAGCCTGCTGGCTACCAAATGGATAAGGGGGTGGGGGATGATTGGGGGTCTGAACTGTTGCAAGAGATGGCGGGCGTGGAACCATTTGGGCTTGGGGCGGGGGTTTTCTCCAGGCAGGGCCTCCTTGGGCAGCTGGTGGCTGGAGGACACCTGAGGACAACTGATTCCAGCCAGGAGGCACAGCCATCTGGCCTGATGGGTTGAATGGAGGTCTAGGTCCAAGCTGGGAGAGCTGAGCTTGCTGCTGAGCCTGCTGCTGTTGGTGATGCTGTTGTTGTAGCTGCTGCAGTGCAGCAGGGTTGAGCTGTCTCCCGGCCTGCAGAGCCTGCATGTGATGGACAGCTTGAGGAGGCATGGGGCCTGAGGCATGTGGGCCAGCCTGTTGGTGCTGAAGCTGTTGTTGCTGCTGAACTGACATACCTGGCATCATTGGATCCATCACATCTGAAGCAAAGAAGAAGTATTTCTACTACAGTATAGGTTCAAGCAGTAATACATTCTTAATTCCAACATGATAATTTGACATACAAGAAATATAGACTCATACCTGCTTGTGAAGATGGTCTTTGAACACGAGGATGGATCTGTCCACTACTGCCTGGTAACATAGTCTGACCTACCATTCCAGGCCCAGGGGGAACCATCGACGGATTAGCCATCCTTACCCCGCCTTATGGAAACATATGTATATTAATTCAAGATGTCTAAACAGGCAAATAGTTAATTTTTACTAAATACTGAATAAGATAGTGACAGATTCATGACCAATAATAATAAATGTTATTTAAAACAAAATAAAGAAGAAAGCAGTATATCTCAACCAGCTTCGGTGTTTACAGCTTCTGATTTCATGTCTTTACCTACAATAAGCAATACTATTAAAACAACTACTATCCAAAGTACAACTACTGTCTACTGTTTATAGTCTTTGTATTGAATCCAGGGAACTAATACCTGGACCGGGTTGACCTGGAAAGCCCACATCCATTCTCATTTGGCCAGGTGCCCCAATTGGTCCATTTACTCTGACTTCTTGTCCTCTGTTTGGTCCCACAGCCACATTGATGGCTCCTTCCCCTGAACAACAGAAGAGAGGAAAATAACAACTTTGCAAACTTACCTAACATGCAGTCCTACGGGTCTACTGGCACAGACAAAGAAAAGGTTGAGTTTGTAAACTTCATTCTTACCTTCTATCTGCACAGAGAGAATCCCGAGGTCTCTAAGCTGCTGTTGGTTGTTCTGGGCCAGCAGTCTGAGCCGCTCAGCAGCATCCCGAGGAATGTTGAAGGTAACCCGCACACTGTTCCATGGCTCCACATGCTGAGGCTGTAGCCTCTCAGAGCCTATAGAAAGAATAGTAAATCAAGAAAGCTGGCATTGCAATTACAGTGTACATGATGGAAAAGATTTTCTTTATAGTTTGTAAGAGAAAGCCAGCTAAAAAAGATGGACACGGGCTTTAGGGGCATACTTCAGCAAAACAGAGATTATTCAAAGTCAAAATGAAAACCAATCTCTACAAATTAGTCTAAATGAGAGACGAATACTACAAACAAAATAACCCAAGGAAGTATTTACCTTTTTATAATAACATAACTTTATATTCCCACGTTAACATTGCAATGTCATATAAATTGTTCAATGTCAAAAACTACAATTCATTTCTGTAAACAACAATGTGGAAAGATCCAAAGTTTGAATTTAATTAAGATTAGCATAGACAGGGCAGCCGTATAGCTCGCTGAGTTAAGGTGTTACCACATGGGCGCAGGTTGCCAGCAGTGGTTGTGAGTTTGAGTCTGGCTCACAACCCTTTGCTGCATGTCTCTCTTTCCTCTCTACCCCTTTTCACCCTGTCTGTCAATAAAACTTGAAAAATCTCCCCCCACAAAATTATATTTTTTTAAAAAAAGATTAGCATAGATGAACAATTAAAGCTTTACTGTTGTCATTAGTGGTCAACGGCACAGGTATCTACCCATTTGTTTGTCTGTGTATAGGCAATTTTCTCAAAAACCAACAGTACAGCTTTTTCCAACATAAAAAAACAGATAAAGACAAAACAAAACTAACCCATGTCAAGCATGTCAGGTATCCCACTGAGGACAGTGTCAAGTTTTTGAGTAAAGTCTTCATCGTCCATATTTCCTTGGAAGGCAACAAAGACAGTAAAATCTTCTCCCTCCCCACTGTTTTCTTCCATGCCATCTTGCTTGTCGTCTGTTGTTGTGCCTCCATGGCAACTTTCAGCATCCTCTCCTGCATCCTCCCCAACACCAGAGTCCCTGTCGGACTCATTATCAGACTCCAGGTGCCCTGTCGTCTGGGACGCTTCAGGTGGGGTACGTTGGTATGCCATGCTCTCCTCTTACTAGGAGTGGCGTATGAACCGTTTTATGCTGCAATTGCACATTAGGTAGACACAAATCACAACACCATCTTACAAAGCACTAGTGTCACAGTCAAGGAAATGGGGCAAATAGGACACAATCATTATTTGAAGTGTGAGAACTGACTGGCATAGATCAGATGATGGATGCATGTTGCAAACTGCAGGCTTCAGGTGGAATAAGGTCAAACATAAGTGTTGTTTTTCTTCTGCACATTCGTTAACACAGGGAAGCACACCTGCATGTTAGTGACATCACTTTGACCGGTGATGGTGAACCTATAGCAGACATGTCAAACGATTACAAAATGCTCTGCAGGTTATTTTACGTGGTGTGCAATTCCCTTTAAAGCCAACTGGGGTTACACAGTATGCATTCATTGCCACAAACGGGGGGCAGCTTGGTTAACATAACCGGCCCAGCAATAGCACGGGCCTTAGCGCAAACATAAGCTAACGTACAGAGAACAAAATCCGCAGGGCGAACACAAATATTCCGTCTCCTGTGCCATGGTGCATTTTCAAGCCGATACGAGCCTTGCTTACAGCTAAAAATGCGTTTACGCTGCACTATGAAAGCAGATAATATTAATGTCAAGGCGGTTCCTGCTGGCTTCACCGAAAGCTCCGGTTAGCAAATGTTAGCTACGTTAGCTGGATAGCACAGCAGGTAATTCATCATGAATGCATTTAGACACAACGTATTAGCTTCCCAATTCGTTTAATTTAACTTCCTAGATAGTATCGGCAGTACATTACGCGTGAGAAAAGCAAAAGCCTTACCACATATATTCATCTGAAAATAAGTTCGACCACTCGACATCTGCTTGCTAGATTAGCTAACAAAACATGAATCACAAGCGAGTCAGAAACGATCAAGGTAGCAGCACTGATGTCCTGCTGCCGGTGGCAATTTTCAAAATAAAACCCCAGTTGAGGAAGAAGTATCAACGACACAATTGTTACAAAATTAAGATAAAATAATTCCAAAACAAATCCATAAGTTCTACTTATCCTCCAAATTTAAAACAAAAATTAACAGCCTATTTCAGATTTCTATTAAAATAGTTGATTCATCATATCATGTTATCAAAAATGTTTTGTCTAAAGCTGAGGAGGTAATTTCAGGCTTTTAAAAGAATACTATGTGGACGCACATAGAAAATATTGATATTGCAGAGTTCTTCTACGTTTAGAAAAATAGATCCTTCTATGTGTAGAAAATATTGATATTGCAGAAGTTTGAATGCACCAGAGAGAAATATCTAAGGTTTTTTTTGTGTGGTCTACTGGGAGCAATGCTGATTGTAAAGTCTGACAGCAGACGGAAGGAAGGACCTGCAATATATCTTCTTCACACACTGTGGGTAAATCATCTTGTTGCAACAAAAATGTTAATACAATAAACTCACTGGACACTGGTGTTTTGTGAAAGTAATTAGTGATAAATATCTCCTTTAAAGCTATCCAGAATTTGTAAAATACATCAGTTCAATTTTAAACTGAAGTCATCCAAAAGAAACAGGTATGGACAAACACAAACACTCACACGTCAGGGTGTGTGCAAACATTTTATTTATCGGGATTGAACAGTGCTAATTTTTATTAAAATCAGATACAAATGCACAATGGAATGAAGTATCAGGTGTTGTGCAAATGTATGCCTTAAGGCATGGTACTCTGCAGTACAGGAGACAAGCATCAACAGTCATATTGCACTGGTACCGCCCAACAGAGAAAATAGGTTTAAGATCCTGTTTGATCAGCCAGCCATTCTGGACATAAATTGAACCATTTTTTGTGAGTGCAATGCTTTACAAAAGCTGTTGGTTCTTATTTTAAATACACTACCAAATAAAATTACACTAGTACACAAAAAATAAACAAAACATCCTTTCCTAAAATGTGCTGATTGAATGCAGTTATAACAGAAGAAATAATGTATACAGCCCAACAAATGCTCATATAAAAATAGACATTACATTCAATCCATCTCTAAATAATCTGATTATTCCCATTCTAACAACAATTATACCCCAGGTCTAAAAGAAATAAAATAAAATAGAAACCTTCAGCCACAAGCTTAAAAAGAGAACACAATCATGCAACAACTTAAAATTTCTTAAATTATATATTTAAATACACTTATTCTACAATTACTGATATTCTACACAAAGTGAACTGAATAAAATCATCTTGCTGAAGGAAATCAATTAAGATGTGATGGTCTTGTTCCATTTTTTTGTCAAGCATGTGTGAATTCTAACATGGTCCCAAAGAGCCATTGATTGTTTGCAACAGTTTAAGCTCCAGCAGCTGTACCAAACAACAACATCTAATCACAGTTATACACCAAATAAAGACTAGGAGTGTAGGTTTAGCCTCTGTGTTCAGTTTCGGACAGTGTTGTTCAATCGTGACACGAATCTCTGGTCTAAATATTGTTACCTTCATCATTCTGCATGATCTTATGTGTTACGTGGGGCAACAGTGAAAGTGCTGAGAAGCAGAAAGGTGGCTAAAATGCACTGCACCATGCATGTGTTGCGATTCGGTGACTTCTTCATGTGGCATCGTTTTCTGCTTTCGCGCCAGCCCATTCTAGCAAAGAATCAATGTATTCATTTCTAATTTACCTCAGAGCTCTCGATCATAAACTCAAGAGTGCAATACTTTTGAACGTCACGCTCAGTGGCTCATGGGTCAAAAACTAGCTGCTACTCTCAACATTGTGAAATTAGCTTTGAAAGACATTACATATGTTCATGGTTTCCCCAGGTGAAACTGGAATGCATCACATATTACTTATGAACAGCGCTTTCATTACAGTGCCCTGCTGTGCATAATACAGGCCACAAAATTTGATGCCATTAAGAGGATGGACGTATATTTCCAACACTATGTACACTGGGACTGAACATTATTGGACAGAGTGAGAGAGCAGTTACCATAACTGGTTTTGCAGTAATCATTTCCAACAGTCAATGTGAGCAAAATAATGATCTATCAGAAAACCCCTATCAGATTCCTACAAGGTCATCTCAGAGAAGGTTGTACATATTTCACTTTACCTTGAAAACCTGTTGAGTGTATTAGTTGATCAGCAGCCTCCTCACTGTGTCATTAAACAACATACAGTGTTAGTTTTACCCCTTCCAAGGTGAGTATAGGACAGAAAGTGCACTAAGGCATGTTGGACATAGTAAGGGCGGAGGCGTCAGCACTGCGAGGGTCCTTCACCCCAATAATGAGATCATTGGTCCTCCGGGTGCCCTCCACCAGTGAGAGAACATCTATCCTCTCAACTTTGTGTCCTTTGGCCTGCAGCAGCTCCACATCTTCATCTAAAAACTCAGCTTTAGGAGAAAAGGGATGACGGTGTGAGGTCAGAGGGTCACACTCGATAGTTCAAACTTTGTACACAAGCATGATATTCAGAAACAGACTTGCTATCATTAATGATAATCAGTTGTGCCTGTCACTCAAAAGGCTCACATATTGAACAACTGCAAGAGGCACATTTGCTTCATGTCACACACAATGTGCAGCTATCATATGAGAAACATTATGAAATACTGTTAAGAGAAATGATAGGGGGAAATCTTGCACTGGATTTGTTACATGTTCGTCTTTTCTTATCCCTCTTTAAGAGTGCTCATGACACAGATGCCGTTTTTGTCTCACCTTGCTTACTGCTTAGGAGTCCGATCAGGTTCAGTGAAAAAAGCTCAGTCTAAGGTCTAAATAGCACAGAAGAAAGCTGCAAGGTTTGCACGCTCTGTCTGATAGGTGTGAGGTCTCTTATGGTTAAGAGTATAGAAAACGTTGATAATCTAATGAGTGTCTTTAGGGCATATACTACTGTAATGTCTGTACTTAAATGAATTACCTGAGATACCAACAGTGTCACACTACCAGGCAAACTGGGTTATTTTTCTCTCCTTATAGAAAGAAACCCAGAACAAATGCAGTGTGCACATCTGTTTTTTTTATTGATATGCTCTTTTCTCATACTCCATATTCTTCTGATCAGGAGCCTAAAGCTTAAACCACTGTGCCACCATCACCCTAAACATTTAGCAGAGGATGGTTTTCGATCCATCGACCTTCCACTACGCCACTCTGCTTCCATAATGTCATGTGCAGAGCCATCACAGTGTGAATCGAGTCGCTATGATCCCCAAAACAACCAAGTAAAAGGCTTTTACAAACATTATGTTAACAATAACTTGAGTGTGAACTAACTAGTCTAAACTACAATGAGATACAACTGACACATTGTGATGCTTAGTCTTTCATTGACTTTGAATTGTCTTGAGCATGTTCTTACTCAGATTTGTTGCATGTTATATGTCCTGTTTTATTTGTTATGTTTTGTTGTGTTGCACCTCAGGAAGAGCAGCAAATGTGGCCCCAAATAAGAAGTAATTAAGAATAACTGAATAGGACAGTTCCCTCAGTGGACACAGCAATTACAGTGTGTTTAAATTATATATCTATGAGGATGTCATGACTGTCAAGTGGTTGTTTAAAAGGAATCTAAAGAACGTCTGAATTTGTTGGGTTTTTCTGTATAAAAATCGTAAAGTCTTCACGTTGATATGTAAAGTGCTTTGAGATTACATTTGTTGTACATTGGCAGTATATAAATAATAATAAATATATAAATATAAATATAAATAATAAAATGGAACCAAACCACACAATAAAAGGAACAGCAGATAAAACTCACAGTCCACCAGGAGTGTGTTTGGCTCTAGCTGTGGGTGGAGTCTCCCGTACGCTAAACTGTCACTCATGTTTTTACGTGAAGACAGAACATTCATCAGCACCTGTGCAGGATCAGAGTAAGATATATATTGTAATAACACAACATACAGAAATTATTTGTAAAGATGAATATTGCAAGTGTGATTGAATTTGACTGTACAGGAACAAAACCAAAATACATTTCTGGCAGATGTATTTCCAAACTAATTATTGAAGTAGAAAAGTAATTAAATAACCTGTGTGATGCCACTGAGCGCTTTCTCTCCATTGGAAGATCCAACGGCTACGTACGTGCCACATAACCCCACGGCCGGCCTCACTGCTGTGGGCATCAGGAAGGACATGGGTCTTTTCCCAGGCTGGAGGCTGTTATGCTACAGCAAAAGAAAACAAAAACCATGAGAACCAAGAGAAGCTACAACATATCTGTCACTGAGAAATTAATTAATAATCAATTAAATACAAAAGTAACAATTACTGGGTTAGGTGATGAGCTCAGTGTTTTATTTGGCCAGGAGAAATCCAAGATCTGGCTGTTCAAAAGGATTCCTGAAGGAGTCACAATCCCACTGCCAAATGGTTTGTTCAGCGAGCTAAAACAAACAAAAGTAAAAAACAAATTTTAGTTAAAGCTTTTAAGTGATATAAATCAACTCTTAACTGTCACTGAGATTTGGCATACCTCACGACTGACACGATGTGGTCGTCTGGGCCCATGACCATGACCTGGGCAGCTGCTGCACCATCCTCCAAGGTAAATGATGTAGTGTAATGGCTGACAGGGAACGCCTGAGTGTCATTGATCATCTGGCGGAGTAGGGACGCCTGTGATTTACTTGGAGATGGAGAACAGCAAAGTGCAGGGTTCAATGAAAATGTCTTCTTGAACTGGGATAGATTTGTGCATTATATATTTAAAAACCATGGGGTGCTGGGGGTTGGGTGGGGCAATCTTTACCTCAGCATCTTGGCAACAATCTGTAAGACAGAAGTGTCAAACATCGGGTCTCCCAGGCCACTAGCCAGGGCCAGAGATATTTTCACAGCCTGGGTGAATGATGTAAAAGTCGCAAATTAAAAAACAGCTCATGAATTACTAGAAAAGCATTCAGAGAGTGCACACCTCCGCCAAGGAGCTTCAGTCCACCCCCAACACTACCAGGCCCCGGTCCACAGTCCATTCCTGGTCCTCCCTCCTATTCCAACCCTGTCTCCATCTCCAATATGTCCTATCATCCTCCCTGTCTTCATACCAGTCCCTCCTGTCTCTTCTGTCAAACCTGTCCCTCCTGTCAAATCCATCTGGTCCATTACAATTCCATCTGTCTCCATCTCCATATCGATCATAATCATATCCACGCCACCCCCTGTTCCTCCTGTTTCCTGATGTCTTGTGTTATTTATGTTTGTTGTCTTGTGTCTTTGTTATACTGTGAGCCTTGTATGCATAAACAATAAGGCGTGGTGTGTATTATTTAATATGAGGATATGGATTGCAAATGCTGATGAACTGAAGGCCAAGAATGAACAGAAAAGTGGTGAATGAAACCAAAAAACTTCCAAACAAACCCTGTCATGAAATAAAATCCCCACAGTGCTGTCTCCACTTTTTAAAAAAAGACCTTTAACTTATTCAGAATTATATGAAATCCCTGAAACTATGAAATATCTGTGGAAGTATTTTAAATAAAACCACCCAATGAATTTTTAACCCCTATGAAATGAAAATATTCTACATTTTTCTGAACCCCGGCGGTCCCCCACTTTACAGTCCCCAATACAGTCCCTTGTATGTATTAAAGCCCTTTGAACCTTATTTAAACCCCTTAACATCAAGTTTAACCCCAGAAATCATTCCGTCAAATCCGTCCTTTACTTTTCGAGTTATTTTGCACACAAACAAACAAACAAACAAACAAACCAATGCAGGCCATCGTATAACCTCCTTGACGGAGGTAAAAAACACTTAGCACCCTATTAGGCTGCACAGTTATTGTACTACCTCTGCAATCCAGTGGTAGGTGCTGTTCCTGGGAACCTGGCTGGAAATGTTGTAGCCTTCAAGGATGTTGAGTGCTGTGATCAATGCAACGCCAGCATGGGGGGCTGGAGCTGCCATCACATGGTGCCCTTCAGAAACACCAACAGATCAAGAAATTGAAAATTTATTAATTTCTACAGTGAAAAACAGAATTTAAGTAAGAACAGAAATGAATGCCATGCACAAAGTATAACGCAAAGGAAAGTTACAATACATTAGCACCTTAATGTCACTTGTTGCACCATCTGTGCTTAGAGCACCAAACAAAATATGCAGCAACACAATACAGACAAAAAAAACAAATTACAAATTATCTATGATATGAAAAAACAACAGACAACCTACAAAAACTGTTATAAAATATTACAGTATAACATATGAAAGACATAGAAATAAAACAATATCAGGAATGAAAGCATTTATATATACATAAAAAAACAGGAAGTCTGGCAAATCAATTTCATTTCCACTGCAGGAATTAGCTCATGCTTGTGTAAACAAAGTACTGAGGTGTGTACTGTTGACACCTTTTGTGAAAAACAAGTGTGCATATTTGACTCTTTTTAGTACACAAAGAAAAAACATACTGCGCTTAAAGGAAAACAAGAAGAAGGGATTCAGGTGAAGTGAAGTCAGTGTTATGCTGATGAATGGTGTGTTCCTCTAACAGCTCTGAAGTAAATCATACTTTAGGTATTTACCCTGATAGGTGATCTCTGCTGGCTTCTGTAGAACTGTGCTGTAGTTTCCAAAGTCATCTTCTGAGAGCACGCCGCCTCTTGCTTGCACCTATTAAAAATACAATAAAAGTTTAAATTTGAAGCTGAGGGGTTTTTTGTAATGCACACTGCTGTCACTTACATTTTAGTCATCTGGCCCCAAATCGAATGACATTACACTTAAACTCACAAAAAGGTAATAATAGTTAAATAATGTCTAATGAATCTAAATCAAAACATATGTTGAACTGAATTCTGATGTTTGTTGTTACTTGTGCTGGTGTAATTGTACCTCACTTAGGTTTGTCTTTCCAAAATAAAAGGCAAATGTCTATACGACAGTACCATACTATTACTGTACTATATGCTGTATATAACTGCCCACTTAGGTTCTGCGGTGCCTGAGACATCCCATATCCAACACAAATGTGAACCATTTGAGTTGGGAGTATTGCAGTGTTCATGTACAAAAAAGGGTCTAATTTCAGTGTAACAACCCTGCAATTAATGACCATTATGGAGCTGAGCCCGCCCAGCTTTTTATCACGCCTACACCCTGTCACATATTAACTGTATTCTAATTCTTAAAGGTGGTATTGCACTGCATTCTGTCACAGTGTGTTCTGTTGTGAGATTATGTAATTATTCTGCTTGTGAGTTGTTGGTTTTTTTTACATTTTTAATTTTTTTTGAATACAACAGTGCTTATGCAAAGAAGCAATACTGTACCACTATTTTTCTTGTGACATCAACACTTTTCACTTGCAGGATATCTCAGGTTAATCAAATAGTCACACTCGGTTTTTCCCAACATTTATAGGGCAGGGTACTAGAAATACTTGTGCTACTACATATACAAAAAACAAGTAACGAAGACATGATTTTAGTTAGGGCAAACTGCATGTTAACAAAACTAATTTATAAATATTTCTCCCAATGTGCAACCAGGTCTCCTTTTGTGAGATTACTGTGTGTTAAGTGTATTTTAATCATTCACTGAAACCTAACAATTATGATCATATCGTTACTTAGTCACAGCATCACAGAAGTGAACTATTACATCAACCTCACCAAAAACAAAAAAGCTGAAGTGAAAGGTAAAAGCCACTTGCCATGGAAGAAGTCATGGCAGAATTCATGACTACTTATATAATCATAGTAGGAGATGGGGTAAAATGTTATTCCTTACCGCAGCCGCCATTTCCTGCGCCAAGTTTCCACTATAGAACTCAGATATCCCTTTGACTGCTACAGCATCCAAAATGGCTCCTAAATCAAGGCGTCTGGTGAACAATCCAGAAAGGGGGGCCTGGCCGTTGGGGAAGAATAAATCCCGGAATGCATCCGACACGTTTTGGTTCTTGACTTTAGCCAGAGCTTCAGCTTTGTAGAGACAGAAATCAACATACGAGATCACACTGGATGTTGACACCCCATGTTGCTCGGGAACAACGCTGAGGCTGGGTGATAAAGCTGGATGAGTGACATTAGCAGATACTGACTTCAATCTGTAATTTGCATGACGTTGCTCTATACTTACCTAGATCATGAGTAACATTAAATCCATTTTTGGCCACATCTGCTGCCATGGCAACCACATCCTTCCATGGCATCCTGGTAAAAACCAAAGATCATGTAAGTCTGTCTTGGTTTACAAATGTTTAAAGCTGTTACTGTCACTCTGAACTCGTCACTTTCAAAAAGAGTGATAATCCACAATCTCAATACATGGATCAAGCAAGCTAGCTAGTGCTCCTAACATGTCTTTCAACAGCTTAGGCTTCTGGAACATGAGAGTAATTGCAGCTCAACACTCTTAACTACAAAAAAACACAGCTTTATACAAGCTAGTGAGATTTTCACTGTGAGCCCTCAGTTCTTTAAATGGAAACACGGAGTCAAACACAGGTTGGCGTCATCAGAGCTCAAAGTATCAGCTTTTGCTCCTCTCTTCTTAAAAGCATTTGCCAAAAAAAAGAGAAAATACTACATTCTGTTTCATTTATAAAGCGAATTTGAAACACAGACGTGTAACAAAGTCAAATAAACCATCTATTAATAGTACGAGAAAAGACGGAACAAACAGAAAATAGCATTGAATGATATTTCATCAGTACCTGCCATAAAGCTGATGTGCCTGATGCATCCCACTGAGCATGCCTGGTACTCCCACAAGCAGGCCAGGCTGAAATGCAACATATCGACAGAGTACACATGTTAACCACAGTACAAAATAATACCAAGACTGTCTTCTGCTCTCTTGGTAAACTCTAACAGGTTTAACTCCAGAAAAATTCCTTACATTAAGATCAAGGTTTGTCAGCAGCATCTGCTCGTGGACAGCAGACGGTGCTGTCTCTCTGAAGTCAATAACCCTCGTCTCATTCTTCCGGATGTCATGCACCAACATGACTCCACCTCTAAACACAAGACAGAGCACAAAGTAGTCTTCTTATTCATATTCAACCACGTCTAAAGACTTCAGTGTTGAGTGGAGATGAATGTATTCATATAACTCACCCTCCAATACCAGATGTATGAGGGTGGACAATTCCTAAACAGAGGGCTGCAGCGATGGCAGCATCAACACTGGAGCCCTGCTTCCCCAGAACATCGAACCCAAGAGATGTACACTGAGCCACATCTGTCACCACCGCTCCCTGGTTAAAGACCTTGCAAAAAACACAAGAGAACAAAGCAGAAAGTGAGCAAGACAGCAGTTACTATACCTTTAAAATGGCATATGCTTGTGTGGGAGGGAATTTAGAAGAGCATGTGGAATCATCTATAATCCCATAATCACCCATAGTCTTTTGGAAGAAGCAGCACAATTGCAAGACGGTTGCGAAAGTAAAGCTGCAGAAAACACACGTGCAAGCTACCTGTGGGTCTCCGAAGTAGATCTGCATGATGAGAGCTACAGTGACTCCTGTAGCAAAGGTGAGACAGGCTGTAATGATGACCGTCAGTCCATCTCTCTGGCAGGCACAGTCTTCTGTAAAAGGGTCTCTGGAGGTCTCCCGCAGTGACGCGATATCATGGCTTGCTAAGTCTGAAGCCGATGAAGGGAGACGCTGGAGGCGGGCTGACTTCAGAAACAGATCTGGGTCTGAGATACACAGCACAAAACAAGGCTTAGATTAAACAGGGAGAGCATTGTTTTCCTGACCAATTTGTCCAATTTGGCAATTCTTACTCAAGATAACGAAACACTATTTCTTAATTTTGCATGCATGCAATCAAATCAAAACAAAGTCAGCTTTTAGAAATAATTTGCAACAAAGAAAACAACTAGAGATTTGACTGCCACCACTGCTTAATGACTCTCCAGCACAGTGTTGTTGTTTTTTGACACTGACTGACCTGTGTCTTGCTCACTCAGGACATTGTCATCATCCTTTCTAGATTTCAGGGTGTTCTCCCCAGACATCGCATCGTCCTCCGGCAGCCTGGGGAAGCTGGTGATGCTCATGTAGTCCACTGGAGAGTAGGCACTCCCCAAGGTTGTCTCCAGGTTGGCATCTTTGTCCGCCACACTCCCACCTGGGTATCCTGCCACAATTTCTGCACCGGGGTTGTGCATGACTACTGTTGTGCCTGCAGTCACACAGTTCATGTATCTGAATCTTGACAGTGTGAAGGAGTTAGGACAGGATTTCCATATTTCCAGTCACATGTGCCTCTTATCTGGAGTGGTAAGCCACACTCTGAAAAAAATCTCTGCAATGTACCTTGAGATATTTATATTACATGTAGCCTACGGGGACTTGCAATCTTCTTGTGCTATATCACTGCAGCTGCTTGTCCTTAGGGGGTGTATTTGACAGGCCGAGACCCGGGTGTTTAGCTCTGATGATGGTGCATTTCCTGCAACCTGGAAATGACAACAATAATTTGTAAAAAAAAAATGCAGATTAACCTGTTTTCGACGAGTAGTTTCCTTGAAGGTAAGCCTTTGACGGACTCCTTCTTGCAACCTGACACAAAGCAAACGTGGCCTACTGTAAATATTGACATGCGACAATAATACGTCTATCTCCGGCTGTCTGCGGTGTAGAAAAGAACGAGCCGTGTTGTTAGCATTAAAAAACAAGCAGCATTATTAGCGGCCAAAGAGCCTGAAGTGCTGCTATGTTAATTCACCGCGCCGCTTCAAGCTAACACATCTCTCTGTCAGTTCAGTACAAACATGCAGCCGCAGAGGAGCGCAAAGATGGATTCACGCTACTTACTTTAGTCGTTGAAAAATACGTGTGGTCGAGTGAAAACCATCCTCGACGGCGTTGTTGTGGATTTCAAGCCGCCCAGGTGAGGAGAGGTGAGCGGAGACACTGGAGCTACTGGATCACTCCCCGGCCGACGGAGCAGCTCCCGTGAAGCTAGCTTCATGTTCGGGACCAACCGGTGAAACTGGTCGGGGGATGTAGCTAGCTGGAATTTGAGCACATAGTTTTGAATGTGAACTGGGCGTCACGGAATTACATGTTTTAAATATCATTTGAGTGAAATACTCTTAAAGTTGAGGCACATGCTCCTACTGCCGCCTACGGACCAGTGTGAAACTTACTTCACCGTGGATGGCTTCTCGGCCTCTTTTTGACATCCCATCTTCCTTCAGCTGATGACCACAAATCCTATATGGGAAAAAAAAGCAGTTTCCCCTTGTAGTGTATTATCTCTGTGGAAAGTAGAGAACCTCCCCCAGGACGCAAGCCCCCAGAAAAAGTATTGGTGAACCGGATGGAGTGGATAAACAGGTCATAGCAGGTGTGTGAGCTCCACTTACAAACCCTCTGTCCCTCCCTGGTCCTTCCCATACACACTCATTTGTTCACCAGTGTAATTGCTGGTTGTAAATTCTAAATCTCAAGTGACAGTACTTATGTTATCCCTCAATAGGGAATTCTTTTGCTTGCTTCTTTCCAGAGGAGAGGTCAGAGGTCAGCTATAAGGGACTACAAAAGCTCTGATTTCCACTTGATCACATTTCTGTACACACCGGCTCTTCCAGTGTTTTGCTCACTATGTTTAACGATTTTCCACATTCTAAAACAGTACTGAATATGGCCGAACATTCAATCTGAATATAGTTAAAATTGCAGTGCGGCTTAGGGTGACATCCAAATCACAGGGACTGAAAGTTTTGGATAAAGGTGAAACGTGTCCTCTGAATCATATTCTTCAGACATAAGGACACACGCTTGTTTGGTGCAGAACGCAGCAAAAATCACATTGTCTGTTTTATATTTGTTCCAGTGGAAAAGAGGTGCTAAAATGAGCAACCCATCTAAAATTGTGACTCATTTTATATCTAAATAATTGCAATCTGAATGGATGGATGGATGGATGGATGGATGGATGGATGGATAGATGGATAGATAGATAGATAGATAGATAGATAGATAGATAGATAGATAGATAGATAGATAGATAGATAGATAGATAGATAGATGGATAGATAGATAGATAGATAGAGTACTTTATTAACCCCAAAAGGAGTAATTTTACACCAGCTGCTTGACTTGAATCACAAAAACAATGAGGTGGGTAAATAACAAACTTTGCCATTACAGGATAAATGTCTACACAATAACTAAATATAGTATGAAGTAAAGACCAAATATAGACAATAGAAAGCTGGATTAAAGATAGACTCAGCTGGACCCATATCTATACAGTATGCAGAGTATACACTGTACAATAGTACCAATATAACTTATAGTGTAATACACTATACTTAAGTGTAAGTCGTGGATAATGAAAGAGCCAGATTTTTAAAAAAGCCCACAGAGAATAATGATCTATCAGAAGAAGATCATCCAACTATAAAGTAATAAATAAATACTACATCAGTAACAAATAGCAGCACATTCGAGTTTAAGTGTTTACCCGTAAGTGGGTTTTGATCACCATCACACCTCCTCCATACCTTATGATGAAAACCACATATACAGACGCCCTCTGTTCATCTTCTCTGTGTCTCACAAAGACAACTGGAACCAAAAATCTCAAATTCTGATTCATCCTGATGTTCATTTCTTCTGTTTCTTCCTTCAGTCCATCATTTCTTCTCATTACACTCCCCAAATCGTGGTTTCTTTGCATTTGACCATGATGTCCTAATTCATGTCGTCTCCTCTGAACAGTGGATTTTGAGACGTGACTGGAAGCAGCATTTATGTAGACTGTAATCTGAGGTGCTTGTAATTGGCTGTTTCTGAAGCTCTGATGAACTTTCAACATTTGATGGCTTTTGCAACTGTACTTGAAGAAAAGTTTTTGAAATTTTACCAGACTGAGTGACCTTCATGTCATAAATTAACAATGGCCTATAGTTTCTCTTTGCCTAGTCAGTAATACTACAGTTGCCCCTAAAGGCAGCACAGACACAAGTGAAAGAAAATTACTGAAATTGTTCTGCAGTTCTAACAATGCAGAAAGTACCAAATCGAATACAAAAATTACTGCACAGACTTTTAAGGAAACTCACTCTACTGAATCTAAAGAAACAACATGCATGCAACACACAGGGCAAAAAGACAAATTGTTACTTGCAGTACTCTGGGCAACCAGCAGGAGTGGTGAGGTAAATTTGAATGAGCAGCATAGGGCTGAAACCAGTTAGAAATTGTTATTGTGTCATTTAAAAAAAATGTTTTTGGATATTTTGATATTTTAAAAGCAGAAATATATGGAATATGTGAGAAACTGATCCAAATAAGGATCACCCACCTGTCAATTTATGTTATTTACCCCTGGCTCTGTATGGCTGTGTAAAAAAACATGCGTGAATGTATATCATGTTTATTGGAAGATAAAATTTGGTCTCACAGTTGAGATATTATATTTGCTAAGTTTCATGTTCCTGTTAGACAGGACATCATCTCTGTGGACTTTGGGGTCTTATATGAATGAACAGAGGCAGTGATAAAGATGAAATGCTTTATTTTTAAGATACAGGATAACAGGCATATTTGTTTTTGCCTGCACTGCCCGTCTGTTTATTGATATTTGCTGCTTTTTACAGCTGTCAGAGCCAGCGTCTTTTCATTATTTTGTCACTGTTAAAACCTCTCCCATTTAAAGCTTTCTGTCTCATTAAAGTCCATGTTGTGAACCCCACCCAGATTCGGTCCACAAACTGTATTTATGCTCCATTAACACACCTGTCTGTCCACCTCATGTAGGCTCACCTCTTCCCTTTTTGCAAACTGTATAGTTCCACCTATAAATAGGCTATTGTCTGCAATGTAAGCAGTGATGGCATGTAGCAAAAGCCGATATTCAAGTATGCTACTGTACAGTATGAGGTACCCGTACATCACTGTAGTACTTTATATAGCTACTTCAATGCACCTTAAAAGGAAAGGTACTTTTGGCTGCACTACATGACTTTAGCAGTTATACTAACTTTAAAATGTTACAAACCACACCCAGAAAAAGTGGTGTTAAAGATTTAACCACCCAAAAGTATGTAAATGATTTCACATTAGCCTCCTCTTGATCAATATTCAACATTCAAGCTCTGCTTAGGTATTACTGGAGAAGTAAAAAAATCATAATATTATATGATGACATAAAATTGATGAAGTTTATTCTGTTGCATAAAAACTGTTATGCAGCAGTGTTAAGTGCTTTAATACTTAAGTACCATTTTGAATGTATGAGTTCTTCTAACAGATCACACTGCATCCGTGAAAATAATGACACAAGATTCAGGTGTTAACCTGAGTATTTATTGTTGTTGTTATTGTTGTTTTTTTGGCGGGTACCTGTGTTTTCTTAATGGATGCTGGAAAACCCATCCGTTGATTTTTGCATAGGTCTTGCCTGTCAGTGGACGACTGTCCACTGTGGGGATGGAAAATCAGTACGTCACAAAAACCATGCAGAAATAGTGAAAGGCACAATCACCATAGATATCAGATACACCAAATTTTATGTCTATATATTTCATTTTATGGGGGAGGGGTGTACTAATTGAGATGTAACATGGGCGAAACCCCAAGTGTTTTATAAGCTGCCATCATTTCAGGGCACAACATAAAACAATGAAACTCCCCAGACATTCAACGCTTTTCATTTAAAACATCCTATTGTTGAACAACTTTTCTAATAACTATATGGGAAAATACAAGCATATTCTACTGTATTTTTATAATACATTTCCTTTCTTTTTTTTAATATATAAACTATTTGTCTCCTGCCTCATTCGGTCCCCGTCCACATCTCTCACATCATATCATGCTCGACACACTGGGTGACCACTCCCTCTTCCCAATATGACTTCCACTTTTAAAACCACACCATTCAATAATCACACACGACATACTGAAAACACGTGTCCTTTTCACATGACACTAGTGAGAAAGGAAAGAAATAAAGATGAGGAAAACAGGTTTGCAGCGTCAGAGGTGTCTGCGGTGATTTTGAAGGCACACACACACATCCACTTGTGAACTCTCATCATTATCCTGGTTTTGCTCTCTTTTTTTGTAACAGCCAAGCAAAACTCTACCTCCCAGGCACAGTCAGTCAGAGTAGTAAGCCCCTGGAGAGTATGGAAGCCTAAACAGAGATCCCCATGTGTTTATGTGTGTGTGCACTACACTCATCACCTCAGATACATTCCCTACACTCAAGGAATAGACAGGATACATCATAGTTATCTTTAAAACAAAACAAAACAAAAAAAAGATAATAATCAGAATTATATGATAAATTAACATTTGAACAAAACAGAATCATTTATAGGATTATTGGCAGAAATGAAAAGCGTGTGGTATACAAGGAAAATTGATTTATCTTACTTCTTTAGTTGATCTAAACAAGACATTTTCACTTTCCAAACAATCAAAGATAAATCCAGAGACTCTCAATCTGTCTTTTGAATGCACCAGTGCAGACATATAAAAAACATCTCATTGCACTGTGTCCTCATCAACAGTCATACAGGAAGTGCTGCACTGAGTGGACCCTCCGGAGGGCAGTGTTTGCCTATGGCACGTCAACTCTGAGTCTAGTGCTGTTTTTACGGTGCATCTCGCCAAGATGACACTGAAGTTGGGGCAAAGACGCCACTTTTGGCCACTGAAATGCCCTCTTGGTTTGAAAATGAGCACAGAGGTGAGGCAGAGAGTGGATTCTCATCAGTCCCACTGGACACAATGTTGTGGACTTCAGTCCTGAGAGGCTTTGACATCTAAAGGAGCATTATGAGTTGTTTTGTAATATTTACAAGAGAAATAAATGACCAATATTCATGTTTTTTTTTTAAAGAGTTTCTATCATTTTAACGTGTCAGTACACCTTCTCACACACAGTCTGGATCAAAAACGAAAAGAAAAAGAAAAAATATCACAAAAGAAAAAACGGAAACAAAAACAAACAAGCACACTGCACACCGCTAAAACTTTGACTCACAAAATGTATGACAGTGCAAACTTACATCCATGTCTCAAGTAATTTACAAACATTAGTATACACTTCAGCACCATTGTTTACTATTGTTGTTGAATACATATCAGTAAGCTAGTGGACACTGTTAGAGCTGGATGTGCTAACAAGAAAGAGACAGACGGTAATGGAGTAGATGTCAGCAATGTGTTGCACGTCCATGAGCAAGATGATAGTTGTTCAAAGTGTTGAATGTGGGGGAAAATGCTTGTCGTTAGGCTTTAAGGGAATATCTGTCCCCTTTCTCCTAACAGTTGTGAGACTTTTTTTCTGTTACGTAAACGGGACTGATACACAAAAAGATCCCACTTTTTTGGTGTCCACATGGAAAACAAAAGATCACAGCACACACTATGGATAGACATGACTGGTGTGTGCTGGGCACGTTACTTTAGTTTACAGACCACGTAGTTAACGATCATCATGCTGTTTGTGATCCACAGGGAGAATTTGATGACTTTAAAAGCCACATGTGTACTTTCCCTTCATCTGAAAGGGGACAGACTTGATCTTCTCTCTTGGTGGAGCAATGCAAAAGGAGACTGTAAAAATAATGTTATAATTTACGAGATAAAATTAGCAAAAATCTATTTAACAAAACAAAATAAAGAGTGTCCATCGATACCGCTCTGCACTTACCATAACCTGCCATACCCTGTAACCCAACAGCAAGCCATGCGTCATTTCACTGCCTACTTAATCCATGACAGCGATATTATCAGTGTCCATAACATCTGTCTTCATGATTGCAAAAATTAGATACTCTAAATGCTTTCTGATGAAGTTTGGTGTTATATTGAGGAAAACACATTCACAGGCTGCTCAGAGGGTTACATTACACTTTCCTATGACCACATCCCTTTTAATACTATCTTGTTCTAATTCTTCATGTCATGTCTTTTACTCTTTAGTCTGTTTTGCTCATACTCTCACCATCTTCTACTTGCTCTTAACCTTCACAAAGTAAGAAGAGAGGAGTCTCACAACTGTAGTTTCATCTGGTGAAACTGGTTGCGTAATGTTTCCTTGACTTGACTCACTCTTATCACACACGGTAGTTTCTTCCCTCCTCTTCTGAACAAAGATAAAATTATATTTTGATAAAATCACCCTTAATATAAAGCTTTAAAGACATGATGAGCTGTTTTTGCTGTAAAGCCTCTAAAGGCTTGTCTCTGTCTTGCATTGTTTCCACCAGAAAAGATTGTTCCTCCAGTCAGAGTGAAGTACATTTGACTACTTCATTTTCAATTTATTATCTCCAAAATTAACAAAGTAAAATGGAGATTTAATGGGTGAATTAATTAAAAAAATAAACTAAACATGCCTTTAGGGAGAGTGCAAGAAAGGAGAAAATTTTGCTTAGATAGGACAGAAAATTAATAGTACTTAACTTTTTGTTGTTTTTCAGACATTATTATTATTACTACGTATAACCTGTATAAATATTTTGAAGACTTTTTTTGTTTGGATACTGCAATGGACAATAAGTATAATAAATGTCTACACAGATCTACTCAGAGGGCTTGGTTCGTAACTGCAGAATGGGGCATCAAACTACCAGGTGGAGTGGGTTTGTGGGTAAACCAAAACAAACAAGCAACTGGTCTACAGGTATCTGAGTGTAATATGATATAATGGGCAGAGATGCCAGCAAATATGCTGCAGGTGAATGTATTTAATCATGTGTGTCTTGGGTTGACTATGCACTACTAATGCCCTCAGAGTAAACAATGCCCCCTGTTGCTGGAGAGTTTAGTGGCAGAAGTTACGCTTGCTGGGCTGGTGGAGGAAGGTGTTTCTGGCGTGAGCTGCGTGGCGGGGAACCTGCTCCCTGGTGCGGTTTTGGCGTTGGATGCGGTTGCGGCCCAGGTGACGCCGCTCGATGCGGGCTTTGCTACGCTGGACTCTGGCCACTTGGGTGACCTTGGCCAGAGCTCCGGCCTGGGCAGCGGCTCCACGGGTCACCCTGGTGGGCATAGTGCCGCGATTAGCGGGGGCAGCAGCTGGCTCAGCCACTCTGCTGCAAGGAGAGAGACAAACATAGTTGGATTCTAGACTGTTATGATGATGCAGAAAAAGCAGGTGAAGGTCACGTGTGTGCGAGCATAAATATTTCTCACCTCACACTGCTCGCCAGGCTGACAATGCTCTCCTCTCCCACCACAGACAGGTTGCTGTTGGACACCATGGACAGGTTGTTCGGGGAGACGTACACAGACATGCTGGGGTGCTCTATGAGCAGGTCCTCCATCGGGCTGGCCTCCGCTGTGGCTCCCTCTGCAGTGAAACAGGGGGGAGGGGTGACAAACCAGCTCTCATCCATGCAGCCTCTCTCTGAGCCTGCCCTACTGCTACCCCCACTGCCCCCAAACTCACTCCCAGAGCCTGGGGACATTGACGGGGTGGAGGAGGGCGTGGACAGTCTGGCCCGTCTTGGCAGGGTTACGGGTGTAGTGGCACCCAAGTCTGATGGACTAGTGCTAGGACAAGACAGGGGGTCTGATGATGCTGCTGCTGCTGCACCCCGTGCCCGACCTTTATGTGTCCTACGACGCTTGTGGGGCGGGTGGGGAACGAGGGCCGGGCATTCAGTCCTTGTGTGTGTGTCTTGATCATTAGATTGGTTACTGTCTGGGAATGATTGTGCAGTCGGTGGGATTCCCGTCTCATCCTCTACCTGCATCATGCGGTCAGATTCTTCTGAGCACATGGCAGAGATGAGATCGGGGATGGGACGGCCAATAAAGACAGATGTTTCAGATGGGAAGGGGATGTTGCAAAAGTTATGGAAATGTGGCAGATTTTTCAAAAAGCCATGCGGGTCAAAGGGGGTAATTTTAAAGGGATCACATACGCACGCGCACACATACCAGTGTGGGGAATGTAGGAGTATTTAAAAAATTGAAGGAAGGGAAGAAGAGGGGGTAAGGAAACACAAAACATAAAAGAGTCACATCATTAGTTGTGTTGACCCTCTAAGGTTGTGATTATGTCAGTGACATAATTGTCTTGACTTTGCTGAGAGGTACTTTTATGTTATGTTGTTTGGAAAGCAAATTTTCAGTTAATGTCTTTGTCATGATCGAGATCATAAACAAAGTGGAGGAGATGCACAGCATGTTCAGATAATTATGTGTCTCCATCATTTGGTGGACAACATCTTTGGCACGGCAGCATTATGGATGTGCACCAGTGCAGTTGCGCCACGCCCTGACTGATTCTTCACCCCACCCCATCATCCCCATCGTTACTACAACACTTCTACGGCTAGGTTGCTATCATAGACATGCAGGAGACAATACAGATATTTCTCAGCACATAAAACACAATTGATGACTATTTCCCAGTTTAGTATGGCTTTAAAAGGACACACCAGTCCTGTTTGACTCACCAGGCAGGTTGACGAGCATCCATCCTTCCTCATCCGCTTCTGTCACACATGGGTTGGGTCCCTTCAGCTCCGCTGCCACCTCTTCTACCTCTCCAAACAACAGGTTGCTAAGACGCTGAAACATGGCTGCTTGTTTTGTCAAGTGTTGATGACTCTGGTGCTTTTTGTCGTCCACAAAGAAAAAGCTGTAGCTGCCTTTTTGAATTTCTTGTTTGTATGTATATATCACTTGTTGCTGTTTTATGCTGCTTTTTTGTCTTATTTTTCTGAGTATCTTTTTTTCCCACTTGAAGCCCCTTGCTGGATCTTGGTATTCAGAAACAGGAGTGGACAGGCTTCTATAGTGCAAATTTAAGGTTTCACTTGGTTTGGAGCAAAGGCCTGGGGAGAGGGAGAGACAGAAACAAATAGGATGATTAGTTGTTATCATAAAAAGCACGAGGTGGAGCACTGTCAACACACTTTTTCTCTAAAAAGACACCTAAAAAGAGAAGTCACTTATCGAGTTAATTTCCAACTCCTTAGAGTCAAGTGGGCAAGTGTGTGGTAAGAGCTCAGCCTTATTTCAAGACAGATTACAACAATTTAGAGCAATTATTTCTAAACTCAAACTTGTACTGTAATGACAGATGGGAACGATGTGGCATCAAAAACAGAAGTTCTTTGTGTCTACACAAAATTCCTGGATGACTTGAAAAAAATTAGATTAGATTAGCTGGAAGCCTTATGGTAGACATGATTCAACTATGTTCACAAGCTAGTAGCTAAATTTATCAGCTTGTAATTAGGTGCTTTGCAGATAAGTGTAAAACCAGTGTACAGCCTTTTCACTAAAACAGCTGCTGGTTCACGAGTGATAAGAGTAAATTTTAAAAAAAAGAAAAACAACAAAACAATATAACAAAGTAAGAGTTGCTGAAATACTCCACAAAGCTAAGGTTGATTTTAACAGCTTCATGCTTGATGATGATGCAATTTTTGAGTTTATTCAATGGTCAGACAGCTGAGCACACATATAATATGTTAATACTGACAAAAATGACAAATTAAATGAAGAAAGACTCTCACTGGATGGTGTATATGTAGGCTGCATAATCACATAAAGTTGACCTACACCATAAAATACATTGACAGAGCCACACTGAGCTACAGTTTGTAGTAATAAATCATTGAGCTACAGTCTGTGGTAATAAATGAGACTGAAGAAAAAGTGTTTAATGGCAAAAGAAATTAATCAGAAAGCAGAGGAGCTGGTGGACAATGACTGCACTCCCCTCCCCCTATTAGATCAAGATAACCAACCAGCACAGACAGATGGACAGGCCGGAGATGAAGAGGAGGAGGAAGTAAAAGGAGGTGATACTCTCCCAAATTTGGAGTGAGTGTGCACATTTTAAAATGCAAAGGCAGATGGGCAAATCATGACAAAAGGTGCTTAGGCGAAAGACAAGTGCCTGACCTAAATATGAACATGATGATGTAACCTTACCCAGATGTTTGAGCAGTCAGAGCATACAGGACAAATTCCTGTATGTTCAAAGGCTGAGTTTTATTGACTTAAGCTATGTGAGTGCACAAGAAGGAATGACAGGGAGGTCACTGGGTGCAAACACCGCTGCCAGTACTTCTACAACCTGCTGACACACTTTAAAATATCTCCCAACCTCCAGGTTTACATAGAATAATCCCCAGATGTGTTAATTTTTTAATCTGTTTGCGCTAGTTTCAAAGTTGTAGAGGTCTAAATTCAGATCTACCCTATTTCAGTCCGTAATCTGTTTCATTCACAGCCTGATGTCCCTCTGAAAGTCTCATAGACTCCAACAGATGATGCTGATTCTCAACTATTTCACTAAATGAAGAGTAAACCCAGAAATGACAGAGGGCTGTAATAATGAATGCAGGTGAAATAGAGTGTGAGAGACGGGGGTTTATAAACGGAGACGTGGAAGGAGATATGCATGGATGCTTGTTTGGAAGCTGACACTTTCTGTCCTTATTTGGAGAATCATCATGGTGGCCAGGAACATAAAGGGAAGACCTATTAGCAATCCTACTCTACATGCTCCTGGGATTTCTTATTTTAAAGGGAAATTATAGTTGTTCTAACAAACTTGCTAAGGAGTGCTTGCAGGGGTGTATGCTTGAAATAAAATAAAGCAGAGAGCCAAAAAGGGGCGAGGCATTTTCCTTAAAATTCACAGCGATTCTGCTGGATAGCAGGCCCTCAGCTGTATTTTGTTAATGCTCTAGGTTGTCTGAGTTCATCCTGACTTGCTTTCTAGGTCACGCACTCAAAACTGTATTCAGTCCGCTACATAATGGTTGTTATATTTTGTAGATTTTAGAGAAGAAGTCACCACCAGTGCTGCACTGCACACTCAACACTGGGGTTGCTTTAATGCATTCTTGGGACTAACGGAAACTTAAGTCATGAGACCGTGACAAATAAATTGAGATAAACAACATTTTTGTGAGAAGGCCTAAGGGTTGCTTTGCATAGGCCGGGACAGACATCCACAAAACACACAGACACACACCTGACTACATGCAGTACTTGATAAAAACTTTTTTTGTTATCAGTTTGGTGATTGTACAAACTAATTCAGGACTATCTGACTGGTGCAAATATAGCTACTGATACCACCAAAAGAGCACAAATACCACTGGTATGACCTATGTCCTGGAGATGAAAGTTCCTTTTGGACAAGTCTTATCAAATCTAGATGTTAAATATCTTACATGGGAGAGAGCAGACAGATAAATGTAGTTAAGGTATTTTATTGCCCTGCTTTCATGATCTCTCAGTTGTTATATTCTGTTTTAGGATGCCTTTGCAAGATCTGGCCAGTGACAGCAGGTGGAATGTAGCCATCTAGGGTAACTCATTACCATTACCCATTAACACATTAGTCCAGTGCATTCAGTGCCAAATGCAATTTAAAAGTTTCTTTCTTGACTTCTCTTAAATCTCGACATGATCTGGCTCCACTCTACAACTTAAAACTTAACCCCTTATTCTGCACTGAGACCTGCACAGATCAGACAATCAATTACCGTTACACAGCCAGAAAAGCTCAGTTTTAAAAGCCATTCAAAGCCCACCTGTACAGACAGACATATTTTTCACATTTTCTCCCTTTTCTCATTTGTTATTGCCCCTTTTAAAGTTTGATTGGTTTACATAATGTTTTGTCTTTCAGATGTTTTATGTTATCTCTGGCTCGCCTGATTACATGCTAACAACACAAAATCTAAAAGAAAAAAAGGGGGCAACATCTTTCACAAACCTGAAATACAAGAAGATGTAGCATGCACAGTGCTGCAGAGAGCAATATATATATATATTCTGATGCTTAAAGGTTTAGTAGGGAGAAATTCAGGTTTTATTTTACAGTTTACAGTCGTAACTGCACATAGTGAAGTGTAAAAAAGGTTTCATGTTAAGGATCTGTCTTTTGACATTGATCTTTAAAAAAAAAGTAGGAGGAGAGGAGGAGAAGAAGAGAGGAGAGGAGAGGAGAGGAGAGGGGTGGGAGGGATCCGAAATAAAAACAAGACGCCCGTGACGTTACGACACGTCACTGACGCTGACGAAGAGGCTCCAGCTTGTTTTGCGACCGGAGGAAAAAAAAGAGGTCTGAACAGCAAACATAGCAACAAATACAAGATCTTATGACCGTGCATTTGCACTCTACGTGGCTTTTCATTTCTAATCTGCATTTTACCGAAAACAATCCATATGTGAAAGGCTGCTGTTGTCGATGGTTATCGTCTGGAGTCCTTGTGAAAAAAAGCTGCCCACAGCAGCAGCAGTGTTTACATTTCAAATTTACACAGCTAGCCTGGATTTTTGTAATTGTTTTTTAGAAATATGAAACAACACGATCAGATCGTCGACGTCCGAGAGAAGACACGACTTTCAGCACAGGGTATCCAGGTTAAACATGAATTATCCGTGTAAGCTCTACAGCCGAAGGGTCAAAGCAATGACAATTGTGGCTCAGCGACACTACACGAAACACATCGACTAGATGGGCTGCTGGTAATGCACTGAAAAAGGTTTTCTCAGGATAATGAGATATACTATATATGTAACAAAAATAACCTGAAAGGTCCGCCCGCCACAAAACATCAACATCCGCCATCGACTCCACAACAGCATTTGGTGCAATTTGCAAAACAGCTGCTGGCGTCCTATATAGCTTAACACACTGGTGTCATTTTATGAAATATAGGACGTCGAAACGACCTAATTAAGCCATTTGGTTTGGCCAACTATGCTGCTTTCAGTCAATCTAATCGTGACCTAGTAATAGGTCATTACATATGATAACGCAAAGCAGTCAGAAATAGCCTTTGAAAGGAGTCAGCGATAGAAAAGCGATGCAATTCGGTAATAATGCATGATCTATGATTTCATGATGACAGATATTTCCGAGGACAGCCTCAGCATATAAGGAATGCGGCAGGTTCAGAGGCAAAGATGTAGTTTGATACCTCTTTAAGACACAGTTGGACACAAAACACACCGAGTGCTAGATTTCAAGAAAAATAAAGAACAGCTTACCTGCCTTTGCAGTGTTATTCAAGTTGTAAACGAGATCTCACACACAGTAGAAACGACAACTCTTAAAGCATAGCTTTAGATAGCCTTTATGTGAGGTAGTTAAAACACCATTGTACAAAAATAAAAGGCTTTCTTCTTAGAAGAAGGGGCTTCGTGTAAAAATGTTACACTGACGTTTTTCAGATCATAACATCTGCAGCTTTTTTCCTTCTTCCTCCTCTCCTCTATTTTTTCCGCTGCAGATTTTCTTCTGTTTATTGCTGCCTCCAGCTGATCCTCGGATCAGAATGTAGAACGTACAAAACAGCTGATTGTGAGATCACAATACTCCCGGCCACGCCCCTGTGCCCGCCCACACCGAGCACAGCAGCCAATCACAATATTACACCCGCCACAGGCCGGGCCTCTAGGTAACGGAGTGGGGGCAGGGCAAGGCGAGCTGTCAACCTGCGCCCAGATGGAAAGGGTGACTTCACTCCGAGGCTGATCCGTGATCAGCTCCCACTTCCAACATCCCTGCTGTTGCAGAGCAGGTCTGGGGGGATGGTAAACTGACCCCGAGTCTGCGCTCATATAGCTCCAAACACAGGCCACCTATACAACAAGCCAAGATGAAAATCTGTTGACAGCAAAAATGATTAAATTGTCAACCTAAATGAATCCAGCCACAGAAAGAAGAGCTGGAGCTGCTGCAGCAGACTGTTATATCATCACCTGAGTGGACTTTGGAGGAAAGCTACAGCACGTTTATCTTTGTGCTGTCCAGTCATATTCAGTGGATATTTAACAAATAATTAAAATGCATCATTATCATTTCAGTTTTTATTTTTAAATCCGGTGCTGAATGCTGACATACATACATGACAGACACTGGGTAGCCACATCTCCTTTTTTTAAATTTTCCTTTCATGACTTAATATTAATGATTTACTAAAGCAAATACTGATGTCAACCTCAAATATTAAAATTATGAATAGTGCAGAAACCAGACTTGTCTTCCTTGCCCAGTGATGCTGGTGTTACTTTAAATTTTATTTGTAAATAGACCTCATTCCCCTCCCCCTCAGCATCATTCTTTTCACTCCGCCTTAGTGGGAAGATCCTCTGCCTGCTTCTCAACCCATACCAGCCAATCATATGACCTTTATCCTGAATGCAGCATTTGAGTAACCAATGAGCTTCTAGAGGCTTTGAAGACCCCCTGGCGGTCGTTTTTGCACCCTGCAGTCTGCAAAGCTTTGAGAATATCCTCTTCCATGTATTGTTGCAGATTGTGCAAACTGGTTCACATACCTGTGCCTGTGTTTCTGCATCTCAGAAGGATCATCCTGTGTTGTGTTTTATCACAGTCCTTACAGCAGAATGCATAAACCTAAATTGTTTAAAGCTCACTTTTGTTGGCAAAATGCGTGCTTATATCCAGAAATGTGTGCATGCACCTGCAGGGCTTGTTGTAGGAGGATAATTCTTTGCTAAAGCGGGAACACAGGGAACTATTTATTGCCAAATTAACGCCAAAGTTGTGCTATGGAAATGGCTTTTAATATCTCTGAACATCTTAACTGGTCAGTGCCAAACTGGCCAGGTCACCCACATATTGCAAATTACTCCATATAGTTCAAGGCTTTAGGATTCCTATCTCCTGCTTGCCAGCTGAAACTCAGCCCAACAGGAGTTATCATGATAATCCTTACAAGTAGAATTCTGTCAGATTTGAGAGTGATCCAGTAGCTGGCCCTGTTTAATCAAAGCCATGCCTACACTGTAATAAATTACTGAAAAAATACAGCCAAATTCTAACAGTAATGCAGCGTTTTTTCCGAAGCACAGCTAAAGACTGCAAAATCTGAAGCTTTTTGAAAGCAAAAACAAAAATGGCAGTTAATAGCAGGATTCTATAAAGAATATATACAAAAAATGACAAAAAATTCTTTAAAAGGGGACACAAAAACAACATAAATGAGAGATAAATAAAAAATGAGACTCAACATGTTGAAAAGACATGAAAAACAATCGAAAGGAGACACAAACTAGGTAGAAAATGACACAAGCAAGATGCAAAACGAGAACAGTTAAGAGACAAAACCTTAAAAATAAGAGACAAAAGCAACACATGAGAAAAACCAGATGACAGAAAGGAGACAAAACTGTCCCAGTAAGACAGAAAATTACAGAAACAAGACACAAAACTACAGTTAATGTTGATAACAGTAGCAAAGCAATACAAATGCAGTATATTACTGGAAAGTCTAGCTACAGTATTGGATGGTAAACTTCATATTCTTTTGTTGAGTAGAGTAATCAAATATACAGTAAATTACTGTTTGGGAAAATACATTAGTAACACTCTAGGAATACTGTAAAATAGTTTCAACCTTAGCTGTTAGTATTATTTATTTCACTGTACTGTATATGGTCTGTTCATTTATCATTGTTATCAGAGCAAGTATTTGATTTTTTTCATTTGTTTATTTATTTTTATTTGGTTGAAAGTGAAAAAAAATGTGCATTTGCTTAATCAAAACCAATAAGACGTGTTTTTGTTTCTGTCAAACGAGTCAAGCCCTTGTCGAAAAGATACTGTAGTTATAGAGATGACTGGGCACCTTCGGTATGTTCTCATTAAGTCACACAAGAAAACAATCTACTTTACACCACCTGGAAATTTCTTTTGTGTAACATCTAACTGGGATCAACACGCTGTGACCTGAAATGCCATCTTACATTTCATAATACACCCAAACGTGAGTAATCAAACCAGGCGGCGTGGCTTGGTACCTTAAATGCAAACTGAAAACAAATGAACCACACCTAGCAGCTTCCAGATGCCTATGTCTCATACGGACTTATTAGCTCGTTGCCACACACCGGCGAGGGATGATAGCGAAGAGTTCAGTGCGAGCTGTCTGAAGTCGGGATGATAAGGTTTCGGACCTATACAGTTACCAGGTGCTAGGCAACTCACGCACACAAGCACACACATTCCCCCTGCAGTGATGATGATATCCAAACCCCAGTGACACAGTGAGCACAAACATTTGGCAAGAACAGTGTGTGCATCTGTGCTCGTGTTAATGTTTGTGTTCTTAATAACTAATCAGAAGAACTCATAGGCCTGGTAGAACTTGTTATGTCATGTCCTTGAAGCACACCAGTAGCCGCGGTGCACAACCTACACAGTACATTTTAGCGATATTTGTAGCACACACAGCTCACAAGGAACAACGACTTGCTCAAGGACACAGAAAGAGAAGAGGTTATGGTTTTCCACTGTCGGCTTTTTTTTTTTTCCTCCCCCTGTTCTTTTATCCCTGCTGGAGCTTTCACTGAAGTTGCCTGGATTCCCACAGTTTCCCAAGCTGGTTGGAGAAATAGGTGAAAGGCCACGGCAGTCTCTCTCTCTCTCCCTCTCCCTCTCCCTCCCTGCCTGTTTTCATGTTCATGAATGTGACATGCAGCTCTTGTTTAACAACATGCCTGTCCTTGCCCCAGCTGACACGGCTATGAGTCTGACCCAGGCATGTGCGGCAGGCCAATCAAACCCTGCGTTGTACACCCTGCTATTTTGTTAAAGACTGAGGTGTGGCGATGGACAGGTTGACTCAGCTGACTCAGAGGTCCAGCTTGTTGCGTGGAGACGCCCTGAAACATACAGCAAAGCAACTTCCTAAACGAGACAGAACAGATCCTGGTGGGATGTAACAGACAAGAATGACTGTTTTAATGGCTCTCCGTGAAACGTGAAAAGGACATGTAAATAATATATGTGTTCTCCCTTGTGCTGGGTTGACATTAGTTGAATATAAGGAATCTGATCTAAATCCCATTAACATCACTTTTAAAATGATCTCAAAACACTACAGTTTTATTAGGGTTTCAACGCGACTGTTCACCCTATTTTCAAGTTGCTCTGTCGGCTTTATTTTTGGTGCCTCTCTCTCGTCTCATCTTAGGCCTCTCTGCCCCGGCATTGCTGGCTGCTGGCTGATGATAAGACAGTAGCCCCTGAAGATACCAGGTTGATCCACAGCAATGCAATGACATACATACATACAAGGAGAGGACTGATACCTCTGTCATGTCTGCGAATTCATGATTGCACTCGGTCATAAATGAAATTTCGTGGCAATCATGCCCATGTACTTCACTCAAAAACAAAAATGCAAACCGCAGAGATGCTAGAGGAAAACTCCTAAGGATGAATCTTCTGGGGATCATGGATAGTAGTACCATATTTTATGGCTAGATATTTCAATTTTGACCAAACCGGCAGACTGACTGACATTCAGGAAGTAATGCTAAATGTTACATGTATTAATCTACTTCCTTGCATCTTGTTGTTAACTCGAGGTTTGCAAAGCAACCAGTGGAGACTCAGGGTCATCATGGCACCCAGTCTTCAAGAGAAAGCATGCGACTCCCCATGAAACCCCAATCTGATGTTTTCCATTTTGGTTTGTGTGTAAATTAAACAACAAGGAAATAATGAATAAACAGCGGCTAAATTAGCTTTAGACAGGCTGCTAGCTATATGCTAAGGGCTTTTTTTTTTTTTTTTTTGTTACATTTCTCTGTCTGTATTCACGTCACTTTTTCCAAAATCCACACTTTATGAAGAGGAGAGAGAAACGTTGCCCTGGGGCACATGGAAATAATAACAAAAAAACACTTGTCTTTGTACATAACTTCAACTTAAGTACATCTCTGAGATACTTGTAGTTCCATAACTTTATATTCCTACTCCTTTGCATTTCAGGTAGACGTACTATGTTGTCGTTATTATAGTCATAGCTTTTTAAAAATTAAAATCTAAATTACAAATCAAAAATGACTGTAGATCATTTGGATAACTTTTCATCTTATTAGTCATATTTTAAACAACAAATAGTTGCCTGTTTGTTGCCTTTTTTTTTTTTTTACTGTGGATTGTTTTCTGTTAAACTGAATATGTGTGGGTTTATAATTATCAGACAAAACAAGTTATATATTAACTTTTTGCATTTTTCTTTCAATTATCAATTTATCTTACTAATTAGGAAAATAATCTGTTGATTCATTTCTGCAAAGGAATACAAAGCCTTTAAAACTGCCTCCATCATGATCACCTAAAGCAGTAAAATGTGTCTGTACGAACACTTTAATGATGCAGTATACAGCATAATAAGCACTGTGCCAAGTGAGTGTTTTTCCATGAACACTTTGAGAATAATTTGCTGATAATACCTGCCGGGCTTTGCCAGACGCTAAATAATGAATAATATATCAATGTCATTTGCAATATTACTTTCTCAACTGTATGTGCAATATTAGTTACAGTGTTGTGTGCAATATTTCAATTTCACATGCAAATTTAATCCAAGTAGTTCAGGAGTTTCAAGATGATTTTCTAAATATAACTATGAAAAATAATATTTAACTCCAGGCTTTTTACTTTGGACATCACATATTCAGCTCACTGCATCGCCCCACTGCTTATTGGAAGAGATGTTTGAAGGTAAACTCTTAAGCAGTTACTATAAATATACATGTACTCACTCTGCTCATAGCTCAGCTTGGTACATTGGTCTTGAAGGCCAAGTTTCTTTCCGATCCTATCAAACAGTTTCCACAGTGAACACGAGAATAAATTCACCACAAAAGTCTTTCTCACTTAGGTATATCAAGTTGTGATTAAATGTAAGTCAAGGCATGAAAATTTCCTACTAGAAAAGCCTCATCATCCCAACAGATCTATACATTTGGTCATGCTTACAGTACGCCGATGTTTCCCAATGACCTAAGGCAGTGATAGTCCCTAAAGAACTTACACTAAAATACGTGACAAGTCTCCTCAAAACCAAGAACAAAAGTTCTGCACTACTTGGATGGATTAGGCTATCTACCAATATTCAAAAATAACTTTCTTTTCATGTTTGTGACCGAGTCTTTCACATCGATGCATATTTTATGTTTTGTTTTGTATTATTGTGACATGCAACTACATGTAGTTTAGAAAATATCACTAGTTGACTTCTGCTTTATCGTTTTTTCTGTTAATGTGTGCTTAAAGATGGGACTTTTCATGATGGCTTCACTTTTTTTCTCATATTTCAGCTCACCCATAGTCAGAGACTATTTGATCTACTTGTCCAATGCTGTGGATTCTGAATCAATGGCATCATCAGAAATCATTGTAAAATATCCTGACTTCTGTCTTTACTAGCTCCTGAGATGTTGTCGTTCAAATATAGCTTAAAATTTAAATACGTTAAAAATAATGATGAAATTTATCTTTTTAAAAATACATAGATCTTTTACTTTTCCTTTTACTTTGACATGGAGTGTTAGTGTTGCAGTACTGCTGCTCAAGTCAGTGATCTGAAAACTTTTTCCACCACTGGGGAGAGATGTTTGTTTCCAGGCCTAAACAGGAGCACAAGGTCAGAGGGCAACTTCAAACCCTTCATACAAGGACAGGAATACTTGAAACTCCAAACCAAAGTCAGAGCCATTCTCCTTGATACTGTCCGCTGTAACGTCTGGAGGTCTGTGGCCTCAGATAAGGAATTTCGTTCTGCATCTCATATTGCATACAGTCATGCAGCACTGTACAGTCCCCACATAACCCTGACCACATAATACTGTCTACTATTCCTTGTTACTCAGCACACACTCAGCATGGTGCCTGTTTTTCACCGATCCAAATTCACACAACAACAACAACAACAACAGCAACAACAACAACAACAGAGCTGATGTTAGCCAGTGTCCCTCCCTCTGCAGCCCTGCTTTTAGGAGTCTGCAAACAGAGACTGGGAAGTCATCAGTCTCTCACCCCTTCTCTCCCCTTCGTCAGTCCTCATGCCATGCGTGCATCCCATTAGCCTGCCCCTACAAGGCCAGAGCAAACAGGGCCTGGAAGTGGTGTCCTTGGCAAGGGGTGCTCTGATAAACACAGTAAGAGTGAGGACACGCTGTGTTCTCCTGAGGGGGATGACAGACCCTCATTCACGCTCCCCTGGAGGATATTATTAAACTTAATGAGGGAAGCTATTTTAAATTCCCCAAAGGATTAGGGTACCTTGGAGGAGGAGAGAGCACTGATGTCGGGCCACTTGTGTTAGAATCAGTGTATAACAGGTGTATTGTGTTGCAAATTCATTCATCTCCCTGTCTTTCCCCCTGACATCAGCGCTCATCCCCATCAGTTTGTTATTTGCTTTGCAGTCAGCGTGGGAAGAGGAGGAGCCTCCTGCTCAGATGTGTCCCTTGACTGAAACCAAAACAGGACCTGTAGGCTAAAAATAATACCAAGCAAAGATTAAAAAAACAAAACATATACAACAGTTTTTTTCCCCATTCATTCATCCTGACGTCAATTCTGCTCTTGGGCTCACAAACCACCACTAAAAACAGCAGGAGCACTTTGGGATTTCTGTTTTTTTTTAATTGGCTCATCCAACAGCTTCGTCACAAAATATGAAACACACAGCTGGGTCAAGGGTGGTGAAGAGGCTAAAGCTGGGACATGAAATTACATAACTTGGCCTCGGTCAGAACAAAAATAACCTTGTCAACATCATCTCCTTTTACAGAGCCAAAGCCCTCTGCCGGGGAATGACAATTAAAAACACATGACTGTTCCCGTCATTACCAGTAGGGGATGTAGCTCAGTGGTAGAGCGCATGCTTTGCATGTATGAGGCCCCGGGTTCAATCCCCGGCATCTCCACTCCTTTTGTCTTTGTGTTTTTAATCGCTTCCCTTTGTTGAGAGGGCTGGCACTTCACGCATAGAAAAAAACATATAATCTATCGGAACGAACAACCCCCTTCTTTTTTTACAGGCTTTCATAAACGTTTAATACACAAATCAACCTCTCTGTTCTCTACCATGCCGCTTAGTGAGGTTTCTCTGGATTAAAATCTGAGAGGAAATGACAACAAGACCACAATGAAAATATATAACTCTAAAATGAATTAATTATTCCTTGGTGGAAAAAAATGTAATGCTGTTTATTACAATGTTTAATATAATGGAGACTGTAACAGATCACGTAACCACAGTTTAGTTATGGGTCAGATGCAATATGGCTGCAGAGGGGAAATGCCTACATTCCCAAAGAGAAACCCCATACAGCCCAAAGATAGCCATTCTGCACGGTCTGAGAGGCACACAGGGTAGTTTGTGACATTTAACTTTTATTTGTTTCATATTAGTTTGCAGTATTTGTCAAAGTGCTTTTGTATGGACAGTTTAATACATTGTTGCTGCAAGCAAGCATATTTGGACCCATCTATCACCTGGAAGTAGCTTGAAAGACTTATTTGTTGTTTGTTGTATGTTCATTATTTTTGCAGTTTTCTTGGCGTCCGCTGACAAGACTGTGAGGGAAATAAATGTTCAAAAGACATCTGTATGATTGGGGGCCTTCATTTAATCTGTTTTCATAGTCATTACTATATAAACTCTAGTCCTGTTTGTATTTCATGTATATTTGTTAAATTGTTTTGTAGTGTTTTCTGTACCTGTGCAAAAGATTCACAAGTATGTGTATGATGTAGACATAGAATGCATGGCAAATATCTCAAATCTCCGAGGAAAAAGACATCAGTACATAAAATTTAATATATAATTTGAGTTTAATTCATAATGTAATGTTAAAGTCCTTCATCTGTCATTGATTAGACTCCTAAAAACTCATCTCTGCATATCGAAGTTATGTATGTAAAGGTGTTTTCCATGAAAGTCCTCCCTTCATGCCTGAAGATAACTTGGATGTAAGTGCACTTTTGCTTTCTTTAAAATCTGCCAAACTATGAAATCGCTGCAGATGGAGCACACCGGCTCACCTATCACAGACACTGCAGGACTACTCTGCACTACACTTATAGCGTGTGGAAATAATGGAGTAATCAGACAAAATGGAGTAATATTTGAACCAGATGCTGATTCTGAAGAAGACACAGCCCCATCCTGCAAGCTGATAGGATTGGTTCCTTAGCTTTGTTATATATTTACCTCTGGCTTCCTGAATCCGTGTTTTGGATGCTATCGTGTCCACTGCAGTTTGAGGGTGGGAACGCTCATCCATGGGGTTAAGTGCTTATTTCACTCATGATGCACCTTCTAGAATATATAAAATCACCCTATATGGACATATTAACAAGGTAAAAAGATGGATTTCCACTACAGGGGTCTTTAAGTTGCAGTAGTATGCTATAGCTGAATAAGCAAACTCATTTGCTATCTTGAATTTTTTTACATGCACTGCTCATGTACAGACAGAACAGTCTAGATTGGTATCCATCACACAGTACCATCAGAGAAGCATCTAAGGTGACTCTCTTCTATTCAAATGTCCCAGTATGTGCAAAATCATGAAACCTACTTAATGTACATCTGTGCTTTTCCATCTGTTCTTACTCAGACTCTGAACGCCCTTGGTGAAAAATATTATTGCTTAATTTTTTCTATTTTTAGTTAGTCTGAAGATTGAGCATCCTCAGGGGCCCAACAGCCACAGCCTCTGTGCAGCTGGTATTAACTAGAGGAACAGCTTTTTATCTTCAGGTTTATAGTAGGTTGTTTTAGTTTACTGCTCTTTACTGACCCCATTTCTTTAACCAAATCCATGACATCTACAGATGCATGGTCAACACATGGTTGATTTTGCATGCCAAAGTGTGGGTCGTGTTTAGGGCTTCTAAGCGTGCTGCTTGTGTTTGCGTATTGAAATAATTAACAACCACACTGAATCCCCTACACTGTATTATGGTGTGTCCACTGCTCATGTACATCTCCTTTATACCTTTTAGTGCTCGCCATAAACCGGACCAGCTGTTCTCTCTTTATATCTGATTCTGATTTGTTACTCTGAACCCTTGTAGACATTATCAGTAATGGTGTTGAGGCATTTGCGTAATCTCTTAAAACTTCACAAGTCATATATTCACAAATGTGTGTGCATGATTTGTATGCATTTATTTTGTGTGTTGGATTATTATATTAATGATTTCTAATATGTTAATACTGTGAGCAAATACACAAAAAGTTAACTGAATTCTTTTTAAATTATGTTTTCCAAAAGATCATGTTTCTCTTTGCTGTCAGTTTTAGCTAGCTTTGCATTCAAGACAAAAAGAGTACGCAGAAAAGATCACTGAATTGGAAGTTTGCAAATTAGAGGTTTGCTGTTTCAGCCTGCTGTCACAGGAAGGAATGAGAAGGCCGACAGAAACCCTGAGGGCAACGCTTGTTTTGAAATTGGGTAAAACTTTATAAAGAGCACCACATACACACACACACACACACTAACATATAGTCCTACCCCAGAAAAAAAAATCAGGCTGACATAGATTAACGTTGTCTGCTTTTAGTAAGTTAGTCTCGGCTGGTTGTGACACACTATATGCCATGAAACAAGACCACTTTGAGGGTCAAACCTTCACGTGTGCTAGTCAGGTATCTGTAACTGCCTAACCCACATACTACATGTCTGCACATTATGACCTAAAAATGTCTTCTAGCATCCACCTTTACATAATCGTCACATATCCATTACCCAGGTGTCAAGCCAGCATTCCTGAAGGCAGAAAAGGAGGAGAAACATCAGTCACTCCTTTCCAGTGGCCGTAACAACCTCTGACCGCCTACTGCACCAAGGCTGCTGGCCACATAGCAGAATGCGTATAATACGTATCAGTGTAAAACGTGTCCCAGTTTCCTTTTAGAGAAACAAAGACCCCAAACTCAGTAGACAAAATTGTTAACAAGGGGTTTAAGAAACAAAAGTATTCACAAGGTCAGTGTCATGCCTGCACAGATCAGCTTGAAAGGCCCCAATCTTCAAATATCAGAGTTCAAAGCGCTCGAAAGCCATGACATTCCTGTGAAACAAATTAAGTACAGAAAACAGATCTGGTGTATTTCTCCTGACAGATGGAACTGTTTGTCGTACATCTCCATGTCATAACGCTGAATTGCCCAACCGCAGAGTTTTGTTGTTGAGTCATAACACACAACAGGTTGATGTGGATCTGACAGATCACAACAAATGTGACCTTTTCTCCATTCAACACTTGGCACCATAAGGCACTATGCTCTCCACTCGACTAGACACGGAGGAATGTGTCTTGTCAGGTGTCTCTCTTTAATTCTTTCATGATGTATGTGTGGGTTTGCATACCAGTGTGTATCGGGCTGAGGGCGTTTACTGCAACTCAATGTCACAAATGTCAAAACGTTGAGTGATACTGATAGATATGGACAGACAGGAAATATGGGAGAAGAGATCAGAGGACTGACATGTAGTAAAGGTCTCCCCACTCAGGGCGTTTCCCAAGGGGTATGTATCTTGCTGTATTTTGCAGTCTATTTTTTTTTCCAAGGACTCTGACATTGTATTTGACCTCTTTCATAACTACTGACCTGTAACCCCAGTAACATTATTGATCTTTGGTCGCCCTCTTGTGGTTTAGTCCTGAATTACCCCTTCTGTAGATCAGTTTACCATATGAACAATAGGTGGCGCCAGTTTGTCTCTTTGTAGGCTGATTTTGGCAGAGACTTGGAAACAGGTCTCAAGTTTTGACATTACTTGACAAAAATATGATGACTGTATGAGCAACTTGGGACTGATAGTGATACTAGGATGGGTTTAATCCCTTTCTATCTATCTATCTATCTATCTATCTATCTATCTATCTATCTATCTATCTATCTATCTATCTATCTATCTATCTATCTATCTATCTATCTATCTAAATTTCAAAATAAACATTCTAATTAAACAATATGCAACTTTCAGTCAAGTTCCTCAACATAGTATCGGGAAAATCATCATTTCAACCCTAATTTTACGATTTCAAAACCAGGTAATCAAAGATGAGTTCAGTAATTGAAATTAATTACTACATACAGAACAGAAAGATTCCAAAATAAAAGAAAGAGAGGAAGAAAACATATCACAGTTACTGCTTGAATTCTTACAGTAACAGCCACTCAATGTCAATGTCTGTTTGAAAAAAAGTATAAACTCCAGTGACTTCATTTTTGATTGCTGCTATATAGATGAAAGATGATTATAATACCTGAAAATTCAGAATATTACAAACACCTGCAGTTTGTAATATCATACAAAAATAATACACATATTTATTGTTTTTACAAACCACTTTCAGGTTATGGCAAGTTTGTTTTCTGTAGCAGCTTTAAACAAGAAGTGTAAATGGAGTGATGTTTGTAACACACACAGAAGCATTAGAACAAATAATAGGACGTACAAATATGCTTTAAAAGAATTAAAATAAAATAAAACTTGTAAAAAAAAAATCAATGCTTCTCAATCAATCAATTTTTTCATTTTTTAAAATGTCAGCAGTATTTTTGTACAAAGCTTTTGCAGAAGTTTTCTCATGTGGTCTCCACAAGACCGCCTTTAATGGAACCATATATTACATCAAAGGGCGCCTGTGGTTGGACTGTAGTGCAGATAAGATTAGAGCAGAGACTGACACTCACTCGCAGCACATCTGAACAAATTCCACCTCCATTAGCATCTGCAGCAAGTCGTTAGTGAGTGTGTTGGTGATAGAAAATTCAATAGGTACAATTGAATGGGGAAAAAAGACATAAAGGTACACAGACACGCCCTGTATCTGAAATGACCACACTGTGTTGTGAGCTAACATCGACTTTCACCGCCTCATATAAAAATAGAAAATGTTTCCATCTGAGTGATATAGGAACATGTTTGTTCACACCTCATTCAGTTGTCAAGTGTTTGTTTAGGCCACTGTGCAACAGTTGAACTCTGACCAAGTATAATCATGTTTTATTAATTATCTGGTGGTGATAGGTGTAGAAAAACCACATGTGCATGTGATCTGTGATTTGATATGGTTAGGTAATAATGCGGCGCACACACATTTGCTTTGAATTAGAGCTGGAAGAAATTTTTAGAAATGAGCTGCAATGTGAATAAAACTTTGCCTTTTTAAGTGTCAATACTTAAAACATGAATAAACAGCATGAAAAAAAATCAAATTTTTATTAAATTTGTGTTTTGTTTCAACAATTTTAACTCTGACATTTGAAATATTACCAAATATGTTATATTATATATATTTGTTCAGATTTTTTTTATTATTGTGGGAAATACTGACTTTGTGTAATTTAAGTATATACAACACAAAATATATCAAAGTTTGGTAAGTTTTGGCCACATACTAGTTTGTGCATCTGCAGTTCTGGCTGTACATTTCATATGTGACTTATAAGACTGAAATATCAAATAATTGTTTAATTATTTAAACTGACTGCTTGTGATTCTTCATACTTCTTCCTCTTGATGCCTCAGTTTGCATTAAATAAACTGAAAGGCTGTGGTTATTGTTTTAATCCGATTTGTTTGTATTTTTTACATCAGATACAGAAAAGGAAGGAAAAGAAACCTTTAAAATTTTGAGGAAAACTGCTTCAACCTGACAGCTCACACCTCATTTTCATGCCAGAGGTGATGCACAGCACAGAAAGTCAGTGTAGATTTGGGATGGAGGTGGAGTTTTCTTTAGTTTGAGCCTTTTTTTACAGTCTGATAATCAGTTAATGTCTTTAATGACAGTAAAATAGCGTAACCATCGTATATGTGGAATGATAAAGCACAAACAGCAACAGTTTCACCTTATTTTAGTTGATTTAACAAATTCTAAATTACTTATAGAGCAGATTTAGCTGTTGTTATCGACATACAGCCTCCCACTTCCTTACTGATATTTGTTTTACCATTTTTGGAACCACTGTAAAAACACTGCTCTGTAATTCCCTGGACTGATTATTACAGGCTACTGAAACATATCCGGGTGGTTATTTTGAGCTACATATGCTACACAATCTGCCTCTCTCCTCATCAAAGCGATTTTGACCACAACGTGTGTGTGATTGATCAAGCGACCTGAGCTAAGAATGTTACAGAAACTACAGAGCATGTGTGTGGGAGTTTTGTGTTCATATGACCATCTCTGCATTCCTCTGGGATAATCTTATCTCCCTCCTGGTGGGCTTAAAGACCTCTGCAGGGCTGCGCTCACATGCTGCTCCATATGTACAAACAAACAAACACGAGATGAGAGAGTATAAACAATGTGCGCACAACTAGAAGCTGTTTGGCTATTCTTAACCAGCTTCTTTTGTGGGCGAGGAGAAGATATAACCATATGTCAGACAACAAATTTACGAATGCACAGACTTCTTCAATAGAGACATCTTCAGGCCAAAGATTCTCTCATATGAGGACAACAACACTGATAGTGGCTATGATTTATGATTTATCTGAAACACTGGGAGATCTGCTATGTCCTTGGAATCATCACATATACAAAGTGATTTCTTTGTGCTGTTGTTGTGCTGCTTCTTCAGTCAGGGCGGGGAAAAATCTGCATAAAGAACAAATGTAAATGCACTCAAGTGGCCGTTACCTGTGGTCTGAATGGACTGAATAGTAACAATACGCCTGGTTGATCAGCGGCTATCAAGGGGTTTTAAAATGTAAAACAAGGCTTTAAAATCCACTTGAGTAACGTGTCCAGTAAGCGTAGGTGTTTAGAGTTGGCTTCTATTCAGACACTAGATGAGGGGCAGTACAGTCTCCACTCACCAGCTCAGAGAAGATTTAAACATATTCATATGTTAAAGCGTGTTGAAGAATGAATGTCAAATATACTGTCTATAACTGAAATGAGAGAAATACAAGAAATGAGTCTTAAAGAAAATGTTTCTGTATGAAAACAGAACAAAATATGTTTTCAATCTAGCAATAATCACATGTAAAAATCTATTGTTTGTAGTAACCACATTACTTTTTCTGTAAAAAAGTTTTTAAAAAATGCTATTCTGCTTTGCATAACTGCCAAACAAACTCATCAGTCCTGTGACAAAAAAATCAAACTTCGGGCTGAATTACCTCCGCCAAGAGGTTCTGTTTTTGCTGGTGTTTCTGTTTGTTTGTTTGTCTGTCTGTTAGCAAGATAACTCGAAAAGTTATGAACAGATTTCAATGACATTTTCAGGAAATGCTGGTAATAAGACAAGGAACAGATGATTCCATTTCGGTGATGTTCTGGATTACCATCTGGATCCAAGAATATTTTTTTGAAGGATTCTTTATCATTTTTACGAGAGGACCATTTTCAGCATATAACTTCACAACAAAAGGCCAGATTGCTTGGAAAAAAAAATACAGGATACAATCTCAATAAGCTCTGTAAAATATCAAAATTTTTGGATCCTGGCAAAATTCTGGATATTATGATCCAGAACAGAAAAAATTACAGTGCCTGCACAATTTTGGGCACTAAAAGGTAACAAATAAAGATACAAACATTCAGTCAGCACCAAAATGTAGCTGAGAGTCTGCTGAATCAGTGTAGTGCAAACAGTTTGTTGTAGCTTCGATAGTTATGGAGCTAGATCCAGAAGAAATTTGCCATTACAAAAAACATTGATTTTCGTGAATAACCATTAAACTAACAGCAACAACAATGATATTAATGTGATTCCAAATGCTAATGGTATGTTTTGATTATCAGTGAATCTAATAGTGTATATAAAATGAATGTAGGACTATAGCATAGAGTGGAAATCACAATATGGGTGAAAATAAGCTGCTTGGCGGAGGTCTGCGCTCTCCAAGTGTTTTTCTAGTTGCAGTTGTGCTCACAGATAGTGGAAAAGTATGGAAACGTATTTAAATGTAAGCCACCATTTTGGGCACAGAAATTGCACTTTTGTGTTTTTTGTGATGTTTCTTGAAATTTACCTTGGTCGTATTGCACTTAGTTTTTTTGTTCTTCCTATTCCTAGCTGTTGTTGTGCTTTCTCCATATAGGCCCAGGATTTTATATTGCAGTTAAAAATTAGCCAACAGTGAGGAAAAATGCAACAAAGTGAAAACACTTGTGCTCATTATTCAGGGGGAAAAATCCATTTAATATTTCTTTACATTTACAGTGTATTGTTTCACCCTTGCTCTGTCCACAACTTCTCTGCTTCTAATATCTGATACAGCCTGAAGCCAGCAGCCTGAAACAAAAACAAGCTCTGGGAACTTTCTAACTCCTCTCCCACAGATTTTATAGTTTCAAACTCTTCCCTCCCACCTGATGTGGACTCATGACATATCACTGGAGGCAGTTTATCATTTTTGTGCAAACTTAAAGTGCTTTCTTCTTATTTCCTCCTGGGCTGTAATATTCATATATTTTTGATGAGCTGCCATCTGTAGTATGCAGCACTCACAATGCCATAAAATGTCAAAAACGACATAGAAGTAATTGCTTTCTATTGCAGTCTATTCCACTGAATATGTTCCCTATACAGAGCAGTTTTCTTTAAAGCATTAGGCCTGGATTATCCATTGCCATGTACCAGCTTAGAAACAGTACCTAGTAAAAGTTATTCCCTGGAGAAGACAATGTTTTTTATCTCAGAGTAAGAAAAGTTCAGCGCTGAAGCTTCTGCACATCCATTTTTTTCTGCACGATAGTCTGGATTTGTGGAAGCCAAACACCGTACAACCAGTGACAAAATAGTTGACCGGCATATTAACCTCATTATGGCAACTTTCGTATTGAGAGTGATGTCCAAGAGTTTTGTTTTGGTTAGTTCCTCTATATGAATCTATAAATTACCCAAAAAAGCGCAAAACATTTTGTTTAACTATATGTGCATGTTTATCATTAATAAATGACAAATAGTATGAATCAAATATAGATTTTAAGTTGTATTTCAACTGTTTGAATTTACTTTATACAACTTAATATTGCAAGATTTATAGTAGGCAAGATGTGTCTTTAGAGCCATACTCTGATTCCAGCTTGAAAAATAAAGAAACTGCACCTGGACTATCATGCAACCAGCCAACAGTTTGCCTTTCTTCCATTTTTTTCAGATAATGTGCCATTTTTAAAGGCTTCATAGAGCTAAGCTCATGCTGGTGGAGACTTGTCTGACCTCCACCTTCATGCTGCATTTGTAGGAATCAGGAAGTAAAACCTTTCTGAATGAAGAATTGTCTTCCACAATATCTGTGGCTTGATTAAGCTTCAGCAGACAGTGAGTGAGCCTCTGTGGGAACACTGGCTGATTTATCCCTGGGGCCAGAGACGAGAGAACATCTGTTCAGAGCAGAAAACTTTTCATGTCTTCGTGTCCTCACCCCAACCCTGTCAAATTGTCTGCCGTGGCCACTCTTTCAAACTACCCTGCTTGGAAGAGCAAATTCAGCAGTGTGTAATCAGCTGTTTTCACTCTTACAGCCGCCTCCTATGCTGTGTGTGTGTGTGTGTGTGTGTGTGTGTGTGTGTGTGGGAGGTCAGGTGGATGCTTTATGCACACACATACACACACAGACACAGACACAGATAATCTTACTATCGTAGCCCTAATGTCAACTGTAGCAGATAGATCTCCTGAGTAACTTCCAGTCTAAGCTGTCCAACACCTTTTGTCCCTGTTAGAATCATCCTCAGCAGCAGAGCCACAACTCAGATTACTTTCACGTGTGTCTTTGCTATTTGCTTTTTGTTTTTACTGCTGTCCTGCCCCCCTCTGACCTCCAGCCTACGTGGCGTCGGCGTCAACAAGCGCTCTAACGACGTGTGAACTTTTGGGCATGCCGTGACAATGGCGCCTTTAGACAGGTGCATATATCCCCATCACCCACCACCGCTGCCAAAAAGGAGCTTCAGACTCTCTTTGCAATGCTAAACAGGACCGCTGAAGACTGTGGCATTCATGCGTAATGGCTCTTGCGCTTTTGTTTTGCGCACCAACAGAAGCCCAGTCAAAGTTCACTTTTGGATTTGTGCAAACATGCAACCATGATGCTTTACTGAAAACTTGCATATAGCCACAGTAAACTCGGATGAAGCGCCAAAACACAAGATAAAATGGTAATAAAAGAGTACAATGAATGACAAGATACACAAACACAAGAGTAAAGAAAGTCATGTTCCTGTCAGATTCTTTAAAATTCTGGTATTCTGGCACATCTTAGGGTACATGTTTGATTTGGGGTCACACAGTAGCTCGCAAGTTTATAGAACAGGGGTAAAACATTTCCTCCCGGGGCATTATCTGGGGTAAAGTTGCACTCCATGTCCCCTGAATGCCAACGATTTAACACATCATATTGTTCCTGTCAGCTCGGTTAATTTTACCTCATGTCACGCTGAGAGCAATCTGGAGAACAGTGCCTCTTTTATCTAAACGGGCTTCTTCCCTGCAGAGCAAGCGGCAGAGATGCAGCCAGGATGAACTGTTTTGTATTGAAGGGAGCAAAGAGAACAGGGCGTTTGTCTCCAGCAGACTACCTTCTCGAAAACGTCTCCTTCTCATCGGGGTGCGTAAAAGCCCCGAGCAGCAGGTCCGTGAAACATCAGAGGCGTCACAGAATGCCACTTATTTGGCAGTGGACTGGCTAAAAGAAGGGTACTCTTCAACAGCTGTGCACAAATGCATAATGTGAGATTCATTGTGCTCAAGTGAACGTTAAAAATAATGTTCTCTATAAGTATTGGAAAGAGTTTAATTTCAGTGGAACTCACCTGAAACCAACACAGCTGAGATAACAATAGGGAAATAGATATGTGGAGAAATATTGTTAATAATGCCACCACCACATTTTTCAACATATAATGTGGGCCAACAGAGGACGCTCCAGCTTTTTGTGACACATTCTGTAAAGGAAGCGACAGTAATAAAGTGCAGAAAATTGTTCTGAAAACCCTGTGACTTGACTCCATACGCTTTGTGCGCATCAAAAACGCACTGGTGCGCACATTTTGACTCAGGTGAGGAAACATCTCGATATTTAACACCGAGTTGACGAGTCAGCCCTCTACGTTTCATAACAATAGGGACTTTGTAAAGCTTAAGAGTGGGCCATTGGAGCCGTGAAATGCGCAATTGGATTTGCGCCTTGCAGCACCTTTTGGCACATTGGACACCTGCGCTGATTGGGACTGGTAGCGCCCTGACGCACGGGGTGTGTCTTTGGGCGGAGATGTGCCCACCCACCCCGCTGCTTCTCCTCGCTGGTTACTATATGAGGAGGAGGCAACTCCTTGACAAGATACATTCAGCGTTGGTAGAGGTCTTGCTGATCTCTTCAAGCGTGTTTTGTCCCCTCCTCTCTGTCCGACTGCAACTCTCCGAAGCGCGCTTGGATCTGTGCGCACTCGCGACGTGGAAATAATTCGATTTTTACTTTTGCCAGAGAAGCCAGAGCTCAACATGCCGCGGTCTTTTCTTGTTAAGAAGTATTTTTCCAGCAAGAAGCCATATTACAGGGAGAGCCAGCTGGAAAGCCAAACCGGTAAGTTTTTTTCCCCACCTCACTGAATTCATTGATCATCATCAAGTTACCTGCAGACACAGAACAGAGGCATGTGCGGGGTAGAAGATACTTATATGCAGCTGCCAGGATGCAAAACATTTCTAGTCACCTGGAAAGTTTGTTGATGAGAAAGTTATGGTAAAGTCTGGGATGAATACAGGCAGTAACAGGACACCAAGAATGCAAACAGGTTTAGAGCTTTATGAGATTATCTGCCCCTTTTGGTGAAAACCCATCCAATTTAATTTTCTCTGTGTTGCCAGCTTTTGTCCCAGAAAGCTTTCCACGGGCTGAACTTCCAACCCAGAACAACAGCTCTGCACTGACCTGCCGTCCCACCAACCCGTTCTTCAGCAGTATGGACACCCTGCATGCACCGCCCTCCCCGATCACCCCAGTGTCTCTGCCTCCATCACCCCTGGGTCCTCTGGACCTCAGCAGCTCTCCTTCAAGCAGTAGTGGCGATGAAGAGGAGGATGGTGGACGTACCTCAGATCCCCCCAGCCCAGATGTCATCCAGCACATCTACCACTGTCTGCACTGCAGTAAGACGTACAGCAGCCTCTCAGCACTGTCCCACCATCAGATGTCCCACCACCAGATCCCCTCCGGTGTCCAACTGCAGCAGACTCCCTCCCTGCCCACCGAGGTCTCGGCACGCCCGGCCTTCCACTGCAAACACTGTCCTAAGGAGTACACCAGCCTGGGAGCCCTCAAGATGCACATTCGGTCACACACTCTGCCTTGTGTATGCCCAACCTGCGGCAAGGCCTTCTCCAGACCATGGCTGCTCAGGGGCCACATTCGCACCCACACAGGTAAATCTCATCTTTCCATATTGTTGTGTCAAACCATTGATTTGCAAGCTCTGTTTGCTTGTTAATGTAACAGCTGTCTGCACCCCGTGCTCATTGATATTCATTGACGTCTCCTGATGTGTGAGCAAATGTTATTGCTTAGCAGAGCACAATCTAATCTCAGCCTCACCGTTGATCTGCATGAAAAGGGCAATCTGCATTAAATGAGTTAGGGTGTTCCTGCTCTTTTGTCAGTTATCTCTAGATCATTTGAAAAACAATGAACAGAGGACAAACCTTTTGGCCTGTGAATGTCTTGAGTGTTTTGCTGGTGCTGACAGTGTTTCTCTCTAACCAGGTGAACGCCCCTTCGCTTGTCAACACTGTAACCGGGCATTTGCTGATCGCTCCAACCTGCGTGCCCACCTGCAGACCCACTCCGAAGTAAAGAAGTACCAGTGTGGTTCCTGCTCGCGGACTTTCAGCCGCATGTCTCTGCTGCACAAACACACTGCTTCTGGGTGCTGTCCTGCCTCGTAGACTCACATTCCCCGGATAGCTCTCAGTTAAGACTGTTAGTTGGCCAATATATCAAGAGGACATTTGGAGACTGGTGCCAATTGCGTCTATGATATGACTTCTTAAATGCCTTAATTTCAGGATTTTGTAGGTTTATCAGATTTGAGGTCATATTGGTTTCCACAGCACACTTTTGCTGCATCCTGTCAAGTGTATGTGTGTATGTGTGTGATTTGAGGGCAGCTGGACATGCAGTTAATTCCCAGGAAACTCCATTGGTGCCGGCCGGTCCGGGACTTTGGCCATGTTGCAGCTGCTTGGGTGTGTTTGTGTGTGTCTGTGTATGTGGGGATGTCATTCTTCTCTATACTATACATACATGACGTGTGTGTGTGTGTGTATGAGCAAGTGTGAGTGTTGAGACAGCTGTCTGTGTATGGTGCACTGTGGAGGCAGGGTGCTGAGAGACGTGTTAGCTGTGACCTCGACGACAGGTGACACCCCCCTCCGACCCTCTCATCCCCTTCATGCCACGAACATTTTGGGAGTCAAATATGTATTATAAGACAAAAAGTGACCACTTGAGCTTGACCAAAAAACCACAACTTGCCTTCATCAATAGTGTTGTTTTTTACAAATTAAATGGCATTTGTTTAGACATGTTTTTCACCCACAATTTTAATGAAACATTTTGTTAAACATGCCTTTCCAATGGTGATTATGTGCCTATTTTACGGTTGTGCATTTACTTCTGCCACATGTAAATAAAAGCATTGTTTCTTAAAACTACGCTTGTTTCTATGTGGTCTAATGTTAACAGGTATTGTATTGAGTCCATTAGGACACACATGACAGTTTCTGAAAGGAAAGACAGGCTGTGCGTTATTTTATGGGTTAGTGTGTGGTGGAGGGAGCGGGGATAGGTTTGTGTGATGCTGAGTGATGGAGGGAACACCTGCACACACCTGCCAGGCTGTTAGCACACACACACATGGAGAACACATGCCAAAGTGAGCAAAGGGGTGGACTGCAGGTGTGGAGGGGGAAAGGGCAGGCAAGCAAATGAAACAAAGAGAAAAGGCCATGTTGGGCAAGTTTGCAGAAGACAGTCAGTGTGAAATTAGCTGAGTGTAAGAATCCCACTGACCCACTTCCTGCTGGAGGAGTGGCCAGAGATGGAAACAGGAAACTTGGCCCAAAACCAACAAATATAACAGCACCGACAGAACCTCAGGAGCAACACACATCCGCTCAGCACCATCTGCTCAGTAATGGCTAAACTCTGGTTACCTTGTAGGAACTTTTGAAGGAAGTCTGTGCTTCTAGGTCCAGCTGAGGGTGAACATTCAGGGTGCACATATGGCAGCAATGTGTCTCCAATCCCCGCTGCCCTCCTGACCCACACGCACTGACGCCAGCATGTCTTAGTGAGGTAACAAAGTGTTTCCTCCAATAGCTCTCAGTGTTGAGAGGTGGATGCATGCACGTGTGTGTGTGTGCGTGGGGGTGTGGGTGTGTGTGTGGGGGGGCTTGAGGAGGCACTCAAAAAGCTTGAGATCAGATTGCATGACTTAGCTTGCCTAATGTAAACAGCACCCGGCAGACTCCACACATTCGAGCACACACCTACTGAATAAAGAGGTTTGCTTTGATCGAGGGGGATTTTTCATTTGTCTGCCTACCTTTCTGGGCTCTCGTTAAGCGAGAGGCGAGAGTCATTTAGCTGCTGCACACCTACACAGGCGGTGAGTCAGAGAAACTGGCCACAGGGGACTGAACTCCGCTTGAACTGCCTACGGTGACACATTTTGGTGGGCACACAGAAGGAGCAGTGGGGGTGACGGTTAGAGAAGACATGTCAAGTAATGCCATTGAGGTGGATAATATTCAGTTTCCTCCTTAGGATATTTAAAATCCGCCTCCGCAAATTCATATCAAGCCATGCTGCTAAATAGACTGTCATTTCTTATACGTTTCGGCCGTTTTGAAATTTAAAACTCTGTCATCTCGCTAACGGGACATTTTTCTGGTTTGCAGTGTGTAGGAGGCAGCAGATCACTCTATGGCTTTGAGGCAATGAGATCACTGGACCTGTCACCTCTCCCTTTCAAGTGTGTGTTGTTGTGTGTGTAATATCATATTGGTCTCCTCAAAGTATTTTAATGTTCACAGCGTCACGCATGCGGCCCCTGACTAATTTGACATTCCTGAGCCATTAGTGACAGACATCCAATACCGTCGCCTAACGGAGAGAGGACTGCTCTGTCTGCTCCTTGTGCAGCTTAAATCAAGGTAATAATTAGAATTTCCTGTAACAGGAAATAATGTTATGCTGACCTAATTACGAAGAAAAGGGGACTGCCACTCATTTAAAATTCTTAATGTTATTCTCATGGAAAGAATGTTTAAGTGTTTTTACTTCATTCTAATAAATGAAAACAATGAAAGTTAAACAGCTATTTTTCTTTGGATGTTTTTTTTCTTGCAGAAATTAGAGCCTGGACATTGTCTGATGAAAAATTATTACTTCCCTGGTTTTGTGTATGCAAAAGCTAATGTTTGACAATTTTCAGTCCAATGAGGTTTTTTTTTGTAGAATGGCGTCATCTTGGAAACAGGAAAGTATGTGGCTCTTTCTAAACAATCATCTAGCGTAGAATCATCAGGGAGGCTTCACATGTGTGTAACAGAACCAACTGCAGGGCTGCGTAATCTCCAATGTCTGCCTTAGAGCAATAGGAAGCAACAGTGTATGTTCACAATGAAACAAACGTTTTCCAACACATGGGACAAACATTTTTGCAAGCTGAAATGGTGGTTTTCTCTCTCTGCTTTCAGTGCATGTGTTTGCCATAATGTTTAGGACACAGGAAGTGGCCTGTCAGTCTTGTACAAACACAGTCCATCCAAAAAAGTGCTGATATAAAGCATCTGGGTGCAGCCACAGCTGTTTGTGTGTACATGGACGCATGTGTGTGTGTTTGTGGGCCCATGTGAAGGTTGGCTATCACTCTACCGGGCTTCACAGTGGTCCACACTGAGGAGGAGAGAGTAAGAGAAATCAGAACTGGCACGGTTTACAGAACTGACTCACTGGAGGATCAGATTCAAGCCAGGAGGGCTAAGTCACTGGGTTAAAGTTTCAAACCTTCTTACAAGCTGCAGAGCTCTTACACAATGTCACTGCCCAAAGCCTCAGCACCAGTCTCCTCTGCTGAGGCTGTCCCAATGGACTCTCATCTACCTTTGTCCTTTTAAAAAAAATAAAGATCTAATCATTTACATTTTAAAGGTCTTACAGTCTCCACTCTGCTCTGGCAGAAAATAAGGGAGCCTGTGGGATGGGGAAAAGAATGGCATGAGGTTTACTGAAAAGGGTGAACTAGGGATAAGATATAATAATGGGAGGAGGAAACCAGCAAGGGAGAAGAGACTGGACACTGGAGGAGGAGGGGAGTGGGCTGCTTGGTGGTTGTCTGCACAAGAAAGAGTGTTTCTGTTTACGGGCCATTAATCAAATCAGTAGGGAGTAGAATTTACTGAAGAATGCCACATGTTGCAACGCAGACTTGATCAATGACATGTGCTGTGAGGGCAGTGAGATATGGTCACTGCGGATGCTTTTCTAGTGAGGGTTTTGTATAATTCTGGATGGTTTCATGCAAACAGACAATCCATGTGCAAAACACTCGCACATGTCTCTTCTCCAGGTGATGAATTTAAAAAAGGGAGTTTTTTTTTTTTTGCAACAGGACAACATTACAAACTGCTCCCTTTAAAATTCAACAGTAGAACCTTTAAGAAGGTGTCTGCATGCATGCAAATAGGTGACAAATGCATACAAAGAGCTCAGATCTCTGTACAAATAAACCAGTTTTACCCAAGGACAGGATATGGCCAACAGGAGGGGGTACACGCCATTTCCTGCCCACCTCCGCACTCCTGCTGTCCCCTTCAATGGTGTGTGTGTGTGTCAGTGATTGTGTTATGTGGCTGGTGCTTTCCTCCTAAACACAGGCCCTCTGTCCCACAGGGTCAGAGGGTAGAGGATGAGCCATAAAGGGACAGGAGGGTAAACAAATGAGATACTCTGTGTGCTACAGACTTTTCCAACTTTGTGTCATCCAGAGCTCCGTACATGCATTTGTCCATTGCACCCACATAGTTAAGGAACATTAATGAGGAAGTGGGCTGTGCTTGAGAATAAATGCAAACCTTACAAGGAGCTCTGTTACATATGTATGGTGTAATTGCATCTTATATTATGTCATGCAGCAGCAGAGAAAAGCATGAAGAAATGGGAAGGTTTCTCACGGATATGCAATTTCAATCACATGGTGTGATAACATGTAAATGTAAATGCAGTTGACTGGGGGCTAATTGCATTTGAATACTGTCTACAGTGAAACAGGTTAACTCTTCGCAAATGAAATGACAAATGGCCTCTTCATTTTATTTTAATTTGGTCATAGAATGCCCACACAAGTATATGAAAATTAAAATTAGATTTTTTGTTTCAATTTGTATCTACTGTGGAATTATATTTTCATTATTATTTAGAATTTCATTTTAATAATAAATATTATTATACTGGCCAGCTCTGAAGAGAAACCATCAGCCTGTAGAATTAACTTAATGCTGGATTTCAAACAATTAGCCTGATTTAGAAAGCAGCTACTCTAAAGCATTGCACTTCAGTTCACCTTCAAGGGATTTGCACAACATTTCCAAGAGAATACTATACTTTTACTACATAAAACATGATGCCACTACAGTTTAAATGAAGTGCTTTTGCTTGCAATTGAGTGCAGCATTTTGTTTATGGTGGTACTTGATAAAAGAACTGAAAACTTCTTTAACAACTGCACCAAACCACATACACATACACAAGGTTGACAAATAGAGATGCTCCATGTCACAGTGACCTCAGGGCGGATCATCAAGCATGTCAGAGTCTGTTGCTGAACTACATTTTATGTTATTACAGCTATGTAATTCAGATTAAAAGGGAGGAAGTGTGATTTACTGTTGTGGTAAAAAGGGGGAGATGGTTTACATATGCTCCATGATTGTGTTATTTTATCAATATACTAACATACAGACCTTTGCAGCTGAATTCCTAGCAGCTGGGTGTTAGTTTCTCCTGCTGTTTTGATAACAGGAGGCTTAAAGTTAATGCCCATCCAGCTAAGATAGCTTCTCTGACACTTCATTATTGTCCTTTACTCAAGAATATAAGCGCTGAATAAGTATGTACAAAGTTGAAGCATCTGTATCTTTTATTAAAAGTTGCTTTACTTTCCATGGTCCTTGCTTCATGAAACTCTGCCTTGCTACACCCACGTTTGTTGCGCAGGGCTGTACGATTGCGGTTTCATCAGCGATAATGTGACCGAGGCTTAACACACTTTGTTCCACTGATTAGCACAGCTTCACCCAGAGAGGGTGACGAGTCAGTGAAACGCAGGGGTTGCTTGGAAGGGGAAACCCGATGTAACTTTGATTTGGTGTGAAGAGCTGATCAGTCAAGTGAAGCAATCTCCTGCACATGCAGCTGTTAAAAAGATATGTCAGTGGCACTGTCATGTATTTCAGCTGCGAGCCAACCGGGATTATATGTGGTGTAAGAAAAGGAGTGTCAGAGCTGAATGTGCACCACACACCGAGTAAGCTAGGCTGAGGCCAACAAGCCATGACATGAGAGAATAAGAGAGTACTAACAGAGAGTCGAGAGTCGGATGCATGGAGAGTGCATTCTGAAAGGGGGGATGTTGCAAAGAAAGCACGTATCAGAAAAGATATGAAAGAATGAGCAACACGGTGAATTATAACAATAACAAAGGAGAGGAAAACAAAATAGGAAGACTGATGTAGTGTTTTGCTTGGATTTCTACTTGAGTCTAAGTTACACTTGGAGAGACGAAAAAAATCTCCAGTGCTGACTATTTTTCTTGTTCTCTCTCTCTCTCACCTCATATTGTGTCATTCTTTCTTCCCTTCTTTCCCTCTTTTTTTCCCCTTTACCACAGGTATTCAGGTATTTGCCCCCAGGATGCTACTGGTAGTGCTGAGAGGTGCAAGGTGCACTTTTGTCCTCCTGTCAGGGCCTGTGTGGGCCCAGGGGGGCACCGGCCGAAGGACCAGGACGGTTCTATTGTCCCGACACATTCCACTCAATGAAGGATATGGTGAGGAGTGAGGGAGGGGTGCTGGGCAAAGGGACCAGGATGGGTGGAGAGCAGCCTTTGAGTGGGGATCTAGAGTTTGTGTGTGTTACTGCAGAGAGCACAGATTGCCTCCCTTCTCCGCCTCCTGCCCCCGTCTTGTCCCGTCTTATCCTGTCCCTTGAGGAGCCGCAGGGCAGGCAAAATGCACCTGCCTGAAATCTACACCCCAGGGCCAGATGCCTATCTCCCCCATCTCCATGGTTTAACAGAAACACTGAATGTGCCACACACACTGGTGTCCACTTACACTCTTTTAAAGGCACAGAGGGACATCCAGTTATGTTGTACCCTAAAATTAATTGAAAGAGTTTGTGAACCATTCACATTGTGCTAATGTACATTCAGAATGAATTAAATCCCCAAAGAGTATTTAACAAACTGAATAGTTTTAAAAGGAAACTTGACAAATTAGTCTGGTTTTGAGGACCACTGTTGACTATGTAAAAATAGTTATATGACACATTTCACAGATCAAGAGGGCACTGATTGGAATCTTCAGTCAGTGCAGGTACAAATTAAAAAAAAAAAATCTAGATGTGTTGCAGTCTGACTCGCCTTATGTAGATTACAGGCATGGACAAGTCTTTGTATACCATTTAATTCTATGATTATCATTAGTTATTGCTGTTTTTGAGGTTGCACTATCTTTACCAATGTTTTTTGTCTTCTTGTAATGTTTTATTGTTTACAATGGATGTTATGGATGTTTTGATGTTTTGTGAAGCATATTGTAACTTTTGTAAATCTTTAAAAAATTGTTTTCTCTTAAATAGGTTTTTCCTCCCACTGCACTGTCTACATGTGCATACAAAGGTTTGGCTCATGCAATAAACAAACTGGCACTATTTTGAGTGAACAAAATCACAACATCCTGGTCCTAGCCGCCTCCAATACAACTGTTATATGTGGTGTAAGAAAGAGAAAGCTAATTAGATGCAGCCAGATCATTCTACACAGTGCCATGTCCGCGCCACAGAACGGTCTGACTATGTGAGACTAGATGTGTAGAGACAGAAATAAGTGAGGTTACTGGATCTCTGTTGGCCGCTTCTCGTCTTTGTTTGAAAGTACACAAGCTGTTAATAGCATAACTCACTAGAATCTCAGACAGAACTGTCAGCTGTTGCACTGCATTTTGGGTAAAATAGGAAGTGAGAAAACAGAATCCATAGAATGAAAAGACGAGCTGTGAAAAATATTTTGCAGCATGCGAGCCAGCATGCTTTTCTGGCCAACCTGACTACAATCCTCAGCACAGCGGAAAATACATTATGATGTCTTGTGCGAACATAAACAAGGTTGAGAGTGCACAGCAGACGGCAGCTCATTTCACACTACAGACTGCGACAGAGATATAAGCAAGATAATCAAAATTAGGATGCAATATTATCATGAGGTAATATGTGCCAGTTGTATATACACCGATCAGGCATAACATTATGACCACCTGCCTGATATTGTGTTGGTTCCCCTTATGTGCTCAAAAATGCTCTGAACCATTGGACATGGACAAGAGGACCTCTCAGGGTGTCCTATGGGGTCTGGAACCAGGACACTGGTACTGGATCCTTTACTCTGGCTTGTGCAGTGGGGCCTCTGTCAATTAAACTTGCTCCACTGCATCCTGTTGATGCTCAAATGGGGTGTAGGAAGTTTGGAGGTCAAATCAACATGTTGGGCCATTGTCATGTTCCTCAACATGTTCCTGGATTGTTTGGTGTTTTTCCATTTGGTGGAGTGCATTTTCCTGCAGGGGTAGGGCAGTGGCATTTGGGATTTCCATTTGCATGAGGAAGTGTGCTTGTTGTGGGACAATGTTCATTTGGGTGTCTAAGTCTCATTAACACGGATAAAATCCAAGGTTTTCCAGCAGAACACTACATAGTACCAATCTGATCAATGCTATTCACATCACCTGCCAGTGGTCATAATGTTGTGGCTGATCGGTGTACATCCTGATGCATAAGTGGCTGCCTTGTTCTTCCTACGGTAATCAGCACAGATGACTTTATGTGGACCTCTTTGCTCTCTTTTCAGTGAAATACTAAGCCACATGATCCACAGAGTGCCTGGACACACTTAAGCCACCGTACACAGAAAGCCATAATTAATCACATCCAGAGACATTTTCTAATAGCTGTCCCTCTCTCTCCCACACTCTCTCAAACAGACATTTTTTCATGGTAACCAGATCTCCACACAGAGCCTTGTGTTGCATATTTACCGCTCCGTTTTTTGCGGTCTCTCTTCTCTCACATTATAATCTATAATCACATTTCTCTGCTACAGAGCTTGGCTTGCCATAATTTCTTTGGCGTAGCAAGGAGTGTTCTTGGGTTTGTCATGACTTTCAGATTCAGAATGCACAAGAAGCACGATGGTCTAACGTTGCATGTCTGAACACATGGTCAGGCTGATGTGCATGCTTGTGTGTGAGTGTCACTGTGTACTCGTGTGTAACCAGACCCTCTTGTGCAAGCAGGGACAGGTGTGCTACCACCTGACCACACCCCCGGGCCACTCGGCACCTCCTGTCCCTAACACCTGTCCCCTTCGTCTGTGCACAGACCTGTATACCTCTCCTCTTTCCATGTCACACACACTCAGACTGGAGGTGGTTTGTCTAGGAGGACGGCAGGTTGTCGGGCTGAGATGGATGGAGGGGGATCCGATTGGGCAGTCTGGTGGCCAGTTTGTCTTGAGTATCGACGCAGCTGTCCCTCTGAAACTAGAACTCCATCGAAGCATCCAGCTCATGCTTCCTTTCTGCCCTGCACCATGGTGTCATCTCTGCCCACACAGTGACATTGCTGCAAGCTGTTGGAGAGCTGCGTCAGACCTCTATGTCCCTGTGAACAACAGATGGGGACGTATCAAAACATAATGTTCTGTCTATGTCCAACACACAATTGTAACATTTTTATTTTTAAGCTTTGGCTATCATTCATATTGCTTTATGATGAAGATTTTCCTTGCCACATTCAATCGCTATGAGGTGGCTGCATTCCAAATGTCATTTCACATTATTTCAAAAAAATAAATCCCTGTAATAACGAGACTGGGAGATTAAATGGCTGAAGGTTTTTCTTCTGTAAAACAGAAGAAGAGTTGTTGCACCCTCTGAAGTTTTTTTTAAAAGATTTAAAAGAACATTTAGGTGATGTGGGTCACACTAGTTTTACCTACCGTGATTGTGACCCTTCCACTTTTACCAGTTCTTTGGGCTTACAATAAAATCTTCAAAATCTCCACCAAAATTCAGACATGTTATTATTTCGTCACAACATTCATGTTACAAGATAAAAAAAAAGTCAGGGGTGTCTGCCAATATCTGCCAAACTTTCAGATTGTGTCTTATCTATTTTTTTAGATTATAGATTTATTTAAGCATTATTCTTCAGTAACTATGGTTAGGTTAGGTTTTGACATGTTAAGTCTTCATTGTATTGGTTTAAATGACGCTGATATTTAATATGCTGTAAGTTTGCATGATAACAAAGGGATCAAGATTAAAGTGTGATGGATGAGTTAGGTGCAAACATAAGTAATGCCATGTCACATATTCTTTGGTTGATGGGATGCATCCACATTTCTTCGGCTGTCAGACACTTTTATAAGAGGCAAGTTGAACAAAATCTCAATATGGCTTAGAAGTCAGGCACTTGTCATCACTATAACTCTGATATGGCATGAATGCAGCATTACTGAAGCTGTGATCTATGAATGTTGCAGCCTACAGTGCTGGTGTCAATTTATATTAAGAAAATAAAAGATGCATGTTTAGATCACATCCTTTTCTTTCTCTTTTTTACAAATTGTGTTGCTTTGCTCATTTGCTGTTATTCCACTGATGTCACAGACTCCTCAGATCTTTGGTAAAAACAAAAGCTATCATATTTGATAAGAATCTTGACCAGAGTGACGAAATACAGTCATATCCAAATTATAAAATTAGAATTTTCCTCTTGGTATTTTTGTATGTATATTTGTCTGTAAGTAAAAGTCAGAGAGAGAAAGGGAGGGAGAGGTCAAAGCAGCCTGAAGGCCATTGTAAATTCCTCGCTGGCTCAACCAAAGACATTCTTTGCTGCTGTTTTTCTTTCTAATCTCTATGCTCAGATTACCAGCTAGAGGGCCTGAACAGATGAGAGGAGAACAGGATGGCATGCATGCACGCACATGTGCCCAAACAGGCACTATCAACACACACACACACAACACGTTTACAGACATGCATCATCAACACTAACACACTACTGTATGCTGCCGCACCACAGCTCACTAATTGGAGAAATCATTTCTACCTGATTCATTTGTGCCAACGCTGAATTCTGTATTACAGAAATAAAATAAAAACTTACCAGCACACTGAAATCATTACCCGAGAGCTTGTTTTTCTGAAAGCCAAAGAAAACAACACCCCTGTGGAGCGAGCTGAAAGGATTCCCACATGACAGCCCCCCCTCAGTGCCACTCAAACACATACAAAATGCAGCATTTGAAACTGGAACCTTCTCATAAGGCCTTTCCAGATGTGCCCAAATCAGTTTCACTGGAATGATGACACTTCTTTGAATTCATTATTAGATCTGATCACACTTACTAAGTCTGTAAAACAAATAAAGTACCTGTGGGTTTGCAGAATAAGCAAAGTACAGTCGCCCTGGTGAAAACGTGTTGAAGTGTATGTCACACCACAATATTTGAAATGAGATAATAGCATAGATGAATCCATTTCAAAAACAGTATTTCTGACCATCAGCCAGATGGATCCTTATACTTTTTAATTATTTAACTGTTCCGATTTTGTGGAAAATAACTTAATCTCTGATATTTAAGGTTTGATGATGATAAATAGTTGAGTTGTGCATTTGTCATGGCAGAATTTTACTGGGCTGAGCTTGGGAGAGGAGACTAAGTTCTTTGTATTCATATTTATACAGTTTGGTGCAGTATAGGTCCGTGTGGACATGGCGCATGTGCATGTATGGCACAATAAACAACTGCTGTGATATCATTATTTTCCACAAGCAGCTCAGCTGTAGTCCAGGCAGCAACCCTGCACCTTGGGCAGAGCACCAAGATCATTCTCCACAACTGGCCTTAGCGAAGGTGACGTTTTAGTTAAAATCTAAAACTCCTAATTACTTTAAACTGTCATTATTTTGGTCTTCACATCCACTATTCGGTCACTGAGTGAAAATGCGTCTCCTCTCCTTATTGTTGCTCCTTTGCTTTTAGGGAAAAAAAAGCTTGAGAAGTTCCTCTGAATGGCTCTGAAGAGTGGCTCAAAAGCATATAAAGGCATGAGGCACAGTACCCTTTAACTGTACTGTTACTGAATATGTTGCACTTCAGCATGTCAGGGAAGAGCTTTGGTACCACAAATCATGGCTGTTTCTACATGCTGACAGAGTATTAAGCAGAGAAAGGAAAATATAGGGGAACATTTTAAAAGAAAGTGTGAAAAATGATTCAAAATACAATACAATACAACACGAATACAATGCAAAATATCTGTCTTTGTAGTAAAAGCTCCATTTGTAGTCAAGTAATAGGTAGCTGAAATCTCACTGTTTGAGTCTGAGTGATAGGAAATGCATTTGGTGTCATGAGAAAACGCGCACAGCTATGAAGAAGTCAGTTTCATTCAGCTTCTCCTTGAATGACATTAAAGAAGTTCAGTTTGTCCTTGCAGATATTTACAGCTGAGCCGTATCCTTCCTCTATCCAGTCATTCTCATCACCTGTCATTATTTTAAATCTGCCGGTAACCCTCACAACAAAATTTGTGCATTCCACCAAGTCTCACGGACAAGTGTGTCAGGTCATAAACCCACTGTGAAAGAAGCAAATAACAATCCTGCATCTCTTGCTCCTCTGTAAACAATTTTTTTCTCCTCTGACCTCCATGAGGTAAAATCTATAATTTTACACTTTGAATGATTGAGGATGCAGGCGACACTCTGAATAATTCTGAACTATCTGGAAGCACGTAGTTTTCATTGGACACTGATTTTCATCTGGTGGGCCTTAAACTTTCTCTATAGGCAGACTACTCACCCACACATCCCAAACAGCTGGGTAAATCTGGCTCCCCTGCTGCGGGGGACAACAGACAGGGGGGCTGAAGGCTTAGTGTGGGCCCAGTGAGGTGCTCCTCCAGGGGGACAGAGACCACCAGTCTCCTCTGGAGCCATCAGTCAGGCCAGAATGAAATCACAGAAGGTCTCTGTTGCCACTTTGGTACCTACTGAAAGACACCTGCAGCAGTCCGCCCTGAGCAGATGACACAGGTGTAACATAACAGGTTGTGCTGCAGTTAGTTTTTAATCCATCTGTAACCTTTTTTGCTCACATAAAAGTAATTACAGGGGTCTGACTAACATGCTGCCCCATCCCCCCCCCTTTTTTGGGCCTTCCCAGCTAAAAAGCACACAACTAATCAACCCAGAAGTAACACCTGATATTAAAAGCAGGAACCAACTGGGGGCAGGGGAGGAGCCGCAAAGCTGATAAAACATACTAGTTAAGTAATTACCAACACTCCGACTCAGACCCCCGCTGTTTTGGCATAGCTCAGGTCTGGCTGAGCTGCTCGGAGGAACCAGCATGAGTCCTCACACTTCAACAGGTGTGGAGAGAAGAAAGAGGGGAAGAGAGTGAATGATGAAAAGAAAAGGAGTAGGAAAAAAAAGAAGAGAGAAGACGAGCACCTGTTTTGGCCTTCCTTTTGCAGGCTGGGGCTCGCTCTGCCCCGCCCCGAACAACACATTCACGTCTCAGTGCCTGCTCAGCTATGTGAAGTGGTGCTGGGGTCAATTTTCAGGGGTTAGAGAGAAACAAAAATGGGGAAAATAGTCAAGTAGGACTAGCAATTATGGTCAGTAATTACTGATGGTTTAGGCCGTGAATCAAAATCAGCTGCAGGTCGTTTGCCTCATTTTGCCTCGCAGTGGCAAAGTGCAAGCATGGAGAAGCAATGTGAATGGGGAGAAGACGGGTTTCGTCACAAGCACTCTTACAATAGTGGGTGATTTTAGCTGCAGTGCCAGTCAGAAGCATTTGGCAGCTCTGAAAAGGTTTAACAGTCAGTGGTCTGAGAATTAAAAAAAAATAACTAAGACTAAATGCGGGTGTATCTATCAGAAAAGACTGTTTTAAAATTCTTATAGTAATTGTCTTTCACTTGTTATAGGTGTTCCCAAAACCCATTTGTCTTTGTGTGACTCAATTTTTATTTTGTTTGTTGCAAAACTCATGGATTTCTATTTTAAAAAAAGAGAAAGAAACATAAAAATCTAAGTGTGCCCTTTTAATTTGTGTTCTAATGTACCTACCACATCTTTTCTTTGCCTTAGATATGAAGGAAAAGATTTGCAATAACAATTACATGTCAGTGTTTTTTTTTTGTTTGTTAGAGGTTTCAATTTTAATATAAAATAAAAACTTAAATGAAATAAGTATCCCATCTAAATGATGTCATGCAGACATTAGTTGAAATCTGAACAAACTAAAACAGTTGACAGTCTTAACTCCTTGCCACTTTTTAAAAATAAAATGACAATGTAGTGTCTTGTAAAAATGATGCTGATTAATGGGTCACAGGTCACATGTACAGTATTCATGGCAAATACAACTAAAAGGCTGATACAATCCTTGAAATGTGTTTTCACTGCTGATTTGGTCGCTTCAACCTCACCATGAGAAGCAGGTGCTGGTTTAACTATTTCAAAGTTATTCTAACATCGTTCTGCACACCCAAACACGCACAGCCTGGTCATCTGATCTAACCACCGCAAGGAACAACAGCAAGCCTACCAGAGCTCTGGAGGGTCCTTCCACTTCAAATCTACCAACACACACACACACACACAATAACAGCATGCCTTGGGAGCTCACTGAGGCTCATTAACCTCCTGGTGGGGGGTGTGGGGGTCAGGGGCATCAAAGTGGCAGGATCACTGCAGACTCACCCAGCTATCCTACCATGGGGGTCTGGAGCCGCAGCGTCTCACCCCCTAATGAGAGGCCATGACATGCACACATCCACACACAGTTTGACCCCTCAGGACCAGCTGGAAAAGAGAGTCTGACATGCCTGTCCCCTTCCCTCCTCCTCCCCCCGCCTTACCCCTCCACTCTCCTCCTCCTCCATTCCTCTCCTGAACTCCACACATTCCAGAAGCTTGCACTCACCACGTCTCGCCTCCTGAACACGCCTGAATCCGTTGGGGGGCAAAGATGGAGACAAAACAGTTTAACTGAGAATAATGATTGTTTCCATTTGTCGATCTGATCTCTATCATTTTCTAATTTCAAAGACTGTCAGACAATGATGAAAAACGGTTGAGCTCACCAGGCTTTGTCCTCAAGTCGCTTGTTTTGTCAAACCAACCGAGTGCATCACATAACACAAAAATGGCAGCAAATCAACCAAGTGACCAACTGGTTATCGAAACAGTTGCTGGTTATATTTTCGTCTGTAGGAAACTTAATTTGGCCATAGCCATTTTCAACGTCAACAAGAAACCAAAAAGCACAGGTCTACCTCACAGCTGAGCCTCAGACGTTAAGTGTCGTAGTCAGATAAGCCAGATATTTGATTTTCACAGCTGCGGTATTGTGTGATCTCATAGTTTCAAGAGGAGACTGACAGAAACTGAATACAGTGATTCTGTCCATGACTCTAGCGATTAAATGCATCATCAAAAGTTACTTTAAATCTGTTTAGAGTTTTGAGTGTTGATACAATTCAATATAATATGGTACAATATACTTTATTGTCCCCTCAGGGAGTATTTTCAAAAAATTTGTCCTGCTGTGTTCCTGGCCTGAGACACGAGGTCCTCCAGTGTCCTCTTCCAGCTAAATTAATTTCATATTAGTTCTTTAACAAATGGGGAACTGAAGAGAATAAACAAAACAAAAACACACCAATCTATCAATCTGCACAACTGATGGCAAACACCCTCAGAGGCATGTGGCAGGGGGTGAGTCAGGGAAGAGAAAGGGAAGGGAGGGCAGCAGGGCTTTGGAGCTTTCTGCCAGAAAGGCAAGTGCAGCAGCAGCAGCAGGGTGAAGGAGGGGTGCAGGGTCAAGGGAAGAGGCACCTTGCAACAGCTGGTCTCAATTATCCATGGAGGCACTGCTGAGTGTACAGGAGTGTGTGTGTGTGTGTGCGTGCGTGTGTGCAAGGTTGAGGCATCGCAGGGGGAGGGCTGAGACCACTGGCGCCAGGAGGGGTGCAACAGGTCAGGGAGGATGAAGATTATAAAAATACTAGCAGGCAGTTGGCCTTGGTCCTGCCGGTGCACAGGGGGAGTGTGTGTGGTGGATACGCAATGCGCAATGCCTGCCACAGTGCCACAGGATGTGGAATAGTACGTGTGTATGTGTGTGTGTGTTTGTGCCCACTCTGCATCAGGGCGGTGTGTTTCTGCATACATCCTGTGAGATAACTTTCCTGGTTGTATAACAGGGGCTCATCCCATGTTTTTATTGATTAATGTCATCCCAGTAGTTGAGATTTAAAGCAGAACTTAAAGCATAGATAAATCCCAAACATTATGTTTTTAACCAAATTTAAATTATTCATTAGAGGTTTTGCTACTAACATAATTTAAAAAATGAAAAAAAAAATACCTTTGATAAAACAAATCCTTTATTCTCCCAGTAGAATTCTTGAATTTCCCTTGGGATCAGTAAAGTTCCTATCTATATCTATCTTGAATTTCTACAGCAGTAGGACATGCAGTATGTAGCCTTGTGGACATATGAGGTCATAATGCCCTCTGGTGTTACACAAGTGTTACTACAAGAGGACACAACTAAGAAAAGTTTTTTAGTGGAATTAAATTAAGGGTGTGTTATGTATGTTTGAGCAATTGACAAAATACACACACACAACACACGCACACACACACACACACACACACACACAAACACACGCACACACACACATACATAGTGTGTGTGTGTATATAAATGTGCACAAACTAGGTGACTTCTTAGGACTATGATATATTGATATATGCACTCTTCTATTTTGTTAAACACCAAATGCGTGGCCTTTATTTTGGAGTGAGTATTTCCTTAGCTGCATTGCCGTATATATTAGAATATAGGTGCACCCACAAGTTTCAATTGCGGAAGTTTTCTTCCTCCGACAAGAAGTTCTTCGTGGAAAGATTTTTAACGGTACACTTCTCGCTTAACGGACTGCTTGATGGAAAAAAGGTTGTTGGTTAAGGTAGGTAAAAGTTCTCGAAGACGTTATTTAAACTTGCTCAATGTGCCTTCTTCAAACAGATTAACTTTAGGAACTGACCGTTCAGTTGCTGCCTAATAAATAAATAATAATAAATATCCATCCTATTGACAGATGTCACTGGAACGAGATAATGTTATTTATTTGACATATCAGTGGTTTACAATACTTTAATGTTGTGAGTGATGGATTTAGGCCTAACCTTTGGATATTCCATAAACCAAAATTAATGGTTTAAATAGGTAATAATAACATAGTAACCACAGCAGATTTTTAAAAGTCGGTAAGAGGAGTGGCGGAGTAGATTCTCCAGGATCCAGCGAACACCCCATGAACAAAGAGCAAGAGTTCACCTTATTTCTACAGAGGGGGGTTTTATCAGGAACAGGGAAGTGAAACTTTAAAAAAAAGAATGGAAAGTATTTTGATGCTTAAGACTATCAGGTCCCAAACTGTAAGAAAGAGAGATATAGGGGAAAAATCCCTGAAAGAGGATGTTTGACATTGGAGTCACTAACTGGTATTGTGTAATAGAAATTTGAAGATCAAAAATTAAACTGAAGGTTGAGGCGGCAGGGGAGGACAGTTAAACTGCACAGTGCAGCATAAGGTGAACGAAGGCCAGATTTTCTTGCGTCCAGTCAAAGTGCAGGCTTTGATCACTGTGGCTTTAAGTACTATACAGTTTATGCCTATGGCTAGACTTTATACTATATAAAACAATAGACTCTGTGTCACCGTCTGGCCTTAAAAATGAAAGCAAAACTAACCTAATAGTTTCCAGTCAACACGTTGTTAGTGTGTGTCATCAGCATGAAAATCAGCAGGTAACTAGCCACCTGTTCATTATTTGAATCCAACAGTTTCAGTCAAAATCAGTTTGCTAAACATTATAGTATTTTATTTCATCCAGCTGCTTAGATAGCAATCACTGGCTGCTCATCCAATAATCATCTCAAAGAAGATGTTTGAATGGACACAGTTCTGTATTTTAGTCGATGGCACACCCAAATTAATTCCCAGGGTTTTTTTTTGGTTTTTTTTTTTGTAAAAGACATTCCAGAGCTCCTTGTTCTTGCTGTGCTACCACATAGTAGAATTCTGCTTTCAGGTAGTTTTAATGTCCATATTGTCCTTCTGACAGTTTGGCAAGATAATGCCTGAGCTTGACTACATTATTTGGTATTGTTTAGTCTGTCAGTGGTTCTACTCTGTCCATTTGTCACACTTGAGAGTTTATACTGCCATCTGTAATTGCTCTTATTACTTATCTGTAAAATAAGCTGCTATGTCACATCATAACTCTTAGCATCAGGATCTATGCTCTTTGCCTCTGGTTATGTACTCAACTGCAACATTTCTTCTTTGGCACTGAGTCTGTGGTCCAGTTTTTGGAGGCTACCAATATCAGAAGCATCTTTCTAATATTTTTTCTTATCTCCAAAGAGCTAGTATGTGATTTTAACAGGTTGTAGAGCCATCTTAGACTTATCTTCTCCCTTTTTTAATTCATAAGTTATAGTTAAAGTTATAGTAACTTTACACAGTAAAGATGACAACAGCTGCAGTCTTAAAATGTTTAGAAGACATAAAAATGAATGATGAAAACTAGACTAGAATGTGCTTAGATTTGTTGGAAAAACTAGATAAAAAATTAAAAACCTAATCATTAAAACGTGACAAACGCAAAAAGTCAAGTTGTGTGCCAAAATTAACATTGCAGACCTCTTATGAACACTGTCACATATGTTTCTCTGACATGGTCTCTTGTCTGATGGAGGTTAGTTACTGGAAGTGAAAGAGCCATTGCTGTCAAGGCCCTCACAATTTTTAACGTCTGGCCAGAAGAACTCACTTGGCACTTCACTGTTCTTTCATTCTCAAAAAACAACACTTTTATGTACCTTAGAGAGAGAGAAGGGCAGCAATATGCAACTAAGTTCAGAGGACACAAGCTTGTGCTAATGTGGTAAGTGCCTTAATGTTAGGCCACAGTAGCACTGTGACTTTGTTGTATTTTGATTTTGCTGTTGAAACTATAGCTGCATACAATTGTGAACAATTTACATACACTTGTAAAGACTGTGTATATCATGGCAGTCTTGAGTTTTCAAAGACTCCTATAACTCAGAATTCTCTGTGATGGAATAATTGAAACTAATCTGTTTTCATTACAAAAAACAGTAATACATTTTGTTTTTTTCATAGATTTCTTAAAATGATTTTTTGTATGTTTATTGAACCCATTAAACATTTCTGATTCTGGTAGCTGGTAGCTCAGATTGCATTGGCCACTCATCCTTACAGAACTGCTTCAACTTAGCCATATTCTCAGGATGTCTGGTGTGAAGTACTCTTGTTCCACTGTAGGCTATATGTGTTGAGCCACTTCAAAAGGTGAAATTTTAGTTTGAAGTAATTGTGCAATCGATTTACTTTGTTAGACACCTTGATAAACTTAGGAGTTCAGTTTAAACCGTCTATTCTGAATTGGCATTTTAACTAGCTTTTAGCATTGCGACACCACCCCCTCTCCCCATGAGAATCCGAGAGTAACATTGTCGGGTCAGCCCTGCTGAAACATATTTAAAGTCAAATGGCCACAAAAATATATTATCTGATATCTCTGTTGTAAAAAAGAAACTGTCTAGCTCCATTACCCTTATTTAAAGAGCTTGTGTAGGTTAGTTTGCGTTATTTCACGAGCATTTCAAGAGCATTTCAAGAGCAGCCTCAGGTTTGATTATTGCCTGCATCACACTTCCTAAATGCTATAGCTTTACCTGTACAGTCACATGCTTTGAGACAGTAAGTGGCTGAAATAATGCAAAGAAAACAATTTGAGAAGTGGTTGAAGTAAATGTCCATCCACATGATGGTTTGTATTGTAATTCTGATCATAAAGAAGACCATGTGAATCATTTGAGGCACATGGAAGACACAGAAAACCTTCATCATATTTTCTAAATTTTAACTAAACTTCCCAAGCTTTCAAGGGAGAAGACAACGTTTAGTCAGCAGAGGTAAACACAAGGGAAATAGTTCAACAGCTGAAGAGCACAAATAGCTCCAACACTAATTACCATTGCTAAACACTCCACGTTATCAGGATTAAGCCAACTTTATTAGTTCCTAGATTGGTTTGTTTCCCTGACAATGTCTAATACCTATTTATGTCAAAGAATATTATTTGACATTTTGTATTTTTTTTTTAGCTTGCAGATGACGCAGACATGCACAGTTCTGGTTGAATTCATCATATGTGGTTGTTTTCAGGTTAACGGATATAAAGATGAGTGTTCTGGGGAAGGAAGAGGAGGACAGAGCACACTCTCCTGGATCCAGTTGTCTTTCTCTAAAGAGTGACCAGTCCAGAGAATTTCCTCTGAGCTTCAACAATCAGCCCGGAATTTTGGATACAAAGTAAAACTTGTTACTGAAATGGCCAAAAGCATTTAAATGATTATGATTGTTGTACGTATTGTGTTACTGTGCCTGCTTTTAAAATCAGAATATGAGGTCAGTGTGTTAAGACCTGGAGTTTTTAAAATAAAGTAATGACAATAGCTCACAGTATATGTCACCTGTTTTAAAACTTGCTAGAATATTATCAGTCTTATGCCAACTGGATTAAAAAGTCAGGTAGTTTAACTATATGTATGTGTGGAAATACTATCTCACCATTCTTCAGGTGAGAAACTTACAAAATACAAATCAACAGCAGGTGATTGGTGTTGCAGCTGTACAGATAACAAACATAAACATAAACCATTATATGTGCTTATTTTCAGGTTAACTGATTTAAAGATGAGTGTTTTGGGGAAGGAAGAGGAGAACAGAGCAGACTCTCCTGGATCCAGTTGTCTTTCCCTGAAGAGTGACCAGTCCAGAGAATTTCCTCTGAGCTTCAATAATCAGCCTGGATTTTTGAATACAAAGTAAGACTTTGTGTTGTAGTTGTTGAAATATCTGCGTGGTGTGTTGAAGCTGTGTAAACAGTTAAGCTAACACCTTCCAACTCAGCAGTTCTTCTTCTCCTCTGCATATCATTGCATTATTGCCTGTTTGAGAAAATAATAACAATAATGGGCATATATGCAAAATATCAGTCCTTAGCCATTGTGACCACCAACAGCTGAACCAGCATGCAACTCCAGCCCTCGGTTTCATCATACCTTAGGCCAGGTATGAATGACTCAGGGCTGGCACTGATTTAGAGACGGTTGCAAGTAACTAATAAAGTTGTGGTGAGGTTTGCTGTTACAAAATAGATACAGGTTTGCTGGAACCATACATCTGCCGTGCAGGTGGAAAAAATACAACTCTTACTGTGTGATCATGTTAAAAAGTTTTCAGTAAGACTTTATTTGTCATATTATCTAAACTCAGTCAATTAAAGCTGATCATATGGAAACACTTCAATGAAAAGAAACCACAATGACAAAAAGTCTTTTCATAAAACTTTCTACACATATTTGTTGCAGCTTTTAGGTTTATTTAACCTTTAACCTCCTTTAGAGAATCAAGAACTTGGATCACAATTGGATCTGTAATGGTAAACTCAACAGTTCATTTACTTTGTATCAGATGCATTTACAGGTTTACTTGGATAAAATTATTTCACAACCCGACTATGGCTTACCGCCTCCTTAACAAGTATATGAGAACATTCTCTGTAATGCAATTTGACAGTCTTCTCAGTGTTGTCATATCTACATTAATAAACAATGCCTTACTTTTCACAGAGTGGGGACAAGGATTGGTGATGCTACCGAGAACCAGCTGTCCAACTGTACTTTGTGCAGAGTTGTCCTTAGTGATCGAATCTCTATGAGCTGTGGACACCACTTCTGCAGGCAATGCATTGCCTTATACTGGGAACAGAGCAGGTCCATGGGAGACTCTCCCTGCCCATACTGTGGAAAAAGATCCAGAACAGTTCTGGCAATACAAACAAGCCCTGAAACAAGTAAGGCACACAATAATCTTTAGTTACTGCAGTTTAACTCTTCATCACTTCATTCTTCAAAATGCATTAAATATTTTAAAAACAAAAAATATTTGAAAGAAAGTTTACATACACTTGTAGTGAAATGTAATGTAATCATGGCAGACTTGAGTTGCCAATGATCCTTTAAATCTCAATTTCTATAAACGCAAGATTGAAATCCATGTCTCTGTGTTACACTAAAACTATCATGCATTGTGATTCATATGACATAATCTGCTGGGTCAACACAAACATACAACAACTTGAATTATCAGTTTTGGTGATGGAAAAAGTTGTACCATTCAAATTTTCTTAGTCTCATGGCCACTTAACATTTTGTGACTGACTACAATTGACTACAGCTGGTCACCCCTCTGAGCTAATTTCCATGGGGCCCATTTGATACACTTATTAGACTCATCCACAAACTCTACAATGGGAAAGTGTGAGGAGCTCAGCTCAAATCTGACAAAATATACCCTTGACTTGAACAAGTCAGATAAGACACTTGGAGCCATTTTAAAGCTTAAGTTTCCAAAATCAACTGTACAAACAATTGTTTGCAAGTATAAAATGCATGCCACAGTTTTGTCACTGCCACAATCAGGAAGAAAACACAAACTATCACCTGCTACTGAGAGACAACTGATGAGGATGGTCAATAGTCAACCAAAAATCACCAAAAAGCAGGTTTGCAATGAATTAGCAGCTGTTGGAACGAGGATGTCAGCGTCCACAGCCGAGTGTGTCTCACACTGCCATGCAAGAAGGAAGCCTGTTCCCCAGAAACGGCACCTTAAAGCGCAACTAAAGTTTGCTGCTGATCACATGGACAAAGAGAAGATGAGGCCTTTTAACCCCAAAACACAAGCATACTATTAAGCATGGTGGTGGCAGTATGAGGCTAAGGGACAGTTTTTACTGACAGAGGACCTGGTGCTTTACGCAAGGTAAATAAATAATACAACTAGGAGGATTACCTCCACATTCTTCAAGCAAACCTAAAATCATCAGCCACAAAGTTGAGTCTTAGACGCAGTTCTGTGTTCAACAAGACAATGATCTTAAGCACACATCAAAAGTGGAAAAGAAACGGCTAAATCAGGCTAGAATTAAGGTTTTAAAGTCTTGACTTAAACCTATTTGAGAACCTGTGGACTGTGCTGAAGAATCAAGTCCATGTGAGAAAGACAACAAATTTAGCTGAACAGTACCAATTCTTTTAAGAGGAGTGGTCAAAGATACAAGAAGCCAGAAGCTTGTGGACAGCTACCAAAAGCGCCTAACTAAGGTGAAAATGGCCAAGAGATATTTCACAAAGTATTAACATTGCTATATGCATATTTTTGACCCAGCAGCATATTTCCAGAAGTCCTATATACACGTATGACAGAACCAAAATGTAAGAATGTTTCTTTGTGACAAAAACACTTTTTTTAAATCATCCAGTCATTTAAATTATTAGTTACAAGAAACTCAAGACCGCCATAATACACGTCATTTATAAGTGTATGTTAAGTTTTGTACACAATTGTATTTCAGTATCTTGAAGTTACAGACATACAGAACATTTCTTTAACCATGTGTATTATTTTGCTGTTTGCCTTGCAGTGAATGACACTCTGCAGGAAGTTTTAGACAATCATAAGATCTGTCTCAGAAAAAGATGTGAATTTGCAATAGAAGGAACTGTGGAAGCAGGGGCTCGAACTCGCCTGAATAGGATCTACACTGAACTTTACGTCACTGAGGGACATTGTGAAGGTGTTAATATTCAACATGAAGTCTGGCAGCTGGAGACAATGTCCAAAACGGAAACCCTGCATGACACTCCGATCAAATGCCATGACATCTTTAAGGTCTTACCTGGTCAAAAGAGATTCATCAGAGTAGTTCTGACAAATGGCATTGCTGGCATTGGAAAAACCTTCTTGGTGCAGAAGTTCACTCTGGACTGGGCAGAGGGCTTGGAAAATCAAGATATCAGCCTTGTCATTCTGCTTTCGTTCCGTGAACTGAACTTGATCAAAGAGGAGCAGTACAGTCTTCTCAGGCTGCTTCATGATTTTCATCCAGCACTACACATGGTCACAGCAGAAAAGCTTGCTCTGGGAAAGCTTCTGTTTATCTTTGATGGCCTAGATGAAAGCAGACTTTTGTTGGATTTCCAGAACAATGAGCTTGTGTCCGATGTCACACAGACATCATCAGTCAACATGCTCTTGATAAACCTCATCAAGGGCAATCTGCTTCCCTCTGCCCTCCTTTGGATAACATCCAGACCTGCTGCAGCCAATCAGATCCCACCTACATATGTTGATAGGGCAACTGAAGTACGAGGATTTGCTGAAAACCAGAAAGAGGAGTACTTTAGGAGGAGATTCAATCGTGACTCAGTGTCAGACAGAATCATCTCACACATCAAGGCTTCCAGGAGCCTTAACATTATGTGTCACATCCCAGTTTTCTGTTGGATCACTGCTACAGTTCTCAAGCAAATGTTAACTGAAGACCAAAAAGAGCTTCCCAAGACTCTGACTGAGATGTACTCACACTTTCTCCTGGTTCAGACCAAGAAGAAGACACAGAAGTATGAGAAGGGGAATGAGATGATTCAGCAGCAGCTGCTTGAAACTGACAAGGAAGTCCTCCTGAATTTGGGGAAACTTGCTTTTGAACATCTGGAAAAGGGGAACATCATGTTCTACCAAGAAGACTTGGAGAGATGTGGTCTTGATGTCAGAGAGGCCTTAGTTTTTTCGGGATTGTGCACAGAGATCTTCAAAACTGAGCACGTACTTTTTCAGAAAATGATTTACTGTTTCGTTCATTTAAGTGTTCAGGAATTTCTTGCTGCTGTCTACATGACCGATTGTTACCTAAACAAGAACACAGAAGTACTGGCAACATTCTTGGGAGAAGACTGGGATGCAAACAGCAGTGACTCAGGCCCAGAGAACTTCCTCAGCAGAGTTGTGGACAAATCTCTGTACAGTGGAAATGGCCACCTGGACCTCTTTGTCCGCTTCCTTCATGGCCTGTTATTGGAGTCCAACCATCATCTTTTAGGAGGTCTACTGGGCTGGACAGCAAGTAGTACAGAAAGTGTCCAGAGAGCAATAAACAACCTGAAGAAGATGAATGCTTATGACATCTCTCCTGACAGAAGCATCAACATTTTCCATTGTTTGCTGGAGATGAATGACCACTCAGTACATCAGGAGATCCAAGACTACCTGCAGTCAGAGAACACTTCGCATAAAAAACTCACCAAGACTCATTGCTCAGCTCTTGCCTACATGCTACAGATGTCAGAGAAGGTTCTAGATGTACTGGACCTGAAGAAGTATAACGCATCGGTGGACGGAAGACGAAGACTGCTTCCAGCTGTCAGAAACTGCAGAAATGCTTGGTTAGTCCACATCTTACTACTTACAATGTAAACCCTTATATGTCCTTATGTCTTTCTTTTTCTCTCATTATTGGTTTGAAAAACAAAATCATTGTTCTTCAGGCAGCACACGCAGTTTTCTTTGCACAATAAAAATTTGCCTCAAATTTTTATTGTGCACAATGGGCTGAATATAACCATTTATTAACAACCAAAGCGTACCATACAATGACAGCTATGTCATTCCACTGCTGCTGTCTGTTTTGGCAGCAGTCAGTGAAAGAGATATGAACCATTTCCTCTGTCCTCTAGCTTTCTTTGTGAATACACTGAAACAGGAAGTATAGCGGTGCCATCCAAATCTCATACTTATGAGATCTCTTCTTGTAATTATGAGACTGAGAGTCATATTAAACAAGTTCTCAATTTTGTTTGTCTTTATTTTGTGACTGCAATGTGCTGCCGTAGGAGATAACTGTGAAGAAGTTTCATAAAGCCTTGGGGAATGAGCTTTTGGTCAGCCCGCTACAGTCTTTCCACTGACTTTGTATTCCACCGTGTGGCTCTAAAATTTGCTTTGCATTCTGAGTTTTACTTTCAAAATGGAAAAAGCTATATCTGTACCTTATCTGACTGCAACTTAGGTAAGCACTGACTTTTCATCCTATATGTATTTTGCAGCCTTTCTTGCTGTGGACTCTCTGAGTCCCATTGTGAAGTTCTGTCTTCAGCTCTGATGTCCAACCCCTCCCATCTGCGAGAGCTGGATCTGAGTGAAAATGACTATCTGTTAGATTCTGGCGTGAAGCTGCTGTCTGTTGGACTCAAGAGTCCAAATTGCAAACTGAAGATACTGAGGTTAGACAACTTTAAGACAGCCCTTTTACACTCATTCTTCATCTTCCCATTCCTTGCTCTGATTATTCTTTGTTTTCCTCTTCCTGTTCGTCGTCTTTCATACTGGCTATAAAAAAGTCGAAAAAAGCTGCATCAAGTCGATCAGTTAAAATGTAATTTGTGTGCTAAAACAAAATGCAAAACCATGCTTCACAAATGTGGCTTAAAATATGAGCCAAGTTGTCATACTTGTGTTTTGAGTTTGTTAAACTATGGGAAGATGTGTTATTAACCACAATGCCAAATTGAAATAATTGAAAAAAATCTAAAGTTTATAAAATTGGGTTTCAAATTCATGAAAAATTAAGCTGTATTCTGTTCTAAAAAACTGGGGTTATCTCCTGAAGGTGATTCAGCCACTCCCAATCACAGGAAAGCATCTCAAAACCTGCTACGACCTGAAAAAAGTATGTTCTGTTTAGCAGCTTTAATGGACTAGTAGAGTCATAAATTTTGGTTTATTAGCTTTCACAGTTTTCTCAAATTAATTATTTGATGTGTTGGTGGTGATCCTCAGTTCTCAGTCAGTGCAACTCATCACAGAATCAATCATTGTCATCCTTAGGTTCCCCTGCAAATTCTGGCATCTAAGATACATTTGCTGTACTAAAACATAGCTAACTAGCAAACTGTAGCTTTAGAAGATGTAGAAACTTGCAATCAAGTGGGAGAACCCTTTAATGCTGATGTACAATTACACAATAATTTAATGCACTCTAGTTTTTAGGACATTTTAGTGTTAGCTGGCGGCGTCATGTTGAGTTTGGCTCCAGAGCGTCATCAGGCCGTAATTTCTGACACCCAAACAAATCTCAACAGTCTCTCCAAATCCACAATACTGCACTACATACAGTATATAACACAAGTAAACATACTCCTATGCAATAGCACTTAAATGTTAGATGATTCAAAACTGTATCACCTTACATTACTGCCAAGCTAAACAGTGGGGTATTTGCTGTTATGTTAAATAAAAACTAACAGTTTAGATTTACTGTATTAAAAAAAATACAGGTCCCACATCAGGAACTCGATGCAACAAAAGTCAGTGCAGCTATTACTGGGGTCAAAATCTTTTGTTTCAATACTTGGCACTTTTCATTTTCATTTTAACAACATTCCTCCTTGGTATGAAGGATACAAATTTCTAGAGAGATTCTTCAGAGAGTATTTTTTTTTAGCTGCTCTTTGTTTGAGGAGTTTGCTGCTCTACCTTTCTGTTTAAGATACCCCAAAGTTGTTTTTTTTATTTATGTCAGTCAGCACAATTGGTCAGGTCATGGTTTTTACTTTTTTCTTCTTTAGAAAATCTTGTGTGATTTTGACAGTGTGCTTTGCGTGCTTATAATGTAAAAATATTCCTTATCCACAGACATTCGTAGTGCCATAAATGTCATCTCCTCAACATTTGCACTCATGCACCTCTTTATCATCACAGACTGTGCACACATTGTTTTAGTCAGGTTTACACCAACACTAAACATACTGACCTTTTGCTATTCATCAGGCTTCTTTTCATGTTATTTAAGAATGTTTCATGTTGTAGTTTTGTGCCAAAGAGCAAACAGGTTTTTTTCTGCTCATACAGGTTGATGTTACGTATTGTCCTTGACATTGTTTGAGCTGTCACAGAAATTTTAGTTTCCCATTACAACGCCTGTGTCAAATCTGAAGTAACTGACAGTCTGTTTTATCAGAGCTCCGTTGTGCAAGTAGTGCACAGTCAGTGCAGTCACTTAGTCACCCATCTTCCTATATTATTTTCCATCTCTATGAAGGTTGAGAGGTCATTTTATTACTGTGTTAATGCACTTAGGTAGATTGGAAATCACAAGTGAGCTCATCTTTGTCTCAGTGATCACAGATTTTCTGACTTATGTGCCAGTGATCACAGGTGCAGATGCTTTTGTTGAGTTTCTACTTTGGGGCCTGTATTTTCAAGATAGTCTTTCTAAATTATTTGCTTTTGATTGTTCATAAGAGTAAACACTACTTGTAAATTCGGAAATAACAGGGGTGCAGTTGCTTCTGATATATACAGTAGTATATCATCTTTTCATGTTTTCAGCTGTTATTTTTTTGACATATGTAATGTGTTTAGAAGCAGATTTTTGAATGTCCTTTACATGGACTTTAACAGCTGTCATTTTAGTAATAAGTTTGCTCAAACTTTAAAACATTATATATCTGTAAAATATCAAAAAGGCTGCTTTGGACTACTGTGCTTCAGTTACTCCCCTTGATATTACTATCTTATCCTGTCACTGTTTCCAGGAGATTTGTCCTTTCCTTCCGACTTACTTAGTGTTTGCTGTTTCTGTGTGCTGTTTTCCAAGATGATCCATATGAACTTCTAAATCTTTTAAGTGAGCATAAATATTCTAGTTGTCATGCATTCAGTTTGCAGTACATGTACATGACTATATAGTTGTGAAGCTCAGTCATTTCTGTTCGGCTTACAATTGTTTGTAGCACGTTATATGAATTGTTGGATAGTAATTAATTTTAATACATCATTAGGCTGATATTATGTTGATCCGCATGTTTAAGTCACTATGCTAAAAAATGCATGAATTAATTAGAGATTTGATGGATGTATTTGTTTTAACAATGTTCTTTATTGTGCTTTTTAGACTGAAGAACTGCAGTTTGTCAGAAGATTGTTGTGATTCTCTGGCAACAGCTCTAAAGTCTCCCACCTCCTGTCTGAGAGAACTGAACCTGAGTAACAACAACTACATTAAGGATTTAGGAGTGAAGCAGCTGTCACTTGGACTGGAGAGTACACACTGTAGACTGGAGACTCTGAGGTCAGACAGCATTTCATTGACACTTTATTCATTCGTATGACCAATGTGGTTACATTCAGGGCGTAGCACAGAATTCTGAATCTTATATGCGGACACCATTGCTACCTTCCCTACTTTCTTATCCAGAATTTCTTTGTATGATGCTCACTACTGATGACATTTGTCTCGCAATAACAGATTTCTGAGCTAGACATGCGGTTGGGTTCAGGTGATTAGAACTGAGTTTGCAAGTTTGTGCAGTTACATATTTAAAACAATTGCAGCTCTGATTAAACAGTTTATTGTTCATAGTTGAAATTCAGTACAAGCGTTTTGCCTTTAATGGTAACAATCCTCATATTTTATCCAGATTAAGTTGCTGCAGGCTATCAGAGAGTGGATGTACAGATCTGGCATCAGCTATGAAGTCCAACCCCTCCCATATGAGACACTTGGACCTGAGTAAAAACAAAGTGAAGGATTCAGGAGTAAATGTGCTGTCTGTTGCACTGGGAGGGACCCAATGTAAACTGAAGACACTGAGGTGAGTTCAGCCTTGTAGATGATTTTTCTTGTATGCAGACAGTGACTACATGATGGTGACAGAATAAAAAGAAATTTCGTAGAATATGACCTTTTGAATATGACTAGGCTGTGACTTTCCACCAAAGCACAATCTGAAGTGGCAGCCCCACTGAACATTGGGTTCCTGTCCTTTTTGGATAGAGCTGCTGTGCACGTGGTCAGAAGGAGGTAGCTGGGAGGGCCTACTTCTGGTATTGCTATGTCGAACAGTCTATTTACAGTCATGACCTGTCCATTACTTCTTGTCTTAGTGTGCTAGTATGGCTGCCTACATTTTTGCTTGATATTATCATCACAGCTTTTTGTTGGTTTGGTATAATGACAGGGAGTGCCAGTGTCCGTATTCTCCCTCTGATCCGAAAGTGAGGTGTGACAAAAAAGGAACGGGACACTGGTTGCTGATCACACGATTCAACAGCCACATAGTAATGAAGTACATCCTAGTGTTGTCTAACATCTCAATACTGTATGAGAAAAGCAACACTTCAGCTGACCTACTATCTTTCTGTTCACGGGAGGGTTTCTAGTTCCAGTCAAGTGCCCTTTGACAAAGAATGAACCTTGGACGAAGTACTAACATCAAGTTCTTGGCTAAGTTGGGAAAAACTCCAGGAGAAACCCTTGCCAAGCAAACAATGTCCTGTACATGTTTCTATGACTGGCACAAGAGGTTTAGAATGGGGAGGGATGATGTGCAGGATGACCCAAAGCCATGATGTCCCTCAACAACAAGAACTGATGTTAATATCCAGAAGGTTGTGGAACTGGTACAAGTGATCCCAGACTTAAAATAAGAATGATGGCTGAGCAACTGGGTTTCAATAGGGAGTCTGTCAGGATCCTCTTATTGGACGATTTGGGCATGCATAACATTTGCGTGAAGTCAGTGCCCAAACTGCCCTCCGAGGACCAAAAGACCTGCCATGTGGATGTGTCCAAGGATATTTTGGAGCAGCTCGAGGGCAATCAAGAGTTTCTGGACAATGTCATCACTGATGAGGTGTTGGTTTTCTAGTACAACCACAAGAGCAAGCAGCAGAGCCTCCAGTGGTCTTGACCAACTCCCTATTCAATCCCATTTGCTTGTTTTTGAGGGACGTCCTGGTTTTGGGTCATCATCTGTGCCATTCTGCCCCATTCTGGACCTCTCGTGTCAGTCACAGAAACATGTACAGGACATTGTTTGCTCCCCGTACACATTCTTCAGCATGACAAAGGTTTCTGCTGGAGTTTTCCCCAAGTTAGCAAAGAACTTGATGTTAGTACTTTGCCCAAGTTTCATTCAGTGTCAAAGGGCACTTGACTTGGAGCTAGAAGCCCTCCTGTGAAAGGAAAAATAATAGGTCAGCTGAAGCATTGCTTTTCTCATACAGTGTTAAGATGCTGGGCAACACTTGGGTGTACTACATGACTGTGTGGCTGCTGAATCTTGTGATCAGAAACCAGTGTCCTGATTTTTTTTGTCACATCTCATAGATGTGTGAAATAGAAAATCATAACTACTACAAACTTAACTCTGTGCACACAGGTGAAGTCATTAGTTGCAGGGGGTTTGTCCTACTTTCAGTAAATGCAAATAAGTGTATAAAACCTAATCGAGGACCCTGTGTGTGCTTACTCAACTGTGGTTACAAACAAATGTTTTCTTTTACTAAATTGTGTCAAATTTGTTATTTCTGTTATTATAGACTTGATAGATGTGGGCTGACGGAGAACTGCTGCAGCTCCTTGGCATCAGCTCTCAAGTCCGACTCTTCCAGTCTGAGAGATTTGGAACTGAGCAATAATGACCTGCAGGATTCAGGAGTGAAGCTGCTGTGCGTCGGACTGGAAAGTCCACAGTGCAGACTGGAAGCTCTGAGGTGAGGCAGCATGTTTTTTTTAAACCTTCGCAACATGTATGCTAGGTAAATATTACATGGACATTAATTTGTTGTCACTAGTATAATCATCTAGTGGTATAGTGGCTCACTGAAAAGCATAATTAAATAAGATCACATCAAGGTTATTTATGAAGCATGTTTAAAACAATCTAAGCCAGGGGTGCTCAATCCTGGTCCTCGAGAGCCCCTATCCAGCATGTTTTAGATGTTTCCCTCTTCCAACACACCTGATTCAAATGATGAGCTCATCATCAAGTGCTGCAGAAGCCTGATAACGATCCTGATCATTTGAATCAGGTGTGTTGGAAGAGAGAAACATCTAAAACAGGGGTGTCAACATCCGGTCCTCAAGGGCCACAATCCTGCATGTTTTAGATGTCTCCCTCTTCCAACACACCTGATTCACATGATCAGCTCATCATCAAGCTCTGCAGAAGCCTGATAACGATCCTGATCATGTGAATCAGGCGTGTTGGAAGAGGGACACATCTAAAACATGCTGGATTGTGGCCCTTGAGGACCGCAGTTTGACACCCCTGATCTAAAACATGCTGGATAGGGGCTCTCGAGGACCAGGATTGAGCACCCCTGATATAAGCAGACCAAAGTTATGTACAAGTTAGGAACAAAAATAAGTGCAGAAAGCAATCAATTTATAAAATACAATAAAATAATATGACACATGAAAACAAGGCAAAATGGGATAACAAGCTATGAGATCAATTCAGAGTTACTCTCTCAGTGTAGTTTTATTGTATTGTTGAAGTCTAATTTCTGATGCAATAAAAAAAATAAGTCAGAAAATAAGTCACACTTTTCTTGAGCCAACATGACCGCAAAGAAATCAGAGTTAATTCAGACAATACATACACATTACAATGTTTTGTTTGTAAAATCTTAATATGCAAAATATCTAGTAGAAAAGTACAATATTTCCAGCCAGAGATATTTTCTAACTACATGTTTGATTCTTTTATTTAGATTGAGGGGCTGCTGGTTGTCAGAGAGTTGCTGTGATGCTCTGGCTTCAGCTTTAATGTCAAACTCGTCCAGTCTGAGAGAGCTTGATCTAAGTGAAAATGACCTACAGGATTCAGGAGTCAAGTTGTTGTCAGCTGCATTGGAGAGTTCCCACTGTAGACTCGACACTTTGAGGTGAAGAATCTCTTTTTGTCTCCATCTGCAACTCAGCTTAAACCTGAGGAATATTACTTTAAAGATAATGTAGAACAAATTGTTGTAAAGTTGTTATGGATTTTGCTGCTATTCAGTACATGGAAGTGGCCCTCCTCACTGCTGCACTAATATTTGGATGAGATAAATTGTATCTGAGCATGTGCATGAAAAAATGTAGGTAAATGCCCGCATAAAACTGGTCATCTCTGCAGGTTGAGTTGCTGTGGGGTCACACATGGAGGCTGTGCTTTTCTGGCATCAGCTCTGAAGTCAAACACATCCTGTCTGAGAGAGCTGGACCTGAGTAAAAACAACCTGCAGGAATTAGGAGTGAAGATGCTCTCTGACCTCCTGGAGTGTCCACACTGCAGACTGGAGACTCTCAGGTTAGTAGGGGTTTCAGTCAATCAATACTATTTTCAGTTCAATGAGGAGAGATCAAAAGACTGTATGAGAAGCAGTTGTGTAGGACAGTGAAGACTGAAACAGTCCCCAGAGGTCTAGATGCTGGTGTTGGTGGCATATAGCCGACGTATGGATTGTCCTGCTTGATAAGGTGGTGATAAGGGGTGAGAGGGTTGTGCAATAGTAAGTCTCTTGTGTAGAGTAACATAAATTTTGTGACATTTAAAGGACAGCCTTAGCAGACTGCCTGACATAGGATTGTTAAAGAACCGGTAGATGGATGAGTAAAAGCAGGAGAATAGTAGGAATTCCTAATAGAAAGCTAAGAGATTGTGATCAGATCTTCCCGATTGAGCTTTCTCCAAATCTTCAAGTGGTTTTGCAAAGTTCTTGGTATGTCACTTAAAACATCCAACTTAAGTTCCACAAATGGCTGCTTTCCCCAGTGAGCATCTCACAAAAAGATAATGCCATGATGATGATCATGTATTTGATATAATCTGTAGGTTTCTGCTTATTTCTACAGAACGGAGTAAACCTGGAGCGCGTCATCTGACTAAAATGTGTCTCATCACTGGCCGTGATATGTTGTTGACTCTGATGCTGTCACAATCACCACACCACTGCAACACTGACGTTGCATGCGAAGTGTGGCTATGAATAATAAGACTAAAGCTGTAATTCAATTTTAACAAAGAAAACTTAGATTTTGATTCCTTAACACTTTAATCTAAGAGTCTTACAGATGAGTTCTAGAGACTTTGTGGCAAAAGTTCAGAAGAAAAAGCCACAACAGTGGAAAAAAAAATGGTGCCTTGACCCTATTTACCTGATCGAGCACCAAGTGACTTCTTTCTTTTCCTCGAAAATCAAGTCTGCATTCAAGGGAACCCATTTTGAGTCTGACCTAGAAGTGAAGAAGAACATGACGGAGCTCCTGAGAGAACTAATAGAAGATCTGCTGCACTGCTTTGATCAGTATGTAGTTGCAGAAGGAATATATTGATGGGGAAAGAAAATCCATTTAAGTCATTATGTGTCATTATGTGTATATTTATATATTGTCAGTTCATAAGTATTTTGTGAAAATACGCTTCACTGTCTAGCAGAGAGTTAGCTTGGAAACAATTGCTACCACTGTTCTGGTGTGCATGGTTCTGTTTGGTAGAAACTAAATCTATTGAGAGCCTATGGCAACCAGAGTTCTCTCAGCCATGATATATCAGGTACCTAACCCTCCTGTAAAAAGATGAAATCACTGTTAAACTTTATGTTTTGCGCAAATTAAACAAACAAATCATAAAATAGTAATAATTTAACTATGAGGTGGTGGTAGATGCTGGACCAACAATGTCTATAAATAGTAGATTTAGGTTGATAAACTGAAAATGTACACTGAATGTTCTATAATAAATGTAACTTGTCAAATTTGCAAAGAGTTTGTTACAGAGGAATGTCTCCTGAATAATAAAGCTATTTAAAGGATGCTTGTGTGGAAAAGTCATATATGTTTCATCATTACAGTCTTTGTAGTAGATATTACAGTCTTTATGTTGCCATGACTACACACTGCGACTCAACACTAGAAGTGTGAAATATACTTAAGACAAACTTTGGAATACATTTTTACACAAAACAATGACTGACATTCCAATCAGAGCTCACTCAGAGGAGAGTTAAGTTAAATGGTCAAAATGATCAGGAGAAATTATTACAACATGCAAAACCTGTTTTGAAGGGAATATGGACACCTGACCATTGTTATAAGATGGCCATGAAAAATTGCTTAAAATTGCTAAAAAAACTTATCCTTTAACATCTGAAACGTCTTTACTTTTACACGCTGATTCACATGTATCCCTGTACCTTTAGACCTACATTAAGTAATTCCGTTTGTAATAGCAATTTCAGCCAACCCCTTTAGTTTTCTGTTTTGCTATTACTGATGGCTGACTTGGATTTGTGTCTGACACGTGCGGATAAAGATGAGTAAAAGTGAATCCAGTTTTTCCCAATGACCATTTATTGCTTGATGAGTGAACAGATAAGTTGAAAAATAAAAGGATAGAGCTTTAAACTAAACAGTCTTTATAAGAAGGCCGTGTTACTTCATGCAGCCGCACGGTCAAAAAACCTTTTCCTCCTCCGCCCCCCCAGATGCTGTCGCAGCTGCTCTTGAAGCCTTCACCTTAGGCTCCACCTACAGCTTCCTTATGGGCACACCTGCACACACACACTCTCCCTCTCTCATTCCTCCCATTCATATAAACATACTAATAAAAAGAAAGAATGTGTGAAAATGAACACAAATTGCAATTTGGCTCCTACACCGTTAATTATTTTCTTGGGCTGCACAGTGGCTCATTGGTTAGCAGCATCACCTCACAGCTAGAAGATCCCCAGTTCGCATGTTCTCCCTGTGTATGCGTGGGTTTTCACTGGGTACTCTGGCTTCCTCCCACAGTGCAAAAACATGCTGAGGTTAACTGATTATTCCAAAATGTCCCTAGGTGTTAATGTGAGTGTGCTTAGTTGTCTGTCTCTATGTGTAGCCCTGTGATAGGCTGGCGACCTGTCCACGGTGTCCCCTGCCTTCGCCTGAGTCGACTGGGATAGGCTCCAGCGCCCCCCGCGACCCCACAGAGGATTAAGGGGTGTATATGGACATTATTCTCTTTGTTTAACACCGTTTTACAGGATCTGTTTTGCCTGCTACGGAGAACCTGAAATTGCATTGCTATGATGTGTTTAGGTATGATCTGACATGCACAGCTTTAAAAATAATGATTAGACCACTGTGACTACTGTTTTAGTACTTCTCCTTTGGGGCTGTTGGTGGAGCCATACCATGTTTTCTTCTTAATGTTGTAATGGACAGCTGTTTAGGTGATACCAAGCTGGTTTGCAGCGTCTCTCTTGCTGTATGCCGCTTGATTAAGCACCACCATGACTGACTTCTGGTCATCTTAAAATTCTACAATGATTTAGTTTGGATTATTGTTTAACAAGTTCAAAAACAGGAGGACAAAACCGAGACAAAGAAGTCCATTTTGACATTTCCCATTTTTTAATGTATACCCTTAAGCAACAGTTTGATGGGGCTACATCATATTCTGGTAAGAGAGAAAACACTATAAAAAGTTTCCAAAACACATTTTAAAATATTGCACAGCATGAGATGAAGACAGCAAGGAGCAAACTGAATGACTGGAACGTCAACAAAGCACTACAAAACGCACACAACATAAAAAACACACCAAAGAAATATAAATACACTCAAAGTAAAAGCAAACCAAATCTTCAAATAATCCCACAAGTAAAAAGAAAAGCTCACCGACTGCAGATTTTGATTTTTCTGAAAGCTTGAAAAAGCTCCATCATACCTGAACCCTGAGCAGAATTTTGATTTAGTGTTCATAATGTAAACACATGATAATTCAACTTCCAAATTAGTCTAAAATAAAAACCTGATTAAAATGATTGAAGTAAAACGAACATGATGTGTATAATGTTGACCTGAAGTGCCCAGCTTTTGTAAAAAACCCTGAGTAGAAGCACAGAAATGCAGTGATCTATCTACTGTATTTGAAACTTTAAATAAATTGATTTGGTATAAAAACGGTTTGCTGTGCTCAACACACTCACCTCGTAGAAAAATACGATCTTCACCTAACACCGTCTCATCTATTCTGTCTCTAAATGTGCAAAAGAAAGCTGCTTTCCCTCTCCCCCTTATTTAAAAAAGGTTCTTTTTCGCCCTCTTCTGTCCATTTACACCAGCACAGTTTGCCTCTCTGGTGCCGCCATCTTCGCCTTCGTTGGTGTTCGACCAGCTGGCTTTCAGAGGCGTGAGCTCGGGTGCTATTATGTCTCCATCCTACATGTGAACAAAAGCAACAGAGGCTGGCATGAGACCATCAGTGTAGAGCGTGCACAGCAAAAGCAAACATATCTTTGCAGTAGCTTAACAAACTATACAGGGGCTCTTCAACAATTCTTTTCTTTGTTGAAATGTAATTTTGGGGGGAGAGTTTTTCTGTTTTTATTGGATAGAAAGAGACAGAGTGAAAGTGGGGAAGACAGGAGAGTGACATGAGCCGGACTTGAACTCATGAGCGCTACTAAGGGACTGAGCCCATGTGGTATTGCCTTAAGTCAGTGAGCTAAACGGCAGCCCCAACAATTCTTTTCTCCCAGCTCGATCTTGTATGTGGACCCGATAAGGATCTACCCATTACATGCTAAATTTATGTCGACAGTGACTTACTGAGGCATTTTTACGTGTTCTGTATGAAAAACTCGACATACATTTATTAGCTGAATGTTTTTTATTTCCTGCTGTCACTTTTAACTCGTAATATAAAGTCCTGTACCCCTATGGAAACAGTACAACAATGGTTCGAGGTAATGAGATCAAAAATATGTTGATTGTCTAAGTTATAATGCCATAATTTTTTTAAAAAAAAGAAAAACGCTATTTGAATTTTTTTGATCACTTACTTAACAGAACTGGGAAAAAAAGACTTGAATCACCATGTGCAGTATTTTTCCAAGTTCCCACAGGTGTTACAAATACTGGAAAAATGGTGACTCACATTCTATAGATGTTTTGATACTTATATTTTAATGTGTTTCCATTCTTGTTGTTTGGGAATATTTAAATAAAACATGTAGAATAAAGTGATTTTGATGCCCTAGCGCGATTTTAAGCTTCGATTTGGTTAAGTCTTCTGACAGAACAGCATGTCGCTCGTGATTTGTTAAAACACTGAAAGATAAAAATCCAATGATCATTGGTCTGTCTACAGCTTCAGGCTCTGATAAACAAAAGAGAACATGCCTTTCAAACCCCAACAACGGGTTTTGGAGTTCAGAAGGGTTAAAACACATTTTTGGTGCATTTCTACCACCCTTCCTCCATCTCAAATTCTCCATAAGACAGTGTTTTGTTTTTTTTTTAAGAGTAGGCTTACATATGAGTGACTTTGATGTAAATGTGAATTGAACTGTTTGCATCAGTTCAAATGACTGCCATTTCCTTCCTTTAACTCACATAGTCTCAATAAAATATCTGTTGCTCTAAATGCAAACTGCAGCGTTCTTTTCAGTGACAGTTTAACCTTCCTACTGTCCCTCTAATATGGGGTGCAGCACTTATATTGTGGCACTGCAGAACATTTTTAAAATCTGCAATAATAGATTTGTTTTGGCCAGCAAGGACCAGCTCTGAAAACAACATTGACTTGTAGTCACCAGTCAATATAGTCGACTTGTTGGCAAACATTTGCATATTCACACTTCCAGCAGTCAGTCCCTTGGAGGTAGTGTACTGTGGGGTTTTTAGAGCTGTTTTGCTGAACATTTCTCAAAGGTGGCTGTAATATACACAAGATAGAGACAATGAACTGTACCTGAGGCTTTGAGAAGTTTTTGTCCATGCACCACTGAACAAAGTGCTTCTTGGCAGCCTCCAGACTCTTCTCATCCCTCTTCTTACAGTAGACCCTGATCAGCTGCTCAGCAAACTGCTCTGGAAGGAGTTTGGACACCTGACAAGAATGGTAGCAGTACACAAGTTATTTTGAGATACAAATTGAAGATACAGGTGGTGAGAGCATTAAAAACATGAGAAACATAGAGAAATTGCAAGTTTTGCTCAAATTCTGACCTGGTTCTTGCGTATCTGGATGGCTTTAGTTAGGTCGTTCTTGCAATAGAAACGCACATTGTTGATTGGGTTCTTTTCCTTCATCCCATAGTCCATAACAATGACCTAATAGAGAAGGACAACAAAATTCAACACCTCAAAAATCAACTTATGATCAACAAATCTAAATTGACAATAAACAGGAATTCTTTCATTCGGAGATTAGATTAAGTAAATTTGAAAACTCACACAAACTACGAAGTCCTCTGGCTGCAGACTGGCTTCCTGGCTGCCAGTCTGAGGGGTGGATAGAGCCAAATCCATTTCCCAGCTGTGAATAGTCTCCTTAGATAGTGAGAAGTGGCAAAATCAGTGTCTGACACTTATTGTTTTGATCACACTGTTATCACATTGTCATATAACAAAACGTGCTAAAACGATTATGAACAAACCGAGATTAATAGAGATTCTACGCAGAACATATAAAATCTAATACAGGCTGAAATTGCATTTAAAAAATATTCATCAACAACATGAACAGTTTGTGAGCTCAAAGCTGATGTTTACGATCTTCTTTGCAAAACACAACTGAAATAACATTTTCCCATTTCATTTACAAGGAAGATCATTAGCTTCATCAAAGCAAAAGGTATTCCCGTCAGGGTCAACAGAACAAAAAGTACAACCAAGACAATACTGCTTCACCAATTAGCTGAAGCAGTATTGCCTTGGATGTATTGATCACCACATTATTAGCTGCTAACAATTCTGATAATTGCTAAATTGTTAAAATCACTTAAGCAAGAAAACTTCTCAACATTTGGTTAATCCACATTCTCAGATGTGAGGTTTTGATGTTTTTCTTTTGATGTTTAGGATGTTGACTGGAAAAAAACAGAAGCCTTTGAGAAAGCTTTGAGAAAATGTAACAGGCATTATTCACCATTCTATATATAAATAACCAATTTGTCAAAAAAACTGCAATCCCACCCAAATGCACATCAACCTCTTGAATTTAACGTAATACAACATGACATGGCAAAATATTTAATGCGTCACTTTGTCTTACATAGCCATTGTTATCTCCACACTCCGTACTGTGTCATATCACATAGACTACAATAAATGCAGGCAATTCAATCCTACTTTTCAACATTCTAGCCCGACAAAGTTGAAGGACACACCTGAGTGACAATCATGGGTTTGTCTGGCTGAGTTTGACCCAGACACTTGTAGAGGCGCCGACAGATGATGTTTTTTAGTATCTGCCTCGCCTCCGCCAGCTCCGGGGAGGAGGAGTTGAGTATTTGTTCAAACACATGATCTAAAGGAGAAATAGGTAAATAAAACAAACCAAGGGCTTCAGCGTGAATAAATCATTTCTTCAGTTTCTCTATTTCCAATTACAAAGGTACAATGACAAGAATGTTGCTGGGACTGAGGAGTGCAACACAAAATAATGTGTGCATGAGTTACAAATGTAATAGCATGATCAGAAATTGTAGCTGGTGACTAAGGCATGGGGGATCTATTTAAACGTAGGACCACTTATTCATTGGAGTTCAGAGCAAGATTTCTACAGTAAGACAAAAGATACTGAGTGCTTGTCAGCATGATAAAAACTCAAATTCTGCACTGCTGAAGGCAAAATGACTGAAAACCCTGTGCTGGAGAAATGTGAATTTCAACAGAATCACACAAAAAAGGTAGTTAACAAAAGGAGCGACAAAAATGCACATTTGAACCATCCAGCATGTTTTCAAGTTGGCAAAGATGCTGCTGCTCTGTGTCTTGTTTATCTGCTCTCTTTGTCTTAATGCCGTAGAAAGTGCCACTGACCTGTCAGCTTGGTGTAGGCCTTCATGTCATCTATGGCTGTGGAGAGAGTGCACATCTTCCCTCCGGAGCCTTCAATCTTAATGTGTGGATCTGCTTTTAAAAAGGCCTCTGTGATCCTGGAGAAACACATTATTAGCTATGAGAACATTTTGTAGTGTACAACAAAAAGGAAAACCAAGATCCAAAGCCAACAGAGTGATCAGCTACTCACATAATCTCTATAATGTTGCCCACTTTGTGCTGGTAAGCTCTTCTATGGAGACAGTTCCTGGTGTGGAACATGTCATATAGATTGCCCACCTCCTGTTAAAAACAATTACTTGTTTTTTTAGTGATCAAGTGTCATCTAAGCAGTTTACTGGTTAAAATGTGATTCAAAAAACACAAAGACATCACCTTGTCTCTAGTGCATATGTTCTTCTGCCCATCCACCTCACACACCCGGGCAAACTTTAGGAAGCGGCGATAGTCAAAGTTGTCCTGGATTCCCAGGTGTTTGCAGTCCCTAAGAAAAGACAGAGTGGAAAAATATGTGAAAAGATATGCAATTAAACTTAACAGACGCTATAAATTTAGGAAAATAGTTATTAATCAAACTAACAAATCAGAAGGCCTCACCTGGCAAAGTAGTCCCACTTATCCACATCAATGCCATTCCTTTTGTTGGCCACAATTTCATACAGGAAGGACTTGTCCTCTGGACGGCCTTTGTATGGCCACTGCAGAGATGACAGGCAATTGCAGAATCAGCTTAACTGGTCTTAAGATCTGAGTTGTGCTTTCTGAGTTTGACAGGAACTCTAGGAAACCTTTTTCTACATGACCACGTGACGCCTGGCTCCCTGCTCAATGTTGCTCTCTTTGAACTTGAGTAAGTAAGGGTTATTAAAAAAAAAAACTCAACTTCAACAAAATGTAGTCCAGCCTTTTCTGAGTGCTCTGAACCTTAGAAGAAATGAACACGGAAGAACATGGGAAAAAGTCTCAAGTCTAAGTCTTACTCACTTAAGAATATCCACACATATTTTCAAGGTAGTCTGAGGGAGAAACATCAAGAGACCACTAAATACTGAGTGTTATGTCTAAACATGGATGATGTTGAGCTGCCGTCACACACATCTCCTGCCAGTCTGGCTGACATGCCATGTTTTCAGTATTGTGTTTTCCAGATTTTAACTAAATTATGCATTTAACTCATTTGAGGACAAGGAATCGTTGCAAATGACATAAAGACAATAGCAGGATCTTAATGCCATTTTTTCAGGAGAACTATTGTTAAATAGTTTAGATGAAATACAAAACCATCTTCTGTCGACTGCAGTGCTTTCACTTTTATTTTGAACATGTTCTGATTTAAACTACCACCGTATATATTAATGAGCTGGTAGATTACAATATATATTCTATCATACAGATCAAATTATTAAGGAAAAGGAGTCCAAAGAGAGTTTTATAAACACAGATTTTTTTTTTCAAATCAGACATTGGCTCTTGTACCAATGGTGCCACAGACTGATTTCACAAAACAAGAACTGGTTGGTACCTTCTGGCCTTGAGCTGCATCAGTGCTCAGTGGTCCAGCAATCTGCTCCTTGATAAAGTCCATGTCCTCAGGCAGCACCAGTCCATGCTTCTTCATCACTGGCTTCAAGTCGTTGTCTTCCACCAGGTAGTCAAACATGGCGAGAGAGGCAGTCTCATGCTGTGAGATACACGGCCTCATGAATAAATGAATACGAGCATGTGGCCGGTGACATTTTGAAAGCGAGAGCATAATGAGTAATTTCTAAAATAAAAAGTGCTTATCTATCCAATTCTTGTCTTATCTCTCACGTTTGGCTGACAGCAGGCCTGTGGTCATAACCAACATAATGATTGTGTGCTTAGCAGCTCTTATCAGTTCTCCTTATCATTTTCACCACTGCAGCTGCTATCTTGGCCCTCATGCTAACAAGTGAAATGATATTTTATACAGAGGCATTAGTTGCTTATGTTAAGTGCTAATAAAAAGCTTTTGTAAACAAGATTATTGTTGTAAATTTGCACAATGTCATCAAACAGGAATGAACTTTGTAACTTTGCACGCTATCATTCAATAAAAAGACAACTTTGTCCTTGTGGTAACTGAAGGGAGTTTAGTGGGTAACAATTGTAAGAGGCTACATGGCCTATTTTAGAGGTTATCTGATATGTGATGACAGTTTAACATCTACTGGGATCATTAATGACTTTGATGTAGAGACAAAAGACAAAACAAAACAAAATATGGCAGAATTTTAAAAATATGCAGCTTTCCTCCTGCAGCTTTTCCCTCTCTGTTCTAAGACGCTTCCACTGGACGTACTTTAAACACACCAAGACAATAAAGCTAAGGGTCATTTAAGGCTTTATCCGGGATTGAATTCTGCTCTCCTCAGGCAATTCCTAACCATCCCATCCCACTCTCACTGAGGACTTTGTTACCATATGTATTACCTGTGAGTGAAATGACTTATGATTGAATAAAGTCTGCTGTCAGAGTGAGGATTAAACATTCAAAAGACCAGAGGAGGCTCAGAGGGAAAATAATGCAAATAGAAGAATAAATCCATAAAATATTGTTAATTTTGGCTCAATGATTAACAAACCCCTTTGGTTCAACTTGTTTGAAATGTGTTGTGTAATTAAAGGTGACTTGACTTGATAAACACTGACAACACTGGCTCTATTTGTGGCGGACACTGTGTCGCAATGCTGCTCTCAACTGTGGGTTTTATTTAACATTTATGGCATATAAATCTCAAAGTTTCTTACCTTCCACTTAATTTCTGGACGTGCTTTGGGAATGAACATACCATCAAACATATGGGAAAAGGGTCCATGTCCTGAAAAGGAAGAAATAAAGTGGGTGAACTTTTATTCTAATCCTGAATGAACACAGTTTTAATTTCATTCTCACTCACGCTCTCACCCAGTAACTAAGAGGCTAAAACCTGAAACATGTTAGGAATCTGGGCGCCACTGTGAAAGCGATCTGATGATCTCTGTTCAATATGAAATGTACGTGCTGTAGAGGTTTTACAGGATAAAGTGAATTCCAAAAAAACAGCTGTCTTTCAGAGTTTTATTACGGCTTTAAAACATGTATATGATGCTCTTGTCTTCCAGAGAGAAAAAGCCAAACTGTATAGACATGTTTGCATCTCTCATCTCTCGAGGCAGTGGTGAAAGAAAACAATCAAAATCTGTTATAAGGTGGGTTGTCATTATAAAGTTACATTTGGCCTCCTTGCCAGACACAGAAAGGAACGTGAGACGCACACCCTTTAACATATTACACAGTCAATATACAAAAAGCAACTAAAAAACTGCACTGAAACCAAATAGGCAGTTAATACAAAAGTATTTCAGTATCTTGAGACATGTTTTGAAGACTTCCTATAACTTGACTGATGATAAGCTGAGTAATGGAAATGTGTTTATTTGACCTCAATTTTACCGTACACTCTTTGTTCTTACATTTTTCTTTCTTTGATGCTCTGGATGACTGCTGACTCAAGCACCCTCTGTACAGATGTGCTTGAAAGTTAAACCCACTTCAGAATTTTCCACATTTCTGGGTTTGCAGGTAAGTTGAAGGTGCAGTATCAATGGGATGTGAGTGGGTGCTTTGGTTTATTTAAAAAACATATCTATCTGTAAGCAACTAAAGGCCTCTCTCAAGCTGGCTAATGAGGATGAGTCCACCATCAGGAGAACAGTGAACAACAACAACAACAACAGTCTACACAGAAGGACTGCAAGGAGAAAGAAACTGCTGTGCAATGTCTGGTCAGCAATTTGCGAAAGATCAAGCGCTATTGGGGATTTTTTTAAAAAAGTGGGCGAATGACATCAAAACCTCATCCCGTCTGTAAAGCATGGTGGTGGTAGCATCATATTTTTGTAAGATCAAAACTTTAGTTCTAATTTTGTCAGGTTAATTTAGATTGACAATAATAATATTGTAGGGTTTTAGCCTTATAATTTTGATTAATTAGGCTGACTTCTGTAATTTACAACACCATAGGGTCTTAGCTACATTATTACATTAGTTAGGCTATCCTCCATAATTAATAACACTGTAAGGTCTAAGCCTAAATATATATTTTAGTCAGGAATAGTAGTATTTAATTAATTTTTTTTTGCAGAGTTTTAATCTCTAACATGTAAATTACTTATGGTAAAATCAAACCATAAATAACACTATAGAGTCTAACACCAACATCCAAACTTGTTGGGGTAATTTGAAACCTTGAATTATAATCTTTTTACTGGTTAACAGCCAAAATTTCTATATAAAACACTGTGAATTTACCTGACTTAAGCACAAGTCTTTGTCCCAAACAATGATTGAAGAAGGGTGAAGTTAATGTTTTGAAATGACCATGTCAAAGCCCTGACCTTAATCCAACAGAAATGTTGTGGAAGAAGCTGATGTGAGCAGTTGAAACCCGCCAACATCACAGAGTGGAAGCTGAGGAATGGGCTACAATCCCTTTACTTGCCACTCATAGATAAGTGATAATGGATAATTTTCCTCAGTCAGTGAGTGATCACATAAAATATTTGTGTCCGATTTGTTAAACTGGCTTCTCTTTATCAATCTATCGGATTTGTTTGAAAATCTAATGTTTTAGGTCATTTTTATGGAGAAATATACAAACAATTTCAAGTTCTAATGACACCACTCACCCAGGTCATGGCAGAGCCCGGCGATCTGCACGCAAAGGATGTCTCGGTGAGAAATGAGGAGTTCTGGCTGCCTCTCATTCAGAGTTTGTACAAGTCGTCCCGCCAGGTAACCCACCCTGTACCAGCACACAGCAAACACAACTGTTTCCATACAAGCTATACAATACAAACTCCACAAAGCATGACCAATAAATAATCATGTGGAGATTTGCCTCCAGTGATGGACGTCTACATGAACTTTGCATCTCCTGTAAGCAAAACAGTGAGGGTTGATGATAGACTTTCACCAATAACATACCCAATGCTGTGTTCAAAACGGTTGTGGGAGGCTCCAGGAAAAACAAAGTAGGTTCCTCCAAGCTGCTTGATGTTTCGCAGTCTCTGGAACTGAGGTGTGTCTATGATCTTGATGAGCAGTGGGTGTAACTCCACATGCCCATGGACGGGATCATTAAAGACCTGGCAGCCAACAGGACAGCAAACAGGTATGAAAACAAGAAAGACACTTACGGTAGACCATCATGCGTAATCAACACAAAGGCACGTCGACACACCCAGTTGCAGGGTTTATATTCAGATGGGAAGGTGGTTTTGAAACTATTTTCAACCAGGACATCAGGAAATGAAACTCCAGTGATGACACATGAACGTTTATTCATCGATCACTTCGCTATAGAAAAGTTATAAAGTTCTTTACAAAACATGCAGAGTAAAAGACGACAGGCTTAACACAAGGGAGTCAAAAATTATTGGTTAAAACAGAAAAATAACTCAAATAAATAAGAGTGAGCTGTAAGTCACCCTGTCAAAAACAGGCAAACAGTGTACAGAACCATATTTCTGTTGTCAAAAGTAAAGCATTCACCTCGCTCTCTGACAGCTGTCAACAAAAAGAACAAAAAAAAAGTGTTTTATCTGGACACCCTGGCGTTGTTTTTACATTTCCTTGCTCCTTATTATGTCTGACTTTTCCCTGTAGCCTTGAAAGTGTTAAACCAAGAAGGCAGTGTTTACCTTGTTTGGCACAGCTACTATTTGCCATAGCTTCCTGAGGCTGTGCAGGATCTGCAGACGGTCACCAAGACACCTAGACAGAATGAAATACAAAATTAAAAAGTCTGGATGAGCTGGAGATGCAGGGAAGTGAGGGAGAAACATCAGAATAACCCAATTAAGGGTCCCATACGGCTTGTTTTGTGGCTGTTACAAACTTGGAGGTGTAAAGTAAAAAGCTGTGAAGATATGAAGACATTTACGTCCGCCATTCCTAAATCCTCTCCCACAGCCTCCCGATTTTACTGAGTTGTGATGATCCAACTCAGTAACCAGTAAGCAGCTTTAAACAGTGACTGAAAAGCAGCGCATTAAGACCACATGTCAACCAGCAGTCATGTCAGAGCCATATCCCAAGCTGATGCTCTGCACTGCTGCAGTGCTACCCTCATAACAGATAAACTGGCTGAACACATGAATTAAAAGCCACAGATGTGTGATAAATTCAGCAAGAACAAGTGACAGAGAGTCCTGGTCACACACTCATCACTGTCAGCAACGGTTTTTGTTCAGTGCTGTCAATCGCTGACTCAGAGAGAGTCTTTTTCCTGAAAGGGGGGCATGTAAAGCTACAGACACTGAAACAGCCTGTTGAGGACACCACGTTTGAAGCTGACATGGTGAAATAAAAAACTGTCTTTTTTCTATTCGAAGCTGAAATATTGAAAGACACATTATGAGAACATGCTCAACGAATTTGCTCTAAAGGAGGGCCATGTGGTCTTTGACATTACACAAAAGGGGGACCGGCTTTTGACACATTTTCCACAATCCACTGCCCAGCACATTTTCTACACGCAGACACACTTACCCAATGCCGATCTTTTCCAGTTCAGCATCCGTGAGATACCTCAGCCCCACACCTGTGATTTTTTGTGCTGCACAACACATCAGATACAACAGAGCTGACGTTAGCTTAAATGTCACAACACAGAGACAAGCAGGATAGCTTGGAGGTCAAACTAGCTATTTGAGCTCTCAGAGCAGACCAACCTCTGAATGTATCCTCCCACTCCCCGAGACCTTCTCTTCGCAGATACTGACATGTTTCCTCCACTCCCCACTGCATGTAGTCCGAGCTCCACCGCCCGGGAACGGACACTCTCTTCTCCGGCGTTTTGAAGCTGTCAGCGGAGCTTAAAGCTGCCTCTAACGGTCGTTTTCGATTCTCCATGTTGAGCGAGCAAACGGGCGGTTATCCGTGTTAGTTAGAATTTTAAAGAACACGCAATATTAAAGCCGAGAACTAGTCCCAAAACAGCCGATCTGACAACCCTGCATGGAAGACAATCTGGCGGTGGAAATACCCGGGTTTTATTCCTGTACCGGGTGCGTCAAGTTAAACCGGAAACATTCTTCCCAGTCACTGATGTCAAAATAAAGGTCTGCTGAGCCGTGGTTATGATTTCAGAATCGGAATAATCATGTAATCATGATCATGTACAATGAAATTGCACGTGACCTTTCTTCTTATATACAAATAACATACTGGACATAAATATATACAAAAAACCAAGGAAAACATATAACAATTGTGTGAAATATGTATAGGAATATAAATGATGATTTACCGTACATGCACTATAACGTTGATCATGCTGGTACTATGTGGTGCTCTGCTGGAAAACCCTGGATGAACATTGTCCCAGAACAAACACACTCCCTCATGCAAATAGAAATCCCAAATGTGGGACAACACAGAAAAAACATCAAACCATCACAAACATGTTGAGGACAATGGGCTTAGATGCTGATTTGACCTCCAAACGTCCTACACCCCATTCTGATCAAGTATCAACAGAATGTCATGGAACAAGTCTGATTGACAGAGGCCCCACTGTAAAGTGCCAATGTCCTGGTGCCAGACCCCATAGGACACCCTGAGAGGTCCTCGAGTCCATGCCCAATGGTTCAGAGCATTTTTGAGCACATAAAGGGGAACAACACAATATTAGGCAGGTGGTCACAATGTTATGCCTGATTGGTGTACATATATATATATATATGTATGTATTATTTCAATGTAAGTTTATTGGAAGGTGATAATGCAATAACATACTCTTCTGTATAGATAAGAAACCAGCATCAATTGGTGCCAGTTCCTACTGCCATACCACATGCTTTGGTCTGCAGCAAACCATAGCTGAAACTGATTCTTTTAATTCTTTAATGTGCACTTACTGTTAAGCATACTATTGTGGGACCAGAATACACTCTCTTATAGCCTCCAGCTGTACTGACTATATGATTTAGTGACAACTTGCTGAATAAAATCCAAAACTGCAGAGCTTGAACAAATGCACAATTTAAAATGCTTTTATTATGTGGAGTGCTTACGTATTTATTTTTTTAGCTTCATTTATTTTATCTTCAGTTACATTTGTACATTTTTTTTTATGTTTTTCCAAATGAATGTAGAAATGCTGTTTCAAAAGTACCAAAATAAATTTCTGATGGGAAATAATAGGAATGTGAGACATAACCAAGTGGCAATGACACAGTCAGAGTCTGACAAAGAGATCACATATGAGGCATCTTATCACATTGTGCAGAAACTTCCCCACTCTACTTCTCCCTTACACCCTTGTGGTTGAGTATGTGAGGAACTTCGGTATCAGCCTATCTCCACTTTGCACCCTTTGCTGGCTTGTGTCTACTTCAACTGAGGCTACTGAGTTGGTTTTACTGTGAAGGGCCCCTTAGAAACACTCTCCATTCAACACAATGTTCTCCATGCAAACAGGTTTGTTATTGGATATGGTCCAAACAACTACACAGCACTAACAGTCTGTATCCTTCCACCATGCCACCAATAAGAGATATTAAAACACAAAGTATTAAAACCGACTAAGGGACAAAAAATGCTGAAGTCAGAACTATGATAACCACTAAAAAATATCACAATCGAAATAACATTTCATGAGATCAGAATTACTCTAAAAACAACAAAAATACTAAATATTTCTAAAACTCAAACCACAAATCAGATTCTGTCACTCATGCACGATACAGCAATGCAAAAGTAGGCAAGCATGAATGTGGCTAATGTTGTGGAAAATCTGGATGAGCCGAGCAAAAACAGTCGGGATGTAACAGATTTTGTCTTTGTAATTTAATAAAGAATGAAAGGAGTAACAATGAATGATAAAGAAGAGAAATGCAGATCGAATATTTCAGCTGAAAGGCAGAGCTCCGACACCAGGCTCGTGTTCAGAGGTCTGACCCAGACCAAGAGACAAAATGCAAACTTATACCATTATCCATCCTAGACACAGCATCTGTCTTTCATATAACAGTAGCTTTGCTTTTCCCATGAAAACAACACAGACTCCTCAGCCGAGGAGTCTCAGGGCCTTGATGCTTAGCGCTGGTCACAACATCATGTCACAACATCACATACCATAGCAAGACAGGAAACAACTCAGAGTCAGGTCTATTGGGTTCTCTGATTAACAGTACAAAACAGTAGAGTACAACAGTACAAAATGAAATTTTTCTACAACAATTCCCCCTTTGGCCATTCTATGGCCATCTAAATTATTATTAAGCAGAGCTCGTCTTTATTTACCTCCTGCCACAACAGGCCCTCCCGAAATGGCATCTGGGTCGACACATGCCATACGAGGTGATCTCAGATGTGGAGGTGGAAACGCTTGCATAGATATGTGAGAGGAGTCCAGGTGCCACCCAGGCCACGAGCTAATCTCAACAGGGTCACTGAGAGACGCAGGTGATCTCAGGGGAGACTGGCTTGACCGGAACCAAACACACAGTTCCATGCAGCGTCTTTGCAGAAGCAGTAATCACACGACCTAATCACTTTATTCAGCAGGCGAGAGTATATACACATCACACACATACATCAGTCAGTAACATTCAATGCTTTGAGTTACTTCTATCACAGGGAGTGTGACGGAAAGGCTGTTTTTGTGGACATAGAACATCCTGTTATTTGAGCAAGCAAAACAAACATAAACATAAGTGGCTATATTTATGGTTATACAATCTCAGAAATGAAATCACTAAATACACATGTCATCGAAGTCAATGTCGTCATCGTTATAGGGTGGAATCCAATCAGAGGAATCTGAAACATCGTCATCTTTATTAAGTGGCAGCTGTATAATGTCCCAATCTCAACCTAATCAGAGAATTAATCAAAGCCTTAACATAAGAAATAACACAGCACATCAGCAAGACAAACACCATTATTATAGTTAGCCAGGGGCCTCATCCAATCTGCAATACTCTAATTCTCTTATTCATTAATTCCTGCAAAACGCAAGGAAAAAAGGACAGAAAAATAAAATATTTTTCTCACCCTTAAATTATGTGTGGCTCTTTCCAACTCTGATTTTCCTAACGAGGGTTGGATCGGTGTTCGGGCTCTGCCTGGAGACAGCTTCTCACCAGTCAGGGAGGAATCCCCCTAAGACAGTGCTTAGGTATTTGCCTTCTGCTCCAGCAGAGTCCGAATCACGCGTCCTCCCCGTACGGGCCACCAATTTGTTGTGGAAAATCTGGATGAGCCGAGCAAAAACAGTCGGGATGTAACAGATTTTGTCTTTGTAATTTAATAAAGAATGAAAGGAGTAACAATGAATGATAAAGAAGAGAAATGCAGATCGAATATTTCAGCTGAAAGGCAGAGCTCCGACACCAGGCTCGTGTTCAGAGGTCTGACCCAGACCAAGAGACAAAATGCAAACTTATACCATTATCCATCCTAGACACAGCATCTGTCTTTCACATAACAGTAGCTTTGCTTTTCCCATGAAAACAACACAGACTCCTCAGCCGAGGAGTCTCAGGGCCTTGATGCCTAGCGCTGGTCACAACATCATGTCACAACATCACATACCATAGCAAGACAGGAAACAACTCAGAGTCAGGTCTATTGGGTTCTCTGATTAACAGTACAAAACAGTAGAGTAAAACAGTACAAAATGAAATTTTTCTACAACAGCTAATATCTAATAAAACAAACGTATCATCTTAAGTAAGCATGGTAGATTAGCTAAAGATATATGAACTGTATAATATTGGTAATTGCGATTATGCATCTGTATATATTCTCATTTAATATTTGCTGTCCTTTGTTTCATCTTCAATGCTCATCTCCATCTTTCATTTTCAGCTGCATTTCAGATCTTCTGGTGTTGCTTTGCTTCAATTCTGTGTTTAAATAAAGACAGCAGAGACATGTAGATAAGTGTTAACAGGAGCAGTGCCTGGTGAGAGATACAGTTTTATCGTATTATCTACAGTAAGGCTGAGGGAAACAGAATAGAAGTTTATTTATTTTTCTTTGGTTTTGAACTATTGAACAAAGTGAAAAAACAAGGTTTTGGAAGATGCCACCAAACATTACCAAATAGGCCAATTGCCAACAGGTAGATCAAATATTAGGGCAATATTTAGATGATTATTTAAGAAAATAACAAGCAGATTAATTAACAGTGACCATAAACATTAACCTGCTCTATACCCAGAGACCAAGATCAGGAAATAATTCAATTACATATTCCCATTCTATTGCTTGTAACTTACTAAAACCTACTGCTGCTAATTAATGGAAGCCTGAAGGCCCTACAGAATACTTATTCTGTACTTAACATCGTAGATCTAAATATTACCTGAGAGTCCTGTTGCTGGAGCCACTGGTCAAACTTCTTCTGGGCAGCCTCCACAACTTCTTCATCAGAGTTCTTACAGTAAACCCCAATGAACTGCTCAGACATGAGCTTTGGGAGGCGCATTGACACCTGACAAGAATGGCAATGACATTAATGTAGAAACAATAGTATCACAAAGACCACCTTGCCTCTAGAAATACACACAATGAACAAACAGCCCATGCAAAGAAAAACAGGCTCAAAACATTTACTGATATTGCTTATTTCTGACCTTGTCTGGGTCAAACTGCAATGGTGTGCTGGGGTTTCGCTTTGTGTAGAAATATGTGTTATTGATGAAGTCCTCGTGTTGTTTCCCATGGCCTATGTTAAAGTGCTAAAAGAAAACCGTCAGAAAGATGCCTGTTCTTAAATAAAAAATAATGCAACAGCAGAGGGAAGCTACATCTTAATCAGCCTGATAAACAACAAAACCCAACATTTAGGAAAAATTAGTTAAGTTACTAGGACGAAAACTTACCACAATTTCCAAGTCCTCTGGTCTGAGTGTGACCTGAGAAGTGTCCCCTTCAGGGGGGGAAATAGCAAGGTCCTTTTTCCAAGACATGATCATCTCCTGAGGGAGTGAGAAGAAAGGGTTAGAAGTAGGAGAGACCAGGGATTTGAGATTTGGTCCATCTCATTCCCACACAGCATGTCCCACGTTGGTAAATTAACAAATATGTTTATGTGTTTTTCACAGTTTTTTCTTTTAGTTGGTCCTGTCCATTCTGAAACAAACTTTTATGAACACTAAAACAGAACTTTTGCAAAAAATTTTTCAGAGTGTAAAAATGCTAAAACACAAGCTTCATGTTTTATGAGTATGGGACAAATGGAGCTTTTGCAAAATAATGATTCTAGCCTGCCTGGGTATTGTTGCAGTGCTGTTTGACAGTAACCTTGTGGTTCATGGTCTTGGTGATAGAGACTTTTACAGACAGCTGGAGCTGGGAATCAAATTACCAGCCAAACTTGATGCCACAGGTACTATTTATGAGCCCTAATAAAATCACTATTTCATCATTTTTACATTGTCTCGCAACAGTTGCAGATAAATGTGCAAATAAGAACAGCTACATTGCGAGATGGCTTTATTAAAACACAACAAACATACAAAAGTATCCAGTGTGAGCATTTCTGTGAAAACCGGTTTGGAGTTTTAACACTCTTATTAACAAACATATTGGAAGCATCTTCTTAGTTACTTATTTCTCATTTGGTGATCTCTTTCACAGATTAATATGAATGATGATCACTGAAAAGATATCATGGAAACGCTTTACTTATACCACAACCTGCCTACCAGATTGGGATTGAAATGACAGCCAAAATAACTGCAACCAAAGTCTTAAACTATCTTGTGAGAGTGCAACCAAAATGTAAACATTGCAAGCAAATGGAAAAAGTGTTTGTGTTCATTCTGGGTTGAGATGCAGATAATAGTTTCAATTTCAAGAATTTTGTCTTTCACTTCTAAGATTTTTGACGTTTTACATCCATTAATGACCAACTTTGTGATCATGAACTTCCCTTAACAGACAGTTCTTAAAAATTGACTGGAATGTTCAGATTATTGTCGCAGGCAAAAAAAAAGAGGAAAAAAAGTGTCACACAGAAGTGTAATGCAATACAGGCACACAAAGACATTAGCGCATACCTCTGTGGGTTTCTCAGCAGTCTTTTTGCCCAGAAACCTGTAGATTTTGCGAGAGAGGATTCTGCCTAGAATCTGCCTTGCCTCATGCATCCCCTTAGCAGATTTGAGTGCTTTATCAATTATCTCTTCTACAGAGCAACCAGAGAAAGAGACAGGTCAGCTCACACATGCATTCAAAAATAAATTACACTTTAAAGTAAGGAGAAGTGCAACTGACAAAACTAGCTAGTAGTACTGATTACAGCTTAGTAACTGTAACTGGGCATGACAAGCTTGTCAAGCATTAGATTTCTCCAGTTGCTAAAGTGAAGTGCATGGAGTTACAGCAAAAGCAATACTCAGGATGTAGTTTAAAGAGAATGTGTTTTTATGTTGCCATCACAAACCCAAAATAAATAATAAAAAGAGCAGAACATAATTAAACATTTAGTTATCTTCTTCATTATCTAGTAAGCTGCAGAATAAAATTTGTGGTTTTGGTAGAAACTGATTCAATTTTGAATTAGTGCAGGACACAAAAATCTCAGTTGCTGCTGTTATTCATCATCATTCTACAAATTAATACCAGTGAATAAACAGCAAGCTGGTATGTGGCCATGAACCCAAGCTAGTATTGATGAGTGCTCCCACTGTGGGAAACAGCAACATGTATTACTAAAAGTCTTAGCACAGGATTGATATCCTGTGGGACTGCCTGCCTGTTGCCCTACTTTGCTTTGATTGGATATTTAGTGTTGGTTTGTAATTGGTTCATAGCTGGATTAAGTATTTCTTTTAAAGAAGACAGCAACAGTGATCACCAGTTTTAACATGGAGTGGTTTTCCAGGAAAAAGCGTAATTTGCATCTCGTCAAAGCAGACGTTTCCTGTGTATTATACAGAGGGGAAATTACCTGACCAGAAACATGTAAAAACGGGCTTGATCCACAGAACAGACACAGCTACCCAAAGTGACTTTGTGGCACAATGTACAAGTGAGGAGAAGAAGCATATGTTCTCAGTCAGATTATCACTGGAAATCTGAATAAAGCATTGTGTCAAATTATAACATAGTGCTGCCTCTTGGTCTTTTTGTTGTTCTGCACCACCTAAATTGACACTGGTAACTTTAATGTGACTTTTTATATTGTATATCTACACTGTAACACCACACCAGTGTTGATTCTGGGCTCAGATAGCACTTGGTGTCCTAGTATTCTTCAAACATCAGCTAGTAGTAGGCTATCAACTGACTTTTCTTCTGCATGCGGGCGTCTGCTTGATCTGATGGTTTCTCGTTTAACTCTTCTTGTAGCATCTTAATCACCTCAGGAATATCAGAGGAGGAGTAAAGTATTGTTTGAAACACATGATCTGCAGGAAAAAAACATGAAAAATGAGTCAGCCAGAATGAACCAAACTCAATGTCACAGATTCACAGTAAATAACACTGTATAGTGAGCAGCAGAGTCATTCGTAAAACAAAGAAATATGTGATACAAAAGCTTCTGCTTCATTAATCTGTTCCTAAATTCGAAAAAAACAAAAACAAAAAAACAAAGACATTATTTTATTTAAACATGCTTGATGGAGTAATGTATTTATTGTATTATGTAATTTAAAGGATCAGATGGTGTCAGTTGTAATTTAATATGCGCATAATAAAAAATGTGGCAGTGATAACAGCGTTTTCTGTTATGCTAAAACAGGATGCAGACCTTAAAGAATGAATGTAATTTGTAATTATACAGTTGTACACAGGAGCAATCCTGTTTCTTTGTTTAAATGCCTGAATAAAGATGTTGTGTTTGTTTTGCTCATGGGTCAGAACTACATTTCATATTTGTTTGTGAATATTTGCACAAAGCTGTTGTGGCTGTAGCTAACTTTATATGCAAGACTGGCAGAGTAATGTGTTTTCAGTAAAACGACAGTCAGAGTGCGAGGTGTCAACAGCTGCAGACTATGCTGTCAAATAAGTAACTATTTATGAAACAAGGAACATACAAAGGAAACTAAATATAAGTGATAATACCAACATTGTAACAGAATATGTATGGACAATTCAAAATGTTTAAAAAGATAGGTATGTGGTATATTTTAAATATGACACAGTTGTTGCTTGGTATTTCCTAATATTCTTCAAATGTGAGCTAACAGCTAAGACGTATCTATTGACCTGTCAGCTTGGTGTAGGCCTCCATGTCATCTTTGGCTGTAGAGAGAGTGAACTTCTTCCCTCCTGAGCCTTCAATCTGGATGTGCTTATCTGCAGTTAAGAAGGCATCACTGATCCTGGATAAACATACACAACACATTGTCACTTTTAGGATTTTTTTTCTGCATATTCTAGAACAAAGAGAACCTCGAAGCAAACTAAACAAACCATGTCAGACAGGAGGCAAGACTAAATGTTGTAGAATACTGACACGGAAGGGTAGGCACTCACATGATCTCTATGATCTTGCTTGCTTGGTGCTGATAAGCTTTTCTGTGGAGATAGTCCCTAATGTGGAACATGCCACACAGATTGTCCAGCTCCTGTTGACAGATTTGGCGATCATTTGGTTGCAACTGAACCGATTTATGGATGATGATAATGCATTGCTGGTGAAAACCTGACAAAAGCAGGAGTAGCATTGCCGACACCTTGTCTCTGAAACAGATGCGCCACTGCCCGTTGACCTTGCACACTCTGGCAGACATCAGGCAGCGGTGATAGTCAAAGCCCTGAGGGATGCCAAGGTGGTAGCAGTCCCTGAGATAAGACAGGGTGAAGAAATATGTGAAAATGGACAGTAATGCATAGTAATTTATCAATCATCAACAACTCAACTGTTGAAGCTGTTTAACAAAACCACCTGGCAAGATAGTCAAATTTGTCCACATCAATGCCATTTTTCTCATTTGCCACAATTTCATAGAGGAAGGACTTGTCCTCTGTTCGACCTTTGTATGGCCACTGTAGAGATGATAATATTGGCATTAGACATTGACAGGAATGATGCTACCACATTACTTCAGAATAGTCACACAGGAATTGACCAGTACTTGGCTGAAAGCTGCTGCTTTGGTGTCTTCAGGTCCTCTAATCATCTCCTTGATGAAGTTCAGGTCATTTGGCAAGTCTAGGTTGTAGTCCTTCATCACCTTTTCCAAATCATTGCTTTTCACCAGGTGATCAAACATGTCTGCAGAGGCCCTCTTACACTGCAATAGACATTGACTTATTATATTAGAATATGCACATTCACTGTGTCAGTAATATTGCTGATATGGTAAACATAAACTTGATGATGGACAGGCCCTGGGACTGTCCATCTTGGACGTTGCCAAGCTACTTTCTGCTTTGTTTATACAGTGTACTTAGTGCACCATAAGTAATGTCATCATGTTGTTAGAGATAGACTCTGCAGGGTGCCTGATTTTATACTATGTAACAATGGATAACCTTGACAGTAGACTGGCTGAACAGGTATACCTGTACAGACCTTTGTATGACTCTGCTATGTCAGACTATAGGAGCAGCCAAATGGCCTCAAATTCATGGAAAGACCGGCCACAGGTTTAGTTGCATGAACATAAAATTCTGCCTTGAGGACTGAGGAGCTCTGCAGTACTGCAAGGATCAAATTTTCTAAATGTCTGTAAAGTGGTGCCACAAGGGTCTGTTTTAGGACCACTGCTATTTTACTTCTATATTAATGATTTTAATGTTGGTATCAAAAACAGTTTAATTCATCTATACCGGATGACTTAGTCTTCTACTCGATTGTCCCCTCAGTGGATTTAGCTCTGCAAAACCTACAGTCTGATTTCCGTGTAATCCAAAGCACTCTTGCTAAACTTAAATTGGTGTTAAATCCAGGCAAATCAAAATATATGATTTTCACAAAAAAACTTCTGTTGATTTCAATAAGAATGTCATAACTACTTTTGATGGGATTCCTTTGAAAAAGGGTCTCCTGCTTTAAGTATCTGGGCATCTGGATTGATGACAAGTTGTCTTTTAAACCACATATAGCAGAACTTTTAAACAAATTTAAGCCTTTACTAGCATTCTTTTACAGAAACAAATCTTGCCTTCCTTATTACTGGAGGAAGCAAATAGTACAAGCTCCATTTTTTCAGTATTGGACTACGGAGATGTCATTTATAAACATGCTTCTCCATCTACACTACAACCACTTGACACAGTTTGTCACACATCAGTTAGATTTATTACTGGTGATGGGTTCATGACCCATCACTGCCAACTGTATCAAAATGCCGGCTGGTCTGAGAAGAGAACAACATTGTTTACTGTTTATTTATAAGGCCTTCTTCACAAACTACCTGTTTATTTAACAAACTCATTTACTTTTAAGTCACTCAGTTACTCCACTCGTGCTCACAATGCCTTGGCTCTTAATATCCCTAATTTAGGAACTGAAGTAGGAAAAATTGCCTTTGAATATTTTGCACCATTCAAATGGAATAATCTTTTGTCATAGCTCCAGTTGGATTCCTTGATTCCCTTTAATCACTTTAAGCATATTATCATGGATTCCATGCATTCTGAATGTACATGTACTTTTTGAAATTGTATTACTGCTTTATGTTTACACCTTGTATATATATTGTATTGATGTATTATTTGTAATCAGGGTGTCATTAGAAAAGAGAGCTTGCTCTTAATTGACCCTCCTTGAATAAATAAAGGTAAAGAGGAAGAAGAAGTAGCCACAACATTCAATGATGTTCTCCTTGCTGCTTTGTAATATACAATATTTTGTTTTCATGTCCCCGGATGTTACTGAGAATACTGTGGAATATGCTTTGAATATGAAAGGTTTGCAAACAAAGGTTTGCATAAACAAGACTCTTGTTAATGTGCTCACACTCCATATTTAATAAACAGACATGAGTGTGTTTTTATTAACTTTATCTATCTCTTATACTTAATAAGCATAGTTCTCAAAATGTCTGACTATCCATTTAAGTTTTAAAACAAAGGGGGCCTCGTCCAAATTAACATTTTCTGATCAGTTTATGAGTCACAGTGAACAGAAGAGCAAAAGAGGACAAAGGCTGACTCGTCAGGTTTGTCTGAGAATATCGGCCGGATGATGACAGTACATCAACACTGTCATATGATGTCATACGCCTCAGACAACCTTAATACTTTGTTTCTTACCTTCCAGTCAGGAAATTTTTTAGGGATGAACATTTCCTGAAACACCTTGGAAAAAGGCCCCTGTCCTAGATAGGGAGAAAGTAATATATGGTAGATTAAGCATTGGTGTGTGTGAAATGAGATGAGCCTTTTGTTATTATATCTTATCACGCAAGCATTATTTGAATCAGACTAGCATCTGTGCTTACCGTCGGTCACATCAAGAGAAAAACATTTGAAATGGTTGACGTATAAATGTTTCATTATATTTTAATGTTTTTTTGGAAATCTGGGGAAAACTTGTGTGGGTGGCTGAGTCCTCATTTCCCTGAATCTCTAGACAGATGTCATGAGTGCAAAGTATCCACAATATCTATATTTATGGGCAAACTGAAATTACTTCGAATTTACTTTCTAAGAAGAAAAGAAGGAAAATATATAGTGATATACTGTGTATATTATCATACTTTATTATATACCTTTATTATTGATGAGCCTTCAACTGTTAATACCTGTTACGATAAGATTAATTACTGAATAGTTTTATTGTTCTGTTAATCTCACCCAGTCATTAAATTCTGTTATCTTTAACACTGGAAAGGTGTGTGTCACTTACCCAGGTCATGGCAGAGCCCTGCTATCTGCACACACAGTATGTCCTGAGGAGTGATGTTGAGAGATGGCTGCTTTGTTGCCAGAGCTTGTGCCAGCAGCCCTGCTAAGTACCCCACACTGTACCACCACCACCACCACCACCACACACACACACACACACACACACACACACACACACATGCACACACACACACACAGACAACCCTGATCGAGCATTCTGAGTACCTCTGCTCAGTTATACAGTCTGTTTACCTTGGCATTATTGTTTTTTGTAATTCATTTACTACAGATCAATCTTCCCCTTCTTATAAATTATGTTTACCATTTCTGAAAATATAGACATACCCAATTGAATGTTCAAAGCGGTTGTGGGAGGCTCCAGGGTAAACAAAATAGGTTCCTCCAAGCTGCTTGATGTTTCGCAGTCTTTGAAACTGAGGCGTATCTATGATCTTGATGAGCAGTGGGTGTAACTCCACATGTCCATGGATGGGATCATTGAGGACCTGGCAGGCAACCAAACAAAAATTAGACATGCATTGTTCAGTTCTTAGCTCACAGGTGTGTCAGTAAAACCAGTAAAGCTGCATTTCATCAATTTTTCCAATTCATTTAGCCTCTCACATCTCATTTGCTATAGACTGACATGTATTCAACTTTATTAAGTAAATAGGTTCTTGATTTCAAGACTGTATAGGTTCATTCGGTGGCAGTGTTATTACCTTGCCTTGTACTGTGGTTTTCCAGAGTTCCCTGAAACAATCTAGGATTTTTCTAATGTCCGACCCTTCCCTACATAAAATGACAAAATACAGAAGAGCATAGTAGGGAATCAGTTAATGAGAGAAGAGTGAGATGCTGAAGCCTCAGAGAATCCCAAATAAATAGAATAGAAGATTTTTATTGTCACTTTCTCTATATATCCAGGACATACAGAGGAACAGAAATGACGTTTCTCTCTCACCTTCATGTTAGTGCCATACATTAAAAAAAAGGATCAAAATACAGTATAAAGAAAATAAATAAAATAAAATAAAATGTATAAAAATCAACTCATGTACAATGGCAGTAGTGCAAAACAGTGACAGCTTATTGAGGGGATGGTAGTGCAAATACGGAAGCAGATTAATAGCAGAGACATAGTTGTTGTTACACCAAATTAGGGCTGCAACCTCAGAGTATTTACACACACTTCATTCTATCCATGATCATTATAAATTTTAGATGTTGTTGATCTAAAAATGTGGGAGACTCACCTGAAGCCGTATCCGGCCAGATCAGCAAAAGTGGCATTTTGCAGAATCAGAGCAGTGAGTTGGTTTTCTGGGTGGTAGAGGACAGTTAGGATTAGTGAATTAAAGCAGCTTTCAAAAAAGATGGAAACTAATTATCGATTAAATCCACTAAACCAGAAAACCAACCTCTAAATTTTTCTTCATGTTGATTAAGGTTTTTCTCTCGTAGATACTGACACGTTTCGTCCACTCCCCAATCTTTGATGTTCAGCTGCTCCATTGACAATGTCTCCTTTGACATTTTGAAGCTGTCAGAGATCAAATTTGCCTGTAACTGAAGCTTTCAGTTTTGGTCTCACTACTTGTAGTTCACTATAGTGCTGCTATAAATGACAGTGATTATGTGGCATGTTTTGTCACACCCATCAGTTTGGTCACTGCCCTCATATTTAAAAGATCTACTTAATAAACAATTGGCAATCTACGTGAAGGATGATTACCTATTACCTTTCTCATTTCTAGTTCTATCTAGTGGCCACATCTTTAGGAGATGGAGAAAGGTTGGGTGGATTTTTAGGTGTATAAAGGAAAGTGATCCCATTGCTTTTGGTTGAATTCACACAATGTTACTATTAATTTTATGATATGGTCATAAACATTTACCAGATGGTCAGTGAAAACAATGGTTTTGCTAATAAGAAACGCAATCCAGGTGCTCTGCATTAGATTAACTTGAAAATGTATTAGTCAAGGCACATCATGTCAAGGTGTTTTGTAGGAAGCACAGTAACTGGCTGATGATGACCTCATCACTATAAACGTGTTACAGTATGCTACAAAACACACTGTATAGATTTGCATGTCTGTTCAGAAAGAATACAGAAAGTAAGATATCGTCACAGACAGAAAAGTATTGTAAAGAAAGTTCAGGTGGACCTTTAGGTGTACAAAAGAAATTCTTTGCTTAACCTTTTATTGGATTCATAGGACTACTGCCCTTGCAGTGCCTCAAAATGACTTAAGTGGGATTATTTCTGCAAAATCCTGTATCTCAGCTGTGCAAGATGCAGTCATAAAATTGGTGTTGTTACATCCCAGCTCTACTGGGGGAAAGGGAAGAACATAAAACCAGGTGTTCTTGGTTTGATAAAGCAATTTATTGCTCAGTTACATAATTAAACAAAATAAAGGCGGTAAAACTACAAAGCAAACAAGGCTGGTGGAAGTTGCTAATTCAAAGAACCAAATAAAACCAAATGAGATCTAACAGCAGGGTTTCGTTCACCCCCAGGCCAAGGGGAATGCATGGATGTTAGCACGTCGTCGGAGCAGCCTTCTGCGAGCCACTATGGTAAATATCCAACTAGTGGATTTAATCCAAGATGGTTAGCTGACTCTAAATTCAGGGGATTGTAAGCCCAGACGGATTGATGCACTGATCCAACCTGCACCATGTGCAGCAAAAAGTAGTAGAGGTCACACAGCACAGCAGACCTGTTCAGCCTCTGAGTTCCCTGGTTTTACCCCTTGGCCATGTTTGCACTTTTTTATTTATGTTAATTTATTTTACTTTTAAATGTGACCAGCAATGGCAGGGGCGTAGCCATCATTTTAGAAGTGGGGGGGACAAATTGTTCAGAGGTCCATTGAGTGATTTATCATCGTCTCGCATTCAAATGCACCTCTCCTTAGCAGCTAAAGAGCCACATAGCCACAAACAGCACAGCACCAGGGAACCCACTTTAGTTCTTTAAAAATGATACACTATCACAGTCAAAATCTGAAATCTAAAGCTGACTGTGGTTGAGTTGACACAGAATGACCCTGGGGCATCTACAGGGTGAGCAGACAGATAATTAAGTGCCAAATGAAAACAGTGAACACCCAACTGTCTGTAGAAAACCACTCCTGTTTAAAATTTAATGGCAAGAAGTGACTCAACAATAAATATATCCACAACTATTGCAACCCAGACCAAAAACATTTAGTATAAATAAAACTAGTTCTGAAATAGCAGTGGAAATGCTAATGTTAGAGTCACTCTTATCCTGTATGCATTTCCTCAGCCAGTCATAATGTCTCCTGCAATAATATAGATAATTAATGTGCAAAGCAAAATTTATAAATACAATTAAGAATAGTGGTGAGGAAATTAATCATAACATCAGTTTTATGCTGTTGATATTCTTTTTCTCAGCAAGAACTGTTCTTTTCTTACCCTGTATAATCATCATCATCATCATCATCCCTATACTGGCCTCTGGTCCACTGTCTCCTCTCTCAGCCTGCTCTTTCTATTGTGGTAATAAAGATTAAAAATGATGTGGAAAGCAACGTTCTGAAATAGAATTAGGAATACAGTAGCAGTAGAATTTTACCTCCAAATCCCTTTTATGCCATCGATATTTCTCTCAGCCAGTTATAACTGAGACATTATCAGGACTTCAGGTATAATTCCTCCTCACCTGCTGTGAAGACCCTCCATGTCCATCCCTGCTGCTGGCCTCTGGTCCACCTTCTCCTCCCTCACACTGATCTTTCTATTGTATAAAGATTAAAAAATATGTGCAAAACAATAGTGAGCAGATGTTGTGTGCAGAAATCAAGGAGGAGTGGGTTTATAGCTAGCTAGCTTGGCTAACTAAATCGACATCTATTTGTCATCTTTTAGCCAAAGTCCTCGGCAATAATATACAATATAGAAGGTCTTTGTTTTATCTAAACATTATCTACATATAACAGCACGACTCAACTTACATGGTTTGTTTGGAAAAAACTGTAAAGTTTTTTGCCTCTTGGACGGTTTGCTGAACATGTCTGAATGCAGTGTTGGGAAAGTTCAATTTGTACATGAACTAGTTCAAGGTTCAGTTCACAAATTTTAAAATGAACTAGTTCAGTTCATAGTTCATAATTCAAAATTTTGAACTAAATTCACTGTTCCAAAAATGAACTATTTCATAGTTCTTTTTATTCACTCACACATACCTTGAAAGGCTAGTGCTTTAGTTCAATGTGCCGTCTCAGGTTTGCTGTTGACGTTGATGATGTACGGAGTTGCTTCTTGAAACCCGGCGGGCAAAGTTTACACAAAAAGGTAAGATTTTTCCCACCTGGATCATCACTGACCTTTTCATAAAATTCTTTTAAGTAATCATACGAAGATGAAGTATTAATCGTGGAGGTAGAGTCTGAGGTAGTGCTGCAGCCTTCCATTTGTTTTTGCCGAGATGCTTTGCATTTTGATGACGGATGTGGCGGTGCGACTCTGCGGTGGCTGCATTGGGTGTTTTCCGTCTACATATTAAGGTGTGTGTGTATGTAGGTGTGTAAAGTGTGTTTACGGTGTGCTTTAGCCGGGGTTTTGCCTGGAAGCCTCTGTGGAAATCTGGCACTCTCTTAAACAAAGTTGAACTGTAAGAGAGCGCCGTTCACAAACGCCAGAATGAGCGCGCTCACAATAACGTTCATCGGTACGTTCAGTTCACGTTCCCCCAAAATCTGAACGAGTTCATGAATGAACGTTCACTGAACTCTATGAGGGGCCATCAGGGACATTATTCAGGATTACCATTCACATACACATATGAAACTAAACATATTCACACATTATAGTAAAAACCTCACACACTTATAACTGAAATGCTCTCATACACACTACTAAACTGTTGTCCTCTTACACACACTATTGAAATGCGCTCACACACACTATTGAAACTCTCTCACACACTACTGAAATGTTGTGCTCTCATACACACCACTGAAACATTTTCATACACACTATTGAAATGCGCTCATACACACTATTGAAATGTGCTCACACACACTACTGAAATGTTGTGCTCTCATACACACCACTGAAACATTTTCATACACACTATTGAAATGCGCTCATACACACTATTGAAATGCGCTCACACACACTACTGAGATTTCAGTGTAACCGGAAGGCATTTCAGTGTAAACGGAAGGCATTTCAGTGTAAACGGAAAGTGGCCCGTAAGAGGAAGTGGAGCGTCTTTGGAGCGCAAATGTCACTTCAGGAGTGCTCGGGTGGTCTAACAGAAGTTGCAGCGTTACTTAGTAACATTTTGGCATCGGCAGAGACAATTCGGACATTGTCTAATGCAACAACAGGCGGGCAACAGTCTCACGCTGCCTCAGAGGCCAACACAGTGGAGAGTCAACTCACTACACTATTCCCATCTCGCGGCCGCAGCGGCGCGCCACAGCCGTCTGTTGGCCCTTTACGGACCTCCGTGCCGCGTTATCAAGCTCAGCAGAGCTTCAGCACATGGACAACGAGCACACGGAGAAGAAGGTGAGATGGATGTTTACACTGTGTTGCCATTCTAACTATTGATGCATATTCTATTTTTTTATTTCTGATCAATGACGAAGCTGAGTTTAAACCGCTAACTTGCCGATCTGCTGCTCTATTTGCACAGGATTAGTATTACCTGGGGACCTCTGGTGATTTGTAATAATTGCAGAGAAGGTCAGTGATCTTAATCCCGTGCGAATGCGCCGTGTCGGTCATTGGTAAAGGAATAATTTCCCCGCAAATTACCTACAGTATTTCGCCAAACACCAACGTCCTGCGATAATACTAGTCCCGTGCAAACTGCATCTCGGTGATTGGGGGCATAAACTTTATAGGATCGGGGGTATTCGTTTTGGTTTATTGGGCATTTTTTCTACATCTTTCTCGGTTAAATTCTGAAGGCTGTGGAGGAATTATTGACAACATTGTAAGTGTAAATGCAAGAGTAGGCGGATACACAACAGGCCTATGGGCCAATCACAGAAATGGCGAAATTAAATTAACACGCAGAGGGAAATTTGGGAGGATAATGAGATACATGACATGCGTAGCAGCAGCGTTCAGCATATCTTTCAACAGGTTTAATACAAACATCCTGATGGCCCGTTACGCTGCCCACTGTTCAAAAGTCACGTTGCTGCTTTGTCATGTTTACTGTTGCCATGATGACCACATACCACGTTAAAAATGGTCATTTTAACGTGAACCACAAGCTCTCCATGAACCTAACCAAGTGTTTTTGTGTCCAAACCTAACGTGACTATATAACAATAGCGTTGTTACAACATAGGCTTTTAATGTTTTTAATGTTTATTCGCGCAACCGGTGTCAGTATTTTTTCTTTCTTTTTCTTTTTTTGCGAGTAGCAGCCGAAGACTTTGCACATAGACATCATATGTTTATGATCCACAGGGTTCAAGGACCATTCCAAAGGTATTCAGTGTTGGTTAACAGTCAGTTTAATTGTGATAGGTTGGAAAATCTAATAAAAGCAATGTGAAGAACTGTAATAAATAGTTATGCTTTTGAGAACATGATGTATGTGAGAGGTTAAAAGATAATAATATGTTGGTTAAATTACAATTCATGATTGTTGTCATAGCATATTATGTTTAAAAACAGAAGAGTTAAAAAGTTATTGAAAATGTATAAGTATGTTAAAACTACAGTACAGAGCTACAAGTCAGAAAAATGTGTGTTAAAAAGGGTTAAGTAATTAATGTTTGATTTCATTGAGTTTATCTAAACCGTTTGTGTTTACGTTATGCCGTGATTGACGGATCTGTAATCTGCCGTTGTGCCCCCTGTTCTGCTATGAGCCAAGCACGCTGACTGCTGACCAGTTGGATGATCTTTTCGCCATTCGTCAGTCACCAGATGGGAGCAACAAGAGAGTTGTAGAGAAAGTGGTGATTCTGTTTTGGAGAGACTATCTTCAAGATGCAGAAGGTATTTAACTTGAATCCTTGCCATTCGGTTGAGAAATAATACATTTTTTTATAATGAAGAAACTACTATTGAGACAAGAACCTAATAGGGAAAGTCGAATTAATATATGTTCATATGTGTATTTGCATGTGTGTATGTACAGTATACTTTTAGGCTTTAAACTGTAAAGATATTAATCATTCTAATTAGACAAATAAAAATACCTAACAAAGGTTGATTCTGTTCTGTTTTATAGAAGAAGAAGGACCACCTAAACTACAGAAGATATTGGCCTTCGCCACTGGAGCATCTGTTGTCCCTCCTATTGGCTTTTCCCCAAGTCCGTCTGTTGAGTTCATTCATAAAGGAGATGATGATTTCTCTATTACACCACTGTTCCCAATGGCCAACACCTGTGTTAACTGTATTAAGTTGCCACTCCATACGTCATATCAACTCTTTAAGGAGAAGTTTGACTTTGCCCTAGGAAACACATATGGGTTTGGCAGAGCCTGAATGCCATGTTTGTGTCTTTTGTGTTCTATTCTCCATCTTTTATTTACATATTGTTCAATAGTTTTACACAAAATTTGAACAAAACATAGTTGAAAGGAAAACACATTAACATAGCCTCCTTACAGAAAGATGTGGAGGAGTGAGGAAAACAAATCAATACCATGGTTCCCATCATTTTCCACTGGATTTACTTGTCTGATCCTGTTCATTGTGGTCTCATTGATTGTTATTGTAATGTCTGGAATTGTAATGTTGTTATTAGTTTGAAGTTGCGGCAAAGGCTCATGTTCATTGACATCATACTCTGTGTCCAAATGAATAATGTCATTTATAATTGGTTCAATTCCATGGTTGTTAATGACACCTGAATGCCACAACTGAAGAGGTGTCTGGCCCCCTTGTGTCGAGAGGCCATGGTTGTTCCACTGGTTAATAAATTCGGTCACTGCCTGCTGAATTCTTGGCAAATAAACATAATGCAGACAAAAAAGATGTAGTTCATTCAGTGAATCAAGAATACCTTGTTCTTCCATGAAGTTAAAGATTTTGATGAAGTGTCTGCAAACAACTCTATTGAGTTCTGCCCATAGTCTTTCAGTTTTCTGATTATGAACTGAAACACCTGTAATAACACTGTTCAGTCCCCTTCTTTCCAACATAAAACGTGCAACAAGTATATTTTCCATGCCATGATCACATCTGACCCTTGCAGGCAAACCAAAGTTCTCAACACCCTCTAAAAATAATGATAACACACTTGAGGCCCTGTTATTAGATGAGCACCGAAGGTATATAATTGTCCGACTGAAGCCATCAACACAGCCGTGCATGACCAGACGACACCTCACGAGCTTGTGGTTTCCATCGAAATGCCTGTTGGGAGACCAGACTCATCATCATCATCATCATCATCATCATCATCATCATCATCATCATCATCATTTACCCTCATAGGTAAACAGGGACATTTTTGTCCTTTTTAGTTAATTATTTGCTCAACTTTTGACCATAATTTTGGTTTTGTTTCTCAATATGGAATGATTTTTGTAGTTAGGTGTTTTTCATGACCAGTGTTATTATTCAAAATCAGATGTTTTTCAGAGGTCAAAGTTTAAATGGGGCCAAAGATATAATAAATGTTGGAGGACTAGGGATTTTTTTTAAAGCTCAGGCTTATATATACATAAGACTTGTGACAAAATAGATTTTCATGCATTTTTTTTACAGTGTCAGATTCATTACTGACGATCCTTTGAGGTCATCAGGACATAAATGTTCTTACCCAAAAACTGCTATAAAAACATAACAGCTTTATATTTTTTGTACTTATTGTGCTCAAATCATTCAATCAACTTCAGACTTAATGAAAATATAAAATATTTAATTATTTCTTTTATTTCAACTTTTTAAATGCCCACTTGATTACAGGGATGTCACTGTTTTTATTTAAAAATATATGTTTTTTATGTTTTTTTCATAAAAAACAGTGACATCATGTAATCACATTGGTATGTAAAGGGTTGAAATAAAAGATATGATTAATATTTTATATTTTGGATTAGGACTGGAGTTGTTTGAATGATTTGAGCAAAAACATGTTCAAAAAAAATATTTAAAAAAATATTAAATATATTGTATTTTTATAGCAGTTTTTGGGGTATGACATTTATGGTGACCACACAGGGTTGTAAATTAAAGCAACCCACAAGAGTTAATTGTGTGGCATGGCACCTTTACTGATCTTGGCAAGTCTTTCATTGTGAGCTTACATAATTGGTTGGGGGACTGAACATTGTAGACCCTCCGCCTTATAGCATGGCGACGTCGAAATGATCGCCCAATGGGATCCACTCGATAAAGGTTTTCTCTGCCCCGCCAACGCTGGATCCTTATGTGGCGTGATCTCAGGCTTCCAAGAACATAGGTTTCCCCTGCATTTGGGGTATTTTGTAATATTACAATCACAAGGGTATCCAGCTCTTGATTTGACATAACTGCATATCTCCGTGGTTCTAATCCCAGTAGTTGTCTGTGTCTGTGCAGAGTTCTTCGACTTATCCCAAAGCAGGATGCAATTCTCTGCCATGTCATGCCAATAGACACACAGTGAGAAATCTGTTGACTGGTTATGGCGTATCTGGGACGGCCAGGTTGACCAGTGAAGGTTGTTGGGGGTAACAAATTTGCATCAGCAGACCTCTGCCTGGCCTCGTGCTCTTGAAGCAAATTGCAAAAACACCTGTGCAGTGATTCCAGTAGGTGACAGACATCCCTATTTGGAGGATCATATCTGGACACCACCGCATGCAGAGCAGATAAAGTTCTTGTATGATCATCAAGCACTCTATAGAGACGTTCCTGGTCAAAATTATTGGGCTCATTTCTCTGAAGCAATTCAACACACTGCAAAGCGCTTGAAAAAAAAACGTATTATATTCTCTTCATTCCCTTTCACGTCATATAATAACGTTTGCCCTAAAAAACAAAAAACAAAGAAGACTAGATGAAAATTCATTATTAGCACTGTCACTTAACACTCTTCACGGCGTTCCCTCCAGTGATTATCCACCATGAGCGTCCCCAGATTGCTCCAAAGAAGAAAAATGGCCTAAACTTCCTCTTTTAAGACACCTTCCTGTTACACTGAAACCTCAGTAGTGTGTGTGAGAGCATTTCAATAGTGTGTGTGAGAACATTTCAGTAGTGTGTGTGAGAGCATTTCAATAGTGTGTGTGAGAACGTTTCAGTAGTGTGTGTGAGAGCATTTCAATAGTGTGTGTGAGAATGTTTCAGTAGTGTGTGTGAGAGCATTTCAGTAGTGTGTGTGACAACGTTTCAATAGTGTGTGTGTGAGAACGTTTCAGTAGTGTGTGTGAGAACGTTTCAATAGTGTGTGTGAGAAAGTTTCAGTAGTGTGTATGAGAGCGTTTCAGCAGTGTATGTGAGAGCGTTTCAATAGTGTGTATGAGAGCATTTCAGTAGTGTATGTGAGAGCGTTTCAGTAGTGTGTGTGAGAGCACAACATTTAAGTAGTGTGTGTGAGAGTGTTTCAGCAGTGTTTGTGAGAGCGTTTCAGTAGTGTGTGTAAGAGGACAACAGTTTAGTAGTGTGTATGAGAGTGTTTCAGTTGTAAGTGTGTGAGGTTTTTACTATAATGTGTGAATATGTTTAGTTTCATATGTGTATGTGAATGGTAATCCTGAATAATGTCCCTGATGGCCCCTCATAGAGTTCAGTGAACGTTCATTCATGAACTCGTTCAGATTTTGGGGGAACGTGAACTGAACGTACCGATGAACGTTATTGTGAGCGCGCTCATTCTGGCGTTTGTGAACGGCGCTCTCTTACAGTTCAACTTTGTTTAAGAGAGTGCCAGATTTCCACAGAGGCTTCCAGGCAAAACCCCGGCTAAAGCACACCGTAAACACACTTTACACACCTACATACACACACACCTTAATATGTAGACGGAAAACACCCAATGCAGCCACCGCAGAGTCGCACCGCCACATCCGTCATCAAAATGCAAAGCATCTCGGCAAAAACAAATGGAAGGCTGCAGCACTACCTCAGACTCTACCTCCATGATTAATACTTCATCTTCGTATGATTACTTAAAAGAATTTTATGAAAAGGTCAGTGATGATCCAGGTGGGAAAAATCTTACCTTTTTGTGTAAACTTTGCCCGCCGGGTTTCAAGAAGCAACTCCGTACATCATCAACGTCAACAGCAAACCTGAGACGGCACATTGAACTAAAGCACTAGCCTTTCAAGGTATGTGCGAGTGAATAAAAAGAACTATGAAATAGTTCATTTTTGGAACAGTGAATTTAGTTCAAAATTTTGAATTATGAACTATGAACTGAACTAGTTCATTTTAAAATTTGTGAACTGAACCTTGAACTAGTTCATGTACAAATTGAACTTTCCCAACACTGCATTCAGACATGTTCAGCAAACCGTCCAAGAGGCAAAAAACTTTACAGTTTTTTCCAAACAAACCATGTAAGTTGAGTCGTGCTGTTATATGTAGATAATGTTTAGATAAAACAAAGACCTTCTATATTGTATATTATTGCCGAGGACTTTGGCTAAAAGATGACAAATAGATGTCGATTTAGTTAGCCAAGCTAGCTAGCTATAAACCCACTCCTCCTTGATTTCTGCACACAACATGTGCTCACTATTGTTTTGCACATATTTTTTAATCTTTATACAATAGAAAGATCAGTGTGAGGGAGGAGAAGGTGGACCAGAGGCCAGCAGCAGGGATGGACATGGAGGATCTTCACAGCAGGTGAGGAGGAATTATACCTGAAGTCCTGATAATGTCTCAGTTATAACTGGCTGAGAGAAATATCGATGGCATAAAAGGGATTTGGAGGTAAAATTCTACTGCTACTGTATTCCTAATTCTATTTCAAAACGCTGCTTTCCACATAATTTTTAATCTTTATTACCACAATAGAAAGAGCAGGCTGAGAGAGGAGACAGTGGACCAGAGGCCAGTATAGGGATGATGATGATGATTATACAGGGTAAGAAAAGAACAGTTCTTGCTGAGAAAAAGAATATCAACAGCATAAAACTGATGTTATGATTAATTTCCTCACCACTATTCTTAATTGTATTTATAAATTTTGCTTTGCACATTAATTATCTATATTATTGCAGGAGACATTATGACTGGCTGAGGAAATGCATACAGGATAAGAGTGACTCTAACATTAGCATTTCCACTGCTATTTCAGAACTAGTTTTATGTATACTAAATGTTTTTGGTCTGGGTTGCAATAGTTGTGGATATATTTATTGTTGAGTCACTTCTTGCCATTAAATTTTAAACAGGAGTGGTTTTCTACAGACAGTTGGGTGTTCACTGTTTTCATTTGGCACTTAATTATCTGTCTGCTCACCCTGTAGATGCCCCAGGGTCATTCTGTGTCAACTCAACCACAGTCAGCTTTAGATTTCAGATTTTGACTGTGATAGTGTATCATTTTTAAAGAACTAAAGTGGGTTCCCTGGTGCTGTGCTGTTTGTGGCTATGTGGCTCTTTAGCTGCTAAGGAGAGGTGCATTTGAATGCGAGACGATGATAAATCACTCAATGGACCTCTGAACAATTTGTCCCCCCCCACTTCTAAAATGATGGCTACGCCCCTGGTCAAGTAAGTCACTTATTTGCAGTAACTGATCTGTGGTAAGTTGAAAAAGAGTTCCTTTAATCTCAAACTTCACATTCTCAATCTCTGGATCCATCTTGGCAGGTGAGTGGCAAGCGGTGCTGTGGGATGATGTTTTTGACTGTTACCTCGGATTCTGTTGCTCCCTAGTGAACACTTTACACCTCAGGATGCACTCTTTCCTTGGTTAGGCTCTCATTCCAACTTAGGCTGCTACCTCCGTCACCTGGGTTACTTTTATGGGATGATCGATGCGGCATGTGTTCCTCTCGTTTGGGACGCCAAACCTCGCCTCTTTCATCCCAGCGGTGCCTCCAAATGTAATAGCCCTGAAAAGGGGAGTAATGAATGAAGAAAGCACGGACACAAACTTTCCTCGGCCATGTATATAATGACTGAGAGTAGGGAGCGAGTGTACCGTAAAGTAGCTCAACAAATGTAAACTCCCTCTGCTGGTGCCCTCCAGTTACTGCAGTTACAATGTATCTTGGACATAAAACATTACAAAATTACAATTGCTGTACTAAGGCCGCTGCAACAAACAATAAACATTAACAACCTCGAACTCTGAAATAAACTGGATACCTTCCATTATCAGAATGTGAAAAATACTCTCAAATAAGGATGCTAAGTCTTCTTCTACAGCCGATACTACACATTATCCATACTGCTGATATTACAGACATTTCAGTCTATCACATCAGCAGAAATGAAGTTCCTGTAGACCTGAGAATTTGAAAAAGTAATATAATAATTTTGCTGTATTTTTACAAAATGATTAACAGCCACAGTCCGACATGTCAAATGTAGTCATTCAATTATGCTCTAAAATATACAGTATATCTGCAATATCAGGAAGTGACAATTTAGTAGTACTTAAATCCACTGTTAAAACAATAATCTTTACACACTTCAATGTCAGCTTACTTTAGTATCTATTGTACCTGCAAATACTTTATTACAGTAATCTCTCACAATATCGCGGTTCACTTTTCGCGGTCTCACTGTATCGCGGATCTTTACATTGTATATAAAATAGCTACGTAGTGTACAGCAGATGAGTAGACGCATGTATGGAAAACGCAGTTACGGCCGCTTCCGCTTGAGCTGGTCGGTCGCTGATTGATTGGCGATCGAAGCCAGTGTTTATAACATGGTGGGTGACACGATGGGTGTCTGACTGACCATTTGGAGGTTCAGCGAGGTGAGGGGCTGTCTGAATGTTGCTCAGAGTGGGTGCCTAGTGATTGGAGGAGACTTAAACCTAAGAAACAAGCAAGCATAAGTTAGACTAGATTTTAATAATACCTGACATTTACAAAGGCAGAGGCTGAAAAAGACAATATTGTATATTAGGCTGCCACACCCAGACGTACATGCAGAGAGGGAAGTAGAGAAAGAGGACAAACAAGAAACACAAGGCAAAAGTGGAAAGCACTGGAGAAATACAGGACATAAAATGCAAATAAAGACAGATTCAATTTGATCACAGAAGAGTAACACATTTTCATTCTCACAGAAACTATCTAATATACAAATCACATTCTTTTTATCATGCTAACTGGATTGACCCATGAACTTTTCAAGGTTTTAAATTAAAAAACTTTTTAAAAATAAGTTCCTGTCGGACTGGGAGTTTGAAAAGGTAATATAAGTTGCTGTATTTTTACAAAATGATTAACAGCCTCAGTCACACATTTTAAATTTAAGCATTCATTCATGCTCTGACATCTGCAATGTCAGGAAGTGACAGTTTAGTAGTACCTAAATGCATTTTTAAAACAGTGCATGACAATCTTTACACACTTCAATGTCAACCTACCTTTGTATCTATTGTACCTATCCATTTTATGGGGTGGTGTGCTGGGAGGGCAGCGTCAAACAAAGGGACACACAGAGACTTGCCAAATTGATGAAGAAGGCCTCCTCTGTCATTGGTGCAATCTGTGGTGTCCGTAGCTGATAGGAGAGCACTGGCCAAACTGCTTTCCACCATAGACAATAGCAGCCATCCTCTACACGAGCTGGTGATGAGGCAGAGGAGCTGCTCCACTGAGAGACTCCGGAGGTCCTTCTTGCCCAGAGCCATCAGACTTTTTAATGCATCACAAGGGAGGGGAGGGGAGAGGGGACATAAAGAGTGGGGTAGTACTTTTATTACGTGCACTGATTGTTGTTTTTATACTGCGCAGTGTCATTGCACTTTTACTATTTTAGTATTTCATTATTGCACTTCACTTTTTTATTTTATTTTACTTCTTAGCTGTGACTGTGGTGTGGATGTCAGTGTGCAGCTGAATAATTGAATTTCCCTCTGGGATGAATAAAGTATCTATCTATCTATCTATCTATCTATCTATCTATCTATCTATCTGTCTGTCTGTCTGTCTGTCTGTCTGTCTGTCTGTCTGTCTGTCTGCCTGCCTGCCTGCCTGCCTGCCTGCCTGCCTGCCTGCCTGCCTGCCTGCCTGTCTACCTACCTACCTACCTACCTACCTACCTACCTACCTACCTACCTACCTACCTATCTATCTATCTATCTATCTATCTATCTATCTATCTATCTATCTATCTATCTATCTATCTATCTATCTGTCTATATATCTGTCTATCTATCTGTCTATCTATCTACCTGTAATTACTTTAGTATATCAAGTGACCACAAGATGACACCATTGTTTAATTCTTTGAGCTCTGGTTTCTTTCCTGCAGCCAATAGCTACCACTCTACCAAATGGCTAAATTCATTTGGCAATTGGGTTCAGCGTCACCAGCCACGACCACATGTGATTACTGTCAGGCTTGTTGAATCTAAACATTACTTAAATAGAATCTGTCTGACACTGTGATGTAGGCTAGAGGGTCTCAAAAAGCAGCACATGATGCCATGTTCAAGAACAGATGCAAAATAAAGTCATTGACTTTTGTCAGTCTGGAAAGGGTTACAAAGCCATTGCTAAAGCTCCGGGGCTCCAGAGAACCACAAAGAGAGCCGTTATCCACTAATGGAGAAACACAGAACAGTGAAGAACCTTCCCAGGAGTGGCCGGCCTCCTAAAATGTCTCTAAGAGTGCGTCAATATGTGATCCAGGAAGTCACAAAAGAACCCAGACAGGCATCAAAAGAACTGCAGACTTCAGTGGTGTCAGTTAAGGTCTGTCTACATGATTCCATAATAAAGAAGACATCGAGCAAAAATGACATCCGTGGGAGAGTTGCAAGGCTCAAACCATGACAGACCAAAAAGACCATAAGGGCTTGTCTGGCATTTGCAAAAAAAATCTCTGAATAAGCCCCAAGACTCCTGTCTTGTGGACTGATGAGTCAAAGGTGGAACTTTTTGGAAGACATGGGTCCATCTAGCGTAAAGCTAATACTGTATTCCACATGAAGAACATACCAACAGTGAAACATGGTGGTAGTGTGATGGTTTGAGGCTGCTTTGCTTCCACAAGACCTGGACGACTTGTCATAATTGATGGAGCCATGAATTCTGCTCTGTATCAGAAAATGGAGAGAACACCCGCCCATCAGTTCATGACCGAAAGCTTAAGAACAAATGATTCATGCAGCATGACAATGAGCCAAAGCACACAAGCAAGTCCACCTCTGAGTGGCTCAAAAAGAACAAAATTAAGGTTCTGGAGTGGCAGAGTAAAAGTCCAGACTTCAATCCAAATGACATGCTATGGCAAGACCTTAAAAGAGTAGTTCATGCTCGTAAACCATCTCATGTGACAGAATTAAAACTATTCTGCGGAGAAGAATGGGCCAAAATTCCTCCATATGAGACTGATCACAAGCTATCACAAATATTTAATTGCAGTTGTTGCTGTCAAGGGTGGCCCAACCAGTCATTAGGTTTGGGGGGGCCATTACATTTTCATAGGGATGATCTAGGTTTTCAATAGATCTTTGATAAATTATCGTTTAAAAACAGCATTTTATGTTTAGTGGGTTATCTCTGTCTAATATTAAATAAATAAAATATTAGTTCAACGATCTGGAACAGATGACAAATATCAGAAGATATCAGGAAGCACCGTATATATGAATGCAAATCCACATGCACATGCTGTACACATAATCACATAAAGCTCATATAAATTCAAAACATCTACACTGTCTGTCTGTGCTGTCAACACTCCAAACAAATACATTCCACAAACTGGTCTTTCTGTCTTATACTGTATTTTATTCCTCATTTAAATTTATTCATTGTAGTCCCATTATGGTATCATTAAAATTGAATATTTCATATATATCAGATTTCAATAGCACACATTTCCTACAAATATTTTTACATTCATGGAATTTGGTTAAAGGACTCTAAATTGGGCCTTGTTGATGGTTAATTGGACTACCTCTTTCAATATTGCTTTCTGCGTGTTCTAATAGCTGCGGCATGTGGGCAGTGAAGGATTTCTCCATAGTAATGCTACTGTTCCCTAAGTGCCTAAGCCCCAGTAACCAAACTAGTAAAGTCTGACGCTTTGTTCGCTCAAAGGTACTTTTCTCCACACGTGAGGGAACAGAAAGCCTCTTGGCCTACAAGACTTAGCTGTGAACCCCTTCCACTCGGTTTGCATTAGGAATTATTGCAGATATTTGAAATACTTTAACATCTTTAAAGTTCTTGGTCATTATGTCCATTTTGCTTGCAGACATGTCAGTGTGACTTACAGGAGGCCCACACACAACTTAAATGCTTTAAGCTACTGTTGTCCTCATCTGACTATCGAAGCCAAGTCTTCATTCAGTGTGTTGAGCTCCTCAGTTAAGGAGAACATTACTGGGATTATACAGCTTACTGGTCAAGAAAGGGACGGGACATCAGCAAGTATTCAGATGTATCGTTTGGCCAAAAAAAGATTTATCAGAAAAGTTTGGAGGGGTTCAAATGATTGTTCCAGAAGAAATGTGGGTTTTTTTTGTGAAATATTTGAGTCCAGAGAAGTTAAATGGATTAAAGCATAATCATTTGAGAATTTTGGTGGCAAAATGTCTCTTGGAACTGCTAACAACACTTTGTAAGGATACAAGACAAAAAAAAAAAAAGATTAGAAACAACTTTATAATTGTATGGTATATATGGTCAGGTATAAGTACATCCCATTGAAACTATTGACTTTTTAAGCATATTTGGACAAGTAAACACATGATAATTTTTTGCCTGTAGCCTACAGGTGGAAATCATGACTTTTGTAGTCATGTAGAGATGAAGCAAAGAGAGATATGTTTGGCTACAGTAACAGTAGACATGTTTGGTGCAGGAGAAGAACCTCAGACAAGATGTGAAGCACAAAGAAAATCAATTTATATATCTGTGAATGATTAAATAAAGTGAACTATCATTTTGGTGTTGTTCAAGCATATCATCTTCAAATAATTAGTCATACAGATAAAGAATGAGAATTACTTTATTAAATAGGGTTTCTCTTGCTACTCTACGATACTGTAGGCACTGCGTCAAAGGGGTTCTAATGTTTACTTGTCCAAATGTATGACAAAAGAACATTTTTTTTAATGGGATGTACTTTTTTCACATGACTGTATGCTACATTTAGTTCCTTTCCAGCACAGCTTTACACATTTCTACTGCTGAGGCTTTGGCCTCATGAATTCTAGCAGTAGAAAATGTCCCGCAAAAATAATTTGTTTCTTAAAAGTGTCTTTATATTGTGTCTCCAAATAGGAAAGCAATGGATTGTGTGAAAAAAAAAATCAGAAGCGAGTTAATTGGTGATTTTGGGTGTTTGGCTGAGTTAAATATTTTTATCCAAATTGTCTCCCAGTAGAGTTTTACATAAAAAATCAACGTAAACAGACCATTCTATGAATCTTTACATGTATATGTAGTAAAAATGTTTAAAGCCAAAAGAGCTTTAAATACAGAGAAAAAGGTGAGAGACTTTTTGCAAAAGAAGAAGTCATTTGTAAATTGAAATATCAGACAAAGACAACCAAAGTAAACACAAAATGCAGTTTTTAAATGATGATTTAATGTTTTGAGGGAAAAAGCTATCCAAACCTACCTGGCCCTGTGTAAAAAGTAATTGCCCCCTTGTTAAATCATGAATTAATTGTAGCTAATCACATTTTTTGGAAAGCTGAGTTCAATTTCATTGACCACACCCAAGCCTGATTACCTCCAGACCTGTTCAATCAAGAAATCACTTAAATAGAAGCTGTCTGACAAAAATGAAGTTGACCAGAAGATCTCAAAAAGCTGCAACAAAATGTCATGATCCAAAGAAATTCAAGAACAGATGAGAAATAAAATAAAGGAAAGGGTTACAAAGCCATTGCTTAAGTTTTAGGACTCCAGGGTGAGAGCTCATTATCCGTTTGTGGATAATGGGTGACAGCCATTATCCACAAATGGAGAAAACACGGACCAGTGGTGAACCTTCCCAGGAGTAGCAGTCTGACCATCATTATTCCAAGAGCACAGCGACAACTGGAGTGTCCTAATCAAAGTCTGTACTTAAATCTGATTGAAATGCTGTGGCATGACCATAAAAAGGTTGTTCATGCTTGAAAACCCACCAATGTTGCTGAACTAAAACAATTCTGCAAAGAAGAGTGGGCCAAAATATCTCCACAGAGATGTGAAAGACTGATTTCAGTTTTTGCTGCTGAGGGTGGCCCAACAAGTTATTGGCCAGGTAGCTTTGAATAGTTTTTCTTTAATAAAAAAAATTATCATTCAAAAACGGCATTTTGTGTTTACTTGGGTTATCTTTGTCTGATATTTACATTTTGATGATTTTAAACATTAAAGTGGGGAAAATATGCAAAAAAGATGCAAATGCTTTTTCACAGCACTTTATATGTCTCTACTTTTAAAAGACCAGAATTTTCACAAGGTTTGTGACCTCAATTATCAGCTTTACTGTGCCTCAATGAAGACCGAGTACATTCCTTGAGCTCATGTTCTCTTCTGTTCTCAACTAGTATAAAACTGGTTATTGTGTAGGGTATTATTGGAGCAAAATTAAGTATACGTTTTGTCAGGTATGGTATAATAAAGTAATACTGGATATTAGATATGCTCAGCAGATCTAGTTTCTTGAATTTCCTTTTTTTAAAATGCATTTTCATCGAAGTTGATACAGTCTTTAAAGATATGTCTACCTTTTCACAATTCTACGACAGCTGGAACAGCTCACTGTTTCACCTTGAGGTGCTTTCTCAACATCTCCCCTGTTTAAAAAATACGGCTGGAAAACAGATTATGTCTCGCAACATAGCCTAACACCAAATTCTGTAGCCTGCATCCCATTTGCTCATTTTCATCACAGCTGTGCAGTCAGTATAAATATTAGGTGATAAATACTGTCCATCAGATGTCTGCTCTGGACTTCATCCACCACCAGCTAAATGAACAGAGGTGACAATAGGTGGAAAACTTACCAGATAAAACCATGCAAATGAGTGTTATAAAGTAAGCCCAATGTTTCTGTAAGCCATACGGTGCAGCCTTTGACATAGTGGATCACAGCATTCTGCTGGGAAGACCTCAGATTGGTTTTCATCATATCTGTCAAATAGGAGGTTCTGTGTATCTGCCAACAACCACATACCATTTTCCTCTGGTGTTCTACAGGGGTTGGGTTTGGGACCTTTTCCATTTTCATTATAGATGCTCCTACTTGGAGACATCATTGAGAATCATGGTGTAGCTTCTCATTTTTATGCTGATGACACACAGCTCTACCTGGCTGCTAGATCCTCTGAGTCTGTTATGCTGAGTTCTCTCACTGACTGCATTACCAGTGTTACAAACTGAATGTGAAATAACTTCCTCCTGCTAAACTCAAACAAAACAGAAATGCTTGTTGTTGGATCACAGCATATGGCTAAAGATCTTCTCGACTCAGCAGGTTCTCTTTCACACCTAGTCAGGCTCATGGTAAAAAAAAATCTTGGTGTCTGGTTTGACAATACTTTCATTTGACACCACTAAACTTGTGCAATCATATTTTTACCATCTCATAAGTATTTTTTTAAAAATATGGCCTATTTCAACTTTTAAAGACACCATTTTACACACTTTCATTTCATCTCATGTAGATTATTATAACAGTCTTTTTACCTGAATGAGCAAAAATCTGTGAATCGATTCCATTTAGTTCAGAACTCAGCTGCCTCCCAGATTTTAAGACTTCATTGACTACTTTTAAAGCCCTTCATGGCCTTCTTCCCAGGTATATTTCTGACCTTTCAGTACCTTATGCACCACCACACTCTTTGAAGTCTTCTGTGTGTTCCAGGAGTCCCGACTAAAAAATTAAAGAGGACAGAAAGTTTGCTTTCAAGGCCCCAAGGCTCTGGAACCATCTGCCCAAAGAAATCAGGTCAGATGAATCAGTGATCTCCTTTAAATCTCTTCTTAAGACACAGCTTTATCAGAAAGCCTTGCCTGATTTTACTTGAGTTTTCATTTGCATTGAACTGTATTTCATTTCTTTCAAGAGCTTTTTTTATACCTCTTTAACAGTATGTAAGTTTTATCTGCCTTTTAAATTCTGATGCGCTTCTGTTTTATATTGCTGCCCTGTGAAGTACCGTGTAACCTAGATTCTGAAAAGTGCCATATAAATAAAGATTATTATTATTATACCAGACTTCTTCACTTCTAAACAAAGTGGTGAGTTTTGCCTTGTTTCATTTTGGCCTACAGGACAGGAAACAAGAACCCCATAGTGTCTATAAATGTTTTAAGGACTGGAGAATGGTCTCAGGCTGTAGAGGACAACCTGATACTTAAATACATCTCAAAGCAGGCAAATCCTTTAGCCCTGACAGCGATGACGGACTCTCTCCATTAGAAAGAGGACAGGACTGCAAAGCACGAGGACTTTGTTTAGAGAAGTATTTAGTAAAAGCCAGTAAAGGAAACAAAAGGGAAAGCATGCATGTATCATACTCAGTGGCCAATAACTTTTTTCAGATCTGTAGTTTTGCACTTCTTCTGTTTATTCAAAGTGATAAGAAACGTAAACTTAACAAGAAGTGAGTTCACTAAATCCTTATTTGACCTCTTTGTCTGAGTGTTTTCCTTTTTGCAAAAGCTTTTTGTTTTTACCCAATATCAAAACAGTCAGTAGGGCAAATGCAGCTCTGTGTTTATGGAGACACGAGAGTTTGAAAGTGAACTAAATGGACAGCTCTTTGTCTTTGTGCTCATTTCATCTCCTGACGCCTTTTCTGTTCCCTCACCAGAAACAACTAGAAAGATTTTAAATGCACATCATTTATTTCCTCCCGAAAAAAGTAGGAAATAGTTGAACACAATTAACAGAAATATGTTCTCACAGTATGAAAATTACAGATCTAAAATTGCTTACATCATCTTAAACATCCACAGCAGCGTTGGTGGTAAAAAAGCGATGTGATCCATCTGCTGTACACACTGTGTGCTGGTGCAAAGGAGCAAACTGTGCACAGTACAACACTGTGTAGTATAAATAAACTTCATAACATGTACTGAAATAGGTAACACTTCTACTACTAAGCATTTATACATAGGTGGAATATAAACACTTAGTGCATGATTTATAACCAACTGCAAGTGTTTTTTAAAGTACTGTTTTTGTCAACAACTATAGCCTCTCTTGTGAGCAACAGTATATATTCATTATCCACAGAATGGCATGTAAAGAGATAATAAATGAAAACAAAGTAAAACATAGCTGCAATGAGATAATATGTATTCATGGGAGAAGTTATGTTTGTTGACAAATACTGTACATGAATGCTTAACACTTAAAATGTCACAAAGGGTCAGTCAGTTTAGCAGAATTTATAGTCGCATTAGAGCCCTCTATAGTCTGTCTTCCACCCAGACATGGCACACATTTCACAAAATTTCTATAAAGTCCTCAAAAGTGAATGCTAATTAATACACAATGCCATCCTACTACTGTGGTGTGAATATATGGAGAGAAGCACATCCAGACAAATCAATGATGAGGCCAATTTTCAAGCTCTGTGCCATTGAACCACTGCAGAAGAAGAGAGTGCAACAAGATGACATAGCGAAAAGAACTCTAGTCTTCACTGTGACAAAAAATCCAGAAACACTTACATTTATATTTGCTTCATGTACTAATTTGAGAACTTTTTTTCATGTGGCCATCTTGGACTACAGCATTCAGACACAGTTTCCATGGTTCCTCTGAATGGAAATCTGTCTACAAAGAGTTTCTGTTGTGCAAGAGGCAAGGCTGGAGTCCATTAAACAGACTGTTGTGCCACAATTAGGCCTAACCTCTAAAAAACTGACCTCTATAGGTGTCTCTGCATTTGCTTGCATTTTTCATTTCATCCATCCATTATCTATACACCGCTTATTCCTCTGTAGGGTCGCGAGGGGATACCCTGGACAGGTCGCCAGTCAAGCACACTCTCATTCACACCTACGGACAATTTAGAATAATCAATTAACCTCAGCATGTTTTTGGACTGTGGAAGCCAGAGTTACCGGTGAGAACCCACGCATGCACAGGGAGAACATGCAAACTCCACACAGAAGGATCCCAGGCGTCCTAATCGGGACGCGAACCAGGGATCTTCTAGCTGTGAGGCAACGCTGCTAACCCCCGCGCCACAGTGCAGCCCTGCTTTCATCTTGAATACAGTTAAACTTTCAACAGTTTAATTTATCATTCAGTATTGGAAAATGTGCCAAGAAATGATGCTTTACAGAGACAGTGAAGTGCTCTGAGTGGTCAGTTTACTTGAGATGTAATCTTTCCAGGGTTCATTAAGTCTTTTCAAGATAGTAGGCACTAATTATAACAGGAAAGAGAACGGAAGAACTGGCATTGATTCCAACTTTTCATCACACCACACTCTTGTTCATTGCCTGTGCCTTATACAAGCATATTCTTCTCTCCTTCCCTGTCTTCAACAGCCTGGTCTTCCTCTGATCTCAGCTGCTCCAAGTCGTCCTCTGAGCTGCAGGCACTGTGCTGCACGCCGCGGGAGAAAATCCTGCGACGTGACTGGGCACTGAGGTCCAGCAGATCGAAGGAATCGGAGGAGAAGAGGCTATCCTCGCTCACCACACTGGAGGGGCGGCTGCGGCGGCCCTCTGCACCCCCTGTGGCCCTGAGGAGCTGCTGCAGCGTCTCGGGGAATATCGCAGGGGCTGAAGAGGGAGATGAGTGGAGGTTGTCAGGAAGATCCAGACTGCGAGAGAACTTGCCATTGCGTTTCAGAATCCCCTTCCGTCTTCTTACTGCCTCTGTGCGCATGGTAGGGCTTTCTTCTGCTGCTGGGAGACATGTGTGCTGTTTCTGTGAGTGCAACTCAGCAGCATCACTCTCTTTATCTCCCACTCCAGAGCTTCTTCTTTCTGAGGATGAACCATAACCTGACTCCCCTCCATACAAGTTCTTTAGTATCCCCTTCTTGGGCATTTTGGATGACGGCTGACTGAAAGTAGAATGAGCTGGAAGGCTGGTGGGTGTATGTGTTCGATAAGGCTGGGGAACAGAGTTACACAGTGGGGAGGGAGAGTTCTCCTTAGGAGGGCTGTGAAAGACTGAATCTAAACTCCTCTGGTGTTTTAGAATACCTTTGGGTTTCTTTCGTTCCATGGTGGAAGTGGAGGAAAGAGAAGTGGAAGCAGCAGCAGCTGCTGCACAAACACCACCACAAGCTCCCAGTGCAGCCTGAGGAATTGCATTCTCCTTGCGTGACTTCCTAAGACTTGACATTCCTCCACGTACCCTTCCTCCTCCTTCTCTTACTCCTCCTCCTGTTCCACAATCATTCTTCAGAGGTAAGCTAAAGTAAAAGGGGTTGGGAGCAAGCTGAGGAGGATGGGGGGAGTCTGAGGACAGGTACTCATGGTCAACAGTCATATTACTTGCAGCAGTGACCCGATTCTGCCAGTCGATGTAGCGCGCCAGCAGGGGGGAGGGGCATTCTTGGAGTGGAGATGAAGGACAGTCACACACACTCTCTTCATAACCCCAATTCACCCACCAGTGGTTAGCAACGTCTTCTATCGTGGCCCTCTCATCTACACGCACTGTCAGCAACCAGTCAATAAGAGCGCAGGCGTCTGGAGGGAACAGAGTCAAAAGTTATTTATTGCAGCCGAACCGACAAACACGATCAAGCACCCTCATTTGACACTTGTGAACATTAATGTAAATATAATGTTGATGGAAACGTGGACACTGACAAAGATCTACCTGAGGGAGGGTTGGGTCTGCGATATCGACCTTGGCTGATCTGCTCTGTGAGCTTGGTGTGACTGGCTCCATCAAATGGCATGCTGCTGTACACCAGGGCATACAGCAAAACCCCCAGTGCCCAGCAGTCCACCTAGCACACGAAACACACCAAATCATTTTAAAAACACTGAGCGTCATAAAGTCAAATTAAAAGAATTCATTTAAAAAATCTATTTCAAACATTGACCAATAACCCATGTATTGTGATTTCTTAGTCCTTTAACCCTTTGAACCCCAAAACCAGTGGGCGGGTTTGGAAGGCATGCTGTTACACCATTTATTAGAGTCAGAAACTGTAAAAACAGAGAGAATTATTGGATTTCTGTGTCTGTATGTCCCATTTAAAAGTTTGTGAAAATAACGTTGTGTTGCTTGAATCAAATTCTGAAAAAATACAACAAAATTCTGTGCTGTCAGAGCAACCGTGAAGCCATTCATGACTCAGGTGCCACTAACAGTCACATGACAAAAATTCAGGGACTTTTCAGCTGAACTGCTGGCTGTTTCTAGTCAAATTACATTCGTAAAGTATTTATAGTATGTAGAATCACATTTTTTTCAAGTATTACTAACACCAGTGGGCACTTTGAAAAATGTTGTAGATGTTTTTTTTAAACTTTTGTAAAATAAATAATCGAAGAAATTTAACTTTCATTCTCTCAACGTCTTGCCGCAGTTGTTCTGTTTCCATGGAGGAGCATGACTTTATATTGCAGTGAAAAAGGAGCCCACAGTAAAAAAAAGTGACAGGAGCAGGAAACTTCTTGAAGTGTGTATGAATTTTTACTTCCGCCAAGGAGGTTATGTTTTTGCCGGCGCTTATCTGTTTGTTTGCTTGTCTGTCTCTCTGTTAGCAACTTCATGTGAAAAATTATGACGGGATTTTGATGAAACGTTGAGGAAAGGCGGATAATGGGACGATGAACAGATGATTAGATTTTTGTGGTGATCCACAGATCCGCAGATTTGATGTATGTTGGCATACATCAAATCTGTATGCCAACAGATTTGATGTATAATCAATAACTATGGAGCTAGATCCAGAAGAAACCGCCATTACTGAAAAAGTGATTTTTTTGAATAACTATTGAACTAATAATGATATCAATGTGAATCCAAATGCTAAGGGTATGTTTTTTTGGTCAAGGAATCTAATTATGTAGATAAACCAAACACAGCAGTGCACTCTTCAGCAGATTTTAAACTTAAACCCATACGTTACCACTTTCGCCAATGCTACAATGCAACCAAATCCATACTATTTTGAAGCAGTTTCTCAAGCTGACCCACCTCGGGTCCCTGGTAAGGTCGCCCTTTCACTATCTCTGGGGCAGCATACAGCGGGCTTCCACAGTAGGTCTGCAGCAGAGTGCCACTCCGGAAATGATTTGAAAGGCCGAAGTCTGCCAGCTGTAGAGAAAGAGAAAACACAAATTCACACGCAAATAAACACATTATCAGTATTTGTTTCCGCCATTAGTAACACTAGTGCTGCTATGCAAGGATGATAGAAGTGTAGCTTATGAGCCTGTTTACCCTCCAGAGTAGAGCAAATGGTTTTTACTGCAGTCGATTATGAGCAAATGGGACCAATACAGCAAGGATTATAATTTAAAAAACACTAAAAGTATGTCTCATATTGTATTCAAAACTTTCATAGCTTTTGGTGCATGTTTGTGTGAACAAGAAGGTTTATGGGACAGTGATTCTCAGTCATAGATGACATAACTACTTTAACAGCTGTCACATTAAAAAAAAACAAAGACCTCAGTTCAACACAGAACTCTTAAACTTCACGACACAAAGGTCTAATCAACTGACCCTTCATGATTTTCCTTCACTCATTCACTTCAGCACTCATCACTCATGCAATCCAGATTCCTTTTCAGTGACTGTGCAGCACAAAATTCTAGTCATGCGGCGAAAACACAATAACTTAAAAGCAATTCCTTTCAAAGATGCCAAAAATAGGTATGCTGAGCTTTTGCCAGTGTAAGTATGTGAGTGAGGAAGGAGGAGAGGGCCAAAAACATCAGGCTGCTTACGCTCACGTAACGGAACAATCACTCACTCGAGGCTGCGAGAGCCATACACAGACATACCATGCCTCCTCTCTATCTGGAGAGATTATTTGCAGGCACACTAGTCCCACTATCAGCCCCTCTGGTGTTGAAAATATTCAGCATGACAGCTTTATTTCCATGGTTCAGACTCACAGAGAAACAGAGACCTCACATACAGAAGAGGAGATTCTGTACACAAGCCAGCTCACTGTTATTGTACGTGCAGTGGCGAAAAAATGTGGACAAATGAGTCGTGTAGTTTATACAGCTTTGCTGTCTCCATTATAGTGTGTGTTTGTGTCTGTGTGCATCCTGCAATAAGAACTGCTTTTGCCCACCAGAGACACCTTTGTGAGGTTACTGTACTTGTTTCACTGCTTCAGCAGACACACTCTAAGCGTTGAATGCTTGTATAAGACACACTTTTTGTGTAAACATATGAACAACAGTACAGTGTGTGCCTGGGAGTTACAAGAACTGCTATGAAAAAGCCATGGTCTCTACAGACTGCAGTTCGGCTTGGGACACATTTTCCGGCTGCTTTTTGAGAGCTTATTTGAAAAAGAGTGAAATTTTGGTTGCTTCAGTAAAATGCACACACACACACACACACAATTGCATTTTAATACGTAAACTCACCTGATTATGAAAATTAAGCTCAATTTCAATATTGCTATGAGTTGATCTTCTATCGGCTCTTTGCACTGTGTAAACATTTTTGCACAGTACTATAAGACATTTTCTCACAACATGAGCTACTTAATGTATATCCAGTCGTACTAAAACAGCATGTGTGGGAGGTGTTAGTGCCTACCAATGGATGAAATCTTCACTAAATACATCACACAAATGCTTTTGTAATGCTCAGTTCAGAAAACATAAAAATCCCTCGTGTGGACTAATATGTGCCTTCAAACTTGAACATTTTACCCAACAATCTGCCTGTTCCCGTTTTCAACACATGCCGTTCAGCAGCTATTGTGCAGACATGGCACACACATGCATCGCACAGAGCCTGGATCATTTCTTGCAGCAGATGTTGTGAAAAGTCAGTGTGGTGAACCTGCGGTGATGAGGCCGGCGATGAATGGAGCACTGCTGAGAAGTCTGCACATTGTATTTTCTTTACGTGGACAGACAGAACATACATGTATTTAAACTCTTTGACTGGCATGAATGCCAAGATTGCCGCTAGATTCCCCGAATTCCCTTAGTCCATGCGCAGCTCCCATGTAAGGAGAGGGATATCCAAAAAAGGCAAAAAACTATCCCCAGGGTTCTTTAATAGGGCCTTAAACTGTGTTCAGATTCAGTGTGAATTGCTCAACAACACATTCAAATTGCTGTGGGCAGAAAGTGCTCCAGTGTATGTTCTGAATGTGCACTTGGCAAAATAATCCATTACCAGCCATGTGAAGTTTCATCCAAGTACGCTAAAGCAGCAGCAGTGGAAGAAAATTGTTACCTGAAATGTTTCAGCCAGTGTGTCATGTGGATGTCTGCAATCATGTTAAGTAAAAGCAGGGCACACACGATTATTGATAAACCCCATGATGCATTTTGCAATATTCTTTTTTATGCATAATCAATATTTTGTGTTTGAAGGAAACCCTTTATTTATTTTTCTGAAGCACACATGACTACGGTTGCTTTTTGGGAAGGTGATATGAAGGCTTGGTTTGTGTGAAATTGATCGATCCTACCTTTACGTTCAAATCTTGATCTAAGAGGATGTTCTCCAACTTCAGGTCTCGATGCACGACGCCGTTCTGCAAGAGAGCAGGGACACACATGAGGTCTTGCATTTGGACAACCTGAAGGAAGGTTATCAGGATGCTGAACTTGTAGCGGACATGAGGAATCCCTTTATATGGGTTGATTAATCTGATGAGGATTCGATCAGCAGATGGCATTAAGCACCTGGGTGCCAGTGAGAGGCACTGAGCATGTGCAGCTTGGTGAGGAAGAGCCAGAGTACACGTCAAATCTGCTGCTGGGTTGTTAATAATTTAGAAGAAGAGACGAAAACCTCCCAGGGAGCTGTATGACGCAGAAAAACGTTAAACATTGCTGTTGGTTTGTCTTAAAAACCCTAATTTCTTTCATTAGGAGAGCACATTTGTGGGGGAAATGACCCATAACTTTAGACTATAATATTTTGTGCACAAATATGTTAGTCTGTGTGTGCTTTTGCGTGTGTTTAAAGGCAAGTCAGAGACAAAGATAAAAGAAATGTATGTGCTTCTTCATTTGTTATTCTTGCTATTTTTAAATTGACCATGAACTGATTTGGATAATAATAATAAAAAAAGCAGCAAATGACTGTCTTGAAGCCTCGATCATCTCTCCATGTGCCCTGCATACCTCTGAGGCACATTCAATAATTCATTCATGCTGAAACATTCATGTCTATTTTGGGACAATATTCAAGGGCACGAAGAGCACAAAATCCACCTCCCCGCGCACTACAAAGCTACAGGAGCTGAATGATAATCTCTGAGTTTAATATGAAGGATTCATGAAGAATCCAAAGTGCCAAAATAAGAATGGCGGCTCTTTAAAGGAAAACCCAGTCACACCCAGCTCAGGCCTACATCCTCACTGCAACTGCAGCGCACTTCTCTATTAATAGGATTGATGTATTTCCTGGATAATTCCTGTTTTCTGGAACAGCTGCTGATTTTATGTACACACCAATAAAAACAAGGAAACAAAGAGGAATTTGTTTCTTCACCAAGGCTTACAGTAACGTGGAATGAGGAAGGAAGCTCATTTAGGCAGCGTTCTTAAATGTGTCAGTGTGTGACTGTAAGGAACAATCAAAGCTTAATGCGCTCTTAACCCAGAGTTATCTGAAAACTCGAGTCAAGTTTTTCTGCAGTATTAGGATTAGGATTTAGTGGATTTGGAAGTACAGTATTTGCTTATGCACAGTTGAATATCGCAGCATGCAATTCAGCACGTGGCCACATGTGCTTCCCTGATTTATACAGAATTCCTGTGCTGCTTTACTGGAAGATATAAGTGTATCTACAGTATGTGTGTGTGTGTGTTAACCTTGTGGCAGTAGTGGACAGCAGATGTGATCTGCCTGAAGATGCCTCTGGCTTCTGTTTCGGGCAGTCGCCTCCTCTCCTGTATGTAATCATACAGCTCTCCTCTGCTGGCGTATTCCATCACTATCACGATCTTATCCCGGCTCTCAAACACTGTCAGCACAGGGCAGAAGAAACACACAGAACCGCATTATGCAGATGTGCTTATATTATTATTAGGGAATGCTTCAAATCTGCACTATACAATGCAATAAGAGATGATATATATATATATAGATATAAGGAGAGAGAGAGAGAGATTATTTTATACATTTGGGTAAATATATATCTGCTGATCTGAGTGTGTAAATTGGTTTTCTTTTGGTCTTTGAGTCGACTTCTAAAAAGTTTCTAAATTTCTGTGTGGAAACCTAAAACCTCTAGTTAAACCTAAAAGGAAACAAAAATAGTTCACATTGTCTGTTACTTTTACACTTTATTCCCCTTGATTAGGGTTATACTAACCAAAAAGACATAATTAAGTGTCAGGATTGCTTAACTCTTTGGCATTTTTACCCCAGAATTAATTTGATATATGCTCATGAGGATCTAATGTAACATTTCATTCACTTGACAGCATTGACAAAAATGTTGGCCACATAAAATCCAACAGCCAAAGATAAATACGTGACTTTTAGGGAATAAGGATGCCAGTACTTTATGTTTTTGTTCCTGTGAAAAGACCAAACTCACCAGTGTGTTAGAACATCCGTCAAAACTGTTTCAATTGCAGAAATGATGTAAAAAATGTTTTCAAAAATGTATTAGCTTCACAGTAAAGGGTTTAAAACTGTGAGATGATCATGTTCTTTGCTAGTTTCTTTTCTATTGGCCTGCATCTGCCTCATGTAACTCGAGATTCTTTCATGTCACTTGCTTTAGAACATTCAGAGTTCTAAAAGCTTTTTTGGTGATAAGACTATGGAATAATTCCTTGCAATATGTAGGACTGTGTGAGTTTGCAGTCTTACCCTCGTGGAAGCGTATGATGTTGGAGTGCCCGAGTGACGAGGTGATCTCGATCTCTCTCTGGATGTGAATTCTGTCCAGGTCATCTGTAATGCGCTCTTTGCGGATTGACTTGATCGCCACCTGAGACGGGAGACACATAGCTCACATATCATGCAAAGCTTTTTGTTCAAATCACACATAATTTGATCAGTCAAGTGATTAAGTGTGGATGGTTAACAACTTTAAGAAGGATAGAAGTTAACATCTGCTCATTTCTTTCGAGAGAATTCAACCTCTACAGCTGGAAAACAGCATTAGGTCATAAGGGGGTAGTTGTTATCAGGGTGAAAACTGATAAATACTGATAAATGAGTACAGTTCATGTTAGTGTGAAGCAAGGAAACAAAGATATATATGCTTAGTGTTGATATGCACACGCGCATACAAATCAAATCTCTGGGTAATAGAAGTGATTATTTGGGTTTAAAGGCTGGATGGTGAGCGCAGGTCTCCTGTGATGTGAGCACACTCAGACAGAAGGCTGACAGCTGCACTGTTCACACTCTGTTCCCTTAATCCCAGGCCCTCGCTGAACCCCGATGTAACCCCCAACACCAGAATACACACCAAAACAGACACCCTAACATGAGCCCCTAAATCCCTTTAGGCAGAGGAGTTGTCACAGAAATGACACCCTACATGGAAAAGACGGAGGCAGACAAACAAACAGACATCATGGTGTTCCATTTTAAATACGTCAGACTAAGATACATGGCAAAACACTCAGGGGTTTGGTATAAACAGTCAGTGAGGCTACAGGACTAGTTTGTTAAGTTGACATCCAAACACAGGACTGATCTTACTGCTGTCAATCCCTGAGGTGTCCCTATGGGGGGAGCTGGCCTCTCCCCCAGGTCACAACTCCAGCGGTCTCAGCTGCCGGAAAAACGTCTATGAGACATCGGAAGATACAATTCACACGCTCCATCAGCCGCAATAGTTATGCAACACAACACAAACGCACACCAGGGAGCTCCTGGGACTGACCCGACCTTGTAAAACTGTCATGGAAACTATCCAGAGGAAATATTTGTTTTTATTTTTAAGTTTGTATCTTTTCTATAATCAAGTGTTCCGCATATTAGAATGTTTGTGGTCAACGTCACCAGACACCCCGAGCCTGCGATCTCCTTTCAGCCAGGGGAACTAGCTGCCGGGTAAGAGTTTGCATTCTGTGGTTGTCAGCTGAATGGCGTGCGTCCAGTGTCGGGGAGATATTAACATGTGGACTCCCATCCTCATGAGGATTTTCGGACGCAAACACATGAAGCAAAGTGAGGAAGTGAAGGGGAGGACATGAAACAAATTGCAGGGATGAGGAGGGAAAATGCAGGAAGTAGAACAAAACAAAAGAAATCTGCCGAAGTATGTGGGCTCAGGGTAAAAAAGACTGGCATGTTAGTGTCACTCTGAGCCCTAATTTACTCCCCAGACGTGGCATTAATTCCTGATCAGCAGCGCACAGAGAGGACAGACACACACTGGGCATTGTTCACCCTTCACGGCAATAAAAAAACGTCTTTTTGCAAAGGGCACGTGTGTGTGTGTGTGTGTGTGTGTGTGTGTGTGTGGAGGGAGTTTGGTGATGTGTGTGTTTGTGTGATCTCACCCTTGTGCATGCAAATATGCTGCACATGCGTCATGCTTAAGTATGGCCTCTAAACTACCCTCCTCTCTAACAATGTCTCATTGTTCATCCAAATAATGTGCTGCGTGTGAAATATCAACCTGAAAGCTGCAACTGGACACATGCAGTGAAACATAAGTAGCAATGTGTGTGAGTCATACAGACGGATGAAGGTTTACATTAATAGAGAAAGTGAGGAGCAGAGGAGCATGTGGCTCATATTGTAGAGGTACAGTCAACATAAATGTACAACATGTACAGAGAGGTGCACAGCCATATTATAAAAACAATTAGTTTAAACCACACAAGTGGAACATTTACTTTTCCCTTCTCCTCCTCCTCTTCTTTTTCCAGCTCATGCCTTGGTTGTGTCTTAACATTATTCTCCCACTGCTCAAATCTTTAGACTGCTGACTTATTGCAGGTGTTCTTGAGCATGTGTGACGTCATGATGAGGGTTGTGGGGTGCGCTCACTTCCTGCTACGCTGTACTCACAAACACATGCATGCACAAACAAACGCATACACGTATGCATCCCAAGAGTCTGCGCATCACTGAACGTCCCTGCAGCATCTGCGAAAGATTTTCCAGCAGGATTATACAGGCTGCTTGCCAAGTACACCCTTGACCTCAGCATTCAAACACACTCACAGAGCCTTAAGCTGTCCCTTTCCTTACCCAAGAACTACAGAGTGTTGCTGTGTATTGATAATGGTGGATTGGAGCAAGGCAAACAGCCTAGTTAGAGTGATAACTTGACATTTTTAGGAAAAACATTTTGCTATCCTTGCTGAGAGTTAGATCAGAAGGTCAGGAAAATGTAAAAACAATAACTCACTGCCTTGACCTTTAAAGCCCATTATGAACACATTATATGATCAATACTGAAACACTGAGTGAAAATAAGTCTATTTGTGGTTGGGTTACATGATTGGTCGGGTGCAAGGACTTCCTGGAGTCTTAACTGATGATGGCAAGGGTTCGAGAAGCCCCCACCCTAAGGCTGAACGACTTGGGGAAAATACATGATCGACAAATATTGCGATTAGATTTGCAATATACTTTTCTAATGTCAAGCTTCAGTTCAATGTGATTTCAAACATGCGATGGAGCGTTACAACATGAGATACCAACAGAAGCGCGACTGTCACACATATTTATTAAACCACGACACACATAATGTGCATCCTACGTTGCAGCCTATGCAGCTTCCTCAGTGCATTCCTTCAAATCACAAGTTCGATTTAAAACTGATTCATTGTTTAGCCTTATTATACCCCTGTGAAACCCTAAATCTAAACACAGGTTCTAATGTGATTAACAAGCTTCAAGGGGCCAGTGCAATTGAGCAGAAGTGCCCCATACTTACTAACACCTTTCTGATGTTCAGGTGGGGTGGGGTGAGGTCTTTATCTTTCTGAAACAAAGGACAGGGATTGAACTTCTTCCTCCAACTGCCTTCTTTTGTTCTTGGAATAACCATTTCCATCCCTTTTGCTCTGAACAAACAAGTGCAAATCTTTTTTCTGTATGTCTTCCAGGAGAGACTGTCTGAACATGTGCACCATTATCCCAATATTTAAACAATACTCAGTCTCAACCCTTCCCATGAAAGTTAGATTTTCTGACTGGCCATTCAGATAAACACATTTCTGATGCGGTCTGACCACACATGTTGTGAAGCACTTCTTTTCTGGTATCACCCTTACATTAGTGTTGCTGGTAGCCAGATTTTGTTACCTTGGAACAGAGCCAGGCTCTGTCTTTCCCCTCTGGCTGCTTCGTCCAGCTTCATAAACAGACAGGAATAAGAAAGGTATCACATTAGTCGCAAGAAAGAAAACGGATGAATTTCCCAGATCTAAATTTTTCTTAGCGCAGACTGATGACACGTCTAGTGAATGTTTTTGCTCTGCGAAGACGAAAGGGTCCGTTAGCTTGAAGTATTTTTCTTTCAGAAGATGCGCTGCAAAACAGGTTGTTTCTTTCCATATGGAAAGAGGTAAAAGTTGCACAGGTTTGATGTCATTTTTAAAAAATCACAATGTAGATTGCAAGAAACAAAAACATTGCAATGTATTTTCTAACATGCTTCAGCTTTAAAGACCGGTGAAGCTCTTGGCCAATGTAAGTGACTTTTAACACATTAGTGAACCAGTATAACCAAGATCTGGTATTCATCACCATTTCCTCCCATGTAATCCTTTGCCTTAGTTAGGATCAACTCCTGTATCAATGCAGAACAAGCACTCAGGCATTTTACGATCTCAAGTCAGCTAAAACTACCATTGCTGCCTCCTCTTCCTTCTCTTCTTCCCTTTTCTTGCTCTGTCTCCTCCTCTGCCTCCTCCTCCCTGGACTCAAACAACAGTCCCCTAGTCTTGTTTCCAAAAATAATGTCCGTTTTGTTTCAAAGAATCCTTGGTATGTGCTGGCTAATGGCACAAGGAATTCAGCATATTCCCCCTCGTCCAAAACCCACTCACCCTGCACACACACATAGACACACACACACACACTACATAGCTGCTTTCCTCTCTCTGTATATCCTCCCATCAGTGCCCCGTCCTCTGTCTTTCACTTCCTCTCTCTGTCCTTTTATTTCTCACATGTAGGTCTGAGAGTTACAGTAGAAGCAGCCAGATGAATTGTGAATGTCTCATCTGATCGCCTGTAAAAGATGATCCCTATTACTGTGCATTTGTTTACTAAAAAAAATTATGGGGAGGGGGGGATGTATTCGAGGCTGATGAGGCGTCTGTCTCTTTGTGCTTAGATCACGGCAGAGTGAGGGATTAAGGCCTGACTGTAGACATAAACCCACGATTATTCAAACTAATCTGGCACCGGATTCTGTTTTTAACCCAGATATCCAGAAAGTAAAGTTAAATAGAAACACGCACTGTGTCTGCCTTGCCTGCCTGCCTGCCTCTGTGTCAGTGTGTGCGAGTGTGTTTCGCTGGGTGTCTGGTAAAAGGGGTCAGCCTCCTGCTGGAAGAGACCTATTGTAGTAATTTTATCCCCTTGTTTAAGTGCTGAGTGAGTCACACCAAAGGAATCTCAGCCTGGCAGCATCAATCCATGAGCTCAGGCCACCCAGGAGGTTATCTCCAACTCCAAATTAATATTTAATAACCAATGGACAACACTCTTGGATCAGCACCACACACACACACACAAAGATAAAAGCCTGAGGAGGTGAAGAGGTCAGAAACTGGTTCCTCATTACGCATTATCATTAAATTCTGCAACTTCAGAAAGCCTCCTCCAGGTACCCAGCTTGAAATAACATCATGGCGTTCACAAGCACACGACTCACCGTCTTCAGGCTGGCTCTCTCCACTGCTTTCTTCACTTTGCCGTACGTGCCTTTTCCCAGAGTCTCCATCACCTCGTAGCGGTGCTTCAAGTTGTGCTTGTGCTGGTGCTTCTTCACTTCCATCGGCGCCGCGGTAGCCCGGCCCGTGTCAGCCTCCGCGTCTGCGTTTCTCTGCCGCTTGTCCATCCTGCGGGGCTGCTCGCCGTCACGGTGGCCGCTGGACTCCTGCAGACCACCGAGCCCGGAGCGGTCGCCGTTGTTCATCGCGCCCCTGCTGTCCGCCTCACGTCTGCCCATCCTCTCCGCCACGCCGCACCGTGCGCACCTGTCCGGAGCTCAGAGCCCCCCAAATCGTTTGGAGTTCGCAAGGCAAGCAGCTGAAGCTCTTGCCGGTGTCGCCCATATAGATCAAAGCCACAAACTACTCCGTGTAGCTTGACAAAGGACGAATCAGGGGGAAACACGTCCGATCCATCTGAGCAGCAGCTTCTCTCTGTCCTCCACAACACAGCAACAGGAGCGATGGGAACCACATGGACGGTGGGTGGAGCCTCCTCATTCCAAAATCAGCTCTCTGGGCAACATCCCGGCGCGTCACAGTCATCTGGGATCATGTTGGGTTTTCTGACGCCTCACACTGGACAGATGTTGTGCCAAAAACTGATTACCACTCAGTTTACGTGCATCTACAGCTGCTTGTACGTGGATCAAATCGCCCTAACAAGCAAATACGCATAACTGCATTTGTGGTGTCAACAAAGAGTTTGTCCTTGTGAAACTTTGTTGTGATTATGACCAAATAAATGTTTGCAATTATAATCAGGCCTGACGTTGAGGATTATAGTAGAGATGCAATGAATAAGCAATCAGTTCGTCAACTATTAAATTTGTCACCTTTTGATAATTGATTAATTGGTGTGAGGAATGTTTTGAGTAAAAAAAGGTACAATTCACTGATTCCAGCTTTTAAAATGTGAAACTCTATAGTTTCTTTCATTCATTATGACAGTAAACTGAATCTCTATGGGGCTGTGGAGAAAACAAAACACATGGGGACATTATCTTGAGCTTTCACAGAATCTGATGGACTTATTTCGCCCTTTTCTGAGATTTTACAAACCAAAGGACTGATTTTATCCAAATAATAACCAACAGATTAATCAACAATGACAATAATGAATGGAATCAAGTCGTTTTGATGCATTGTCAACATTTCAGTCACAGTGTAAAGTGCTACAGTCACTTTTTGGCAAGTGGAAAATGGCATTAAATAAGTTGAACTGGCCCTTTAACGCTATTTCAACTGGTAAAAAAAACAAAAAAACCCACAGAACTGGTCCATGTAGGGCGGGCTCGGTGGTTCGCAGCGTCGCCTCACAGCTAGAAGATCCTCGGTTCGCATCCCGGTTAGGACGCCTGGGTTTTCACTTGGTACTCCGGCTTCCTCCCACAGTCCAAAAACATGCTGAGGTTAATTGATTATTCTAAATTGTCAACTGTGAATGAGAGTGTGCTTGATTGTCTGTCTCTATGTGTAGCCCTGCGATAGGGTGTCCTCTGCCTTCACCTGAGTTGGAGGTAAAAAAATATGCAAAGGCATAAGGGCAATTGCTTTCGTGGACTAAAATCACTTTTGGCCCAACACCGGCTCAGCAGCAGAGGAGAGAGGACGGAGGCATGCACGGAATGTCCTGCGGGTCAGACTCACCCTGAACTCACCACTTCAGTCAGATGTTTGTTGATGCTTTGCCATGTGGTGAGCTCTGAAAAAATAAATCATGGAGAAGACTTTGAAGAGCAGGCAGCAGAGGCTCTGGAAGTCAGAGAGAAAGGGATTATAGGAGCAGGGAAAGTACTGCATGTATTCTTTTATTTTATTACAACATAGAAATAAATATGTATTCAAAAAATGGATTTACCAGACTCCCCCCAAATAACCTCTGTCTTTAATAAATAATTTTTATTTTTTAAAATCCCCCAATGAAACCACAGTGCCTTGCATTTCATAATAGGTTGAATATCAAACATCGGAAGATGCAAGCAACTTAAACCAAAACATTCAGTGCAGCTTAGGCTAGTCAAATACGGTACCTAAAAAAACAATTCTCCTTTTATTGCTCTTCAACTTTGTGTCATGGTCATAATAATTGAACTTTTATGAAAAGAACTTTGGGAAAAAGTGTATCTTTCATGTCAAGGTGAAACCAGATTTTTACAAAGTAATGCCAATTAATTCAAAATATAAAATGAAAAACAATTGATTAAGTATTAACCCCCTTTAAAGTTCCTATATTCAACACAGATGCAGCCTCTGCACATCTGGACAATACAATTTTACCAAATTATTTTTTTCAGACTATCAGTTTGTACAGGGTTAGCGAGTAAACAGCCCTTTTCAAGTCCAGCCACAAATTCTCACTTGGATTAAGGTCTGGGCCCTGACTCAGCCATGCCACAACGTTCACCTTGTTGTCTTTAAACCATTTGTGTGTAGCTCTGGCTTTGCTGTAGGTCACTGTCTGGCTGGAAATCTTTTTTCAAGTCACAGTTCTTTTGCAGACTTCATCAGGTTGTCCTCCAGGATTTCCCTATGTTGAATTTTACCTTGTACATTTACAAGCCGTCCAGAGCCTGCTGCCAAGATGTATCCCCACATCATGATGCTTCCACCACCATGTTTCCCAATGGGGATGGTTTGTTTTCTTCCTGTTGACTTCAGAGTCTCTCACATGCATTCAGGTGAACTCTAGTTGAGATTTTTTTTTTTTTAAAAGTCAACAGTTTCTTTCTCTTGACTGCTTGTCCTAAAAGTTTAAACTGGTGAGTAAGTTGGCCAGCAGTTGCTGTATACTCAGTCTCTGAAGGCTGTAACTCTTTCAGAAGAGTTATAGGTGTCTTGGTGACATCACTCACTGGACTTTCTTACATCATCTTGCCTAGGTACCTGCACCTAGGTAGATTTACGTATGCACATATTCCTTCCATTTTTTTTAATGAATAATTTTAATGTATTCTGAGGAATAGTTAGTAACTTGAAGATTTTCTTGTATCCATCCTCTGAGTTATGCTTTTCAATAACCTTTTGACAGAACTGCATCGAGTATTCTTTTGTAGCCATGTGATACAGACACTTTTATATTACATTAACTTGAGACACATTCACTACACTCAGGTGATCTCTGTTTAACTAAATGTGCAATGTCTAGCCCCAGTTGGCTGCACCTGTGTTGAATTAGGTGATTCACTTTAAAGGGGATAAATATTTATTCACTTTTGTTTTTTACATTTGATATTTATTTAAATTATTGATATTACTTGGTAGACATCTCCTTATTTTGTACAAATTCATGTCAAAAAAGGCAAATTAAATTGACCATGATTTAAGATTGAAACTGGTGTTGCTTCTGCCCTATAGCTGCTAAAATGTTGTCATACCAGAATCAGTTTTTGAATAACTGGAAGGGATTCCATCCTGACTCTTGAACAGTGGACCAGCTCTTTACCCTCATGGAGTTACTGAGGGGGTCATGGAAGTTTTATCATCCAGTCCACATGTGTTTCATGGATTTTGAGAAGGCCTATGACCTCTGTCTTAGAGGGAACCTTGTGGGGGATACTGCAGTACATCCAGTCCTTGTGCAACCAAAGTGAGAGCTGTGTTTGTATTCTTGGCAAAAAGGTCAAATGTGTTTCTGGCGTTAGACCCTGCCAGGGTTTCCCCCTTGTCTCCGCTCCTGTTTGCACAGGACTTAAGGTGCAGCTAGGGTGAGAACGGTGTCCAGTTTAAGAACCGCAGAGCCGCATCTTTGCTTTTTATGAATTACGTGGTTCTGTTGGCTCTATCAGGCTGTGACCTTTAGCGCGCACTGGAGGCGCATTGGAGTCAACACCTCCAAGTCTGAGGCTATGGTTTTCTGACAGAAATGTGTGTACATCTCCCTTTGGGTTGGAAATGGGTTGATACCCTAAGCGAAGGAATTTAAATATCTCGGGACCTTCTGCATGAGTGATGGGAAAAAGGAGCGTGAGATGGGCAGATGGACTGGCGCAGCATCAGCAGTAATGCAGGAATTGTAGCAGACTACTGTTGTTAAGAGGGCATTAAGCTGGAAGGCAAAGTTCAACCAGCCAACCTGCGCTCCAACCCACACCTCCCCACCCTCTCCCTTAGTTAGTGAACTGTAAGGAGATAGTCGCTGAATTTTACAATTGGATTTGAATTGCTGACTCAACCTTGAAAGTTGAGCTGTAATGGAATTTCCACTGTGCTTTAAAGTTGATGTCAACTGTGACCAATCTTTGTAATTGATTAGCAAATGTAATCCAAATCCAAGTCTAATAAAAGCAATACTAGAGCAATACTGCTAGTCCATACTAGACTGCACGTGTGACAGCTAAGTATACCAGCTACTTTTGCTTACATCCTATTTCAAGTACCCCAACATTCAACTCACTTTGGCTTTGGCAAGAAATATCACTTCACTCAGCCAGTGTACTGACATGAGATTGACGACCAAGAGTTTTGGTCTGATTGCAGAGTACACAGTTTGGTTTTATTTAAGGTTTAACACTAGTTAAAAAACAGGAACAAAATCTTTAAAGCAAGGCAATCAAAAAATACTTCAAACAAACTACCCCTCCACTTCCTGCAATGTCTCAGTTTTATACCAGGAGCACTGAAAAACTCATCTTTTCTCTAAATATAGTCATATAATAAAATTCAGGCAAACTGTTAGTTAAACTGCATCTATGTTAAACATAAAACATGTGATTAGATCTATCAAACTGCTTAACAAGCTACTTTTAAGCCATAGTTATCATTTGCCTAAGCATATTTTAAAGGTCAAGAGCTGACCTTGATTTGACAGGTTGATAGGTTCTTTTTTCTTCTTCTTCTCTTTGTGTCCTCTTTCTTTTATTGTCCAATTGTAATTAATTGTTTGAGTCCAGTTCCAATGTTAATGATAAAAAGAGAAGTCTTGGCCACATCGCGTCACAGGTGGATCTGTCAGAAATATTTATCAGCCTCATCAAAATCTACTGAAAATCTACGCACACAAAGAGAACAGTACAAATACTTGTATTTATACACAACAAGTCAACCTGAAAACAAGACAAGAAAAGTCATATGGAGAAGGACGACTGAAGCGAGACTAATCTGTCCACAACACAGTGAGCCGTCAGTCGAGCGTCTGGCTCACAGTCCCAGGAGTCTGCCAGGAGCTCCTCCAGTGCGGATCCCTGAGAGTATAAAACATTTATATATTCATACATTCTGTTCACTGTTGCTACATAGCCAGCATAACTGTATATCTAAACACAAAGCCCCAGTGTTAGCATACCTGCGGTAGCAGTTCCCAATGTTTGGGTATGAAGGGTCTCTTGTCCTTGTGAGACACATAAGAGATGAGGCTCTCCAGTGTTACATTTGCTCCCAGTTCCAATTCATAAGGCACCAGATGCTGTGGAACAATACTGCCTAAAGATGGAAGCATCTGTATAAATGACAATATTCACTTTGGTACTGTGTTCTTTAGTGATAATGGTATCTGTAATAAATGTAGTGTGCAGCACTGGAGGCAAGGCTTAGTAAAATGAAAGCACGGCTCTGCGCCATGGAAGACAGCAAATTAGTAGCAAAAGCTTGTTACATGATACCCAACATAGGCCCTGTTAACAGTCCTGTCAGCTGGTCCTCAGCCAGTTAAAGAATAGCCCTAAGCAGAGACTCCTGGTTCAGCACCAACCAATTCAGATACATTTTCTGTCTGGTGTGTGTTAAAAAAAAAACTGGCTCTATTTAGCAGCTCTTTTTTGGGGAATGTGAATTTAGAGATTCCAGTGACAACATTTAAATAAATTCCTGGGGCCAGAGTGATGATAGTAAGATGATAATGTCAACTGGTCACTCTGATTAATATGGGCTTTATAGACAAATGGAAAGCTTTTTGAGTAAAAACATGGCAAAAAAATTAAACCGTCCTCATATGTAGAAAGGTCATTAGAAAAGCATAACACATGACACTGGCAGTGGAGACCAGGGGTGCCACTGGCCTCACATTGGGCCTCACATTGGGCTTCAACACCACACTACCATTGGCAACCCAGGAAATCAATATTGTACAGACATGCATGTAACATTCTGAATACAGTGGAGTTCACTATTTGATCCAAGACTGAAACCATTTATAAGAAAGGCTACTTTTTATATTTTATAAGTAATTTTAATGGTAAAAATAATCAGAGGAAATTCTTTTAACTGTAATAAGCATATATACACACCGATCAGGCATAACATTATGACCAACAGACTAATATTGTGTTGGTCCCCCTTGTGTCCTCAAAAATGCTCTGAACCATTGGACATGGACAAGAGGACCTCTCAGGGTGTCGTATGGGGTCTGGAACCAGGACGTTGGCAGTGGATCCTTTTAGTACTCTGGCTTGTGCAGTGGGGCCTCTGTCAATTAAACTTGTTCCGCTGCATCCTGTTGATGCTTGATCAGGATGGGATGTAGGAAGTTTGGAGGTCAAATCAACATCTTGGGCGATTGTCATGTTCCTCCTATGATCAATTTTATTCACTTCACTTGCCAGTGGCCATAATGTTGTGGCTGATTGGTTTATATCTCTTAAATATTGTACAAACCTCTTCAATCAGAATAAGTTTACATTAGAAATTATAGAATGATATAAAACAGGACTGCATGGTGGACCTTTCACCAGATGAAGTGAGTATAGGAAATAGACTGGTATAAAAGCAAACATTATTAAATTCTCTTATCGATATTATTAAATAGCTCAATTATATAAAATGTCCATTCTGTCATTTTGTTGACTTAAATCAGCTGAGTGCACTGCAGAAAAAAATGAAACAGCACTGAATAATGCAGGATATTGACCCAGATTACCTGCAGCTGTGTTTCACACCACTAGATGTCAGTCTTCATCAAAGCCATGGAGACATACTGCATCTTGGACATGAAAATGTTATTTTAACATTGCCTGTAATCTTAATACAGAGGGAGTCACTCAATGTTTCCAACGGTCCACCATCCAATATAGTCTACAGGCAGTTTTTGTCTCACATGATGATCTCTTTGAGGGGGAAAAATACTACTATAAGTAACCTTGGACCTATTTTTGACTGGGATATGTCTGTTATCTACTTACAGTGAGTTACCTTCAAATAAATCAGAGCAGCGCATCCAGATCTCCCACAGCAGCAGTCCCAAAGCATAGACGTCCGCCTGCATGAGAAACTCGCTGCTGTTCAGGTTTACGGAACCTTCCAGGATCTCCGGGGACATGTAATGCAACGTGCCCAGCTGAGCATGACCCTACGGAAATGTGAATTGGTAGTTTCTAAGAATATATACAATTAAAAAACTTTTAAATTGTAGGAGTAATTTTAATTACTTACAAAAGTATCCACATTTGTACAATTATGCAAAATCTTTTCCTTGATGGGATTTTTTAAGACCCCCTCCAGTGAATGTAACTTAAACTTTGGTAACACGTTCATATGTTGTTTTTGCTGGATATGCTGGCAGACACCTCATGAGCAAAATAAGCACTCATCTGCATGGTTGAGTTTCACCTTGAAACTGTAGTGTACCAATGACAATTTCAAAAACATACAAGGGTATGTCAAAAAGTTGTTGGCCTCACTAGAAAACATCACAGAACAAAGATTATTCTTGCATTATTTTTCAGTCAATGCACGTGGTCCACCGATGTTAATGCTTTAGTTTCCCTTTGTAGAAGAAGGTGACATCTTGAACTTCCAGATACTCCTCAATAGCATGCATGACTTCATTACCACTCCAAAAATGGCAAAAGTGGGATTTCAGTTTGGGACGTCAGACGATGCCAGGTTGGGTGAGTAACGTACATGGGTAAACAGTTCAAAGCCACGCTTTGCTGCTTCAGCCTCCTGTGCTATATGGATGGATGCATTGTCCTGGAGCGACAGCACCCAGATCAAAGCTTTCCTCTCCTTTTTTCTTTGATTGCTTCAGACATTAAAGTTTTTGTGGACATTGATATAAGTCTTTATAATATGCAGTTATACCCCAAAATGGGATTTACGCCCTTTATTTCCAGGTGAGATCTTTTTGATGTACCCTTGTACTTAAAAACCATGAGGAAGCAATCCCGTCAACTTGGGAGGTGGGCTTTTCGATATAATTATACTATTATCAGTTTCCAATTTGAACAAGTATGACTGAATTACTCCAACATTACAACTTGCCATTGTGTAATGGTGTTTCAGCTGCATTGTAGGTGAGCTGGTGTGCACAAGCTGCAATGAATGATGGAGGGGTGAGTGGAAAGAGAGGCAGGGATACTAGATCTGGGCATAAGAATAGAGGCAAATGTTTCAGTTACATCTAAGCCATTTTAAGGCAGGAAGGGATTGTTTTCAGGGGGGGAAACAATCATTCGTCATCACTGGCTCAGATGGATCAGTCACATTTACAGAATGCCAGACCATCGCCTACCAAAACAGCTATGCTACTCACAGCTCTCTAGCGGTACTTGATCAGTTGGTGCTCAATAGAAAAGACACAAGGAGTCACTAAAACATTCCTTGTTGAAATGCGGAATTAACCCTGAATGAGTGGGAGCAACTAGCGGCAGACACGCAGGTCTGGAATAGCACAATTTGGAAAGGCACTCTGCATTTCGAAAACATTCGACTTGCTGAGGAAGCTGTGCGTTGTGAACGAAGGAAGGCTGCTGCCCAACAGTGCCTATAGAGACCCCAAAGCCAGGACATGTTTGAGTCTCTGCTCTGTCTATTCTTTAGTCACCATACTCGTCAGGAAGTGACTGCGACAACAATGATGAATGTATGAGTTGTCAGGGGTTTAATCGATGACTGAAGCTAATGAGATGACTTCGTTGCACCAAAAATTAACAAAAGTGCTCTGTGTTCATCACTGGAATGTCTCACCTCCATGTTTGTGGTGTGTCTCTGGCAACAGCAACGTTCTGACCAAGATCGCAGGATGGTGGAGCATCCAAAGTCACATAGGACACAAGTGCCATCTGCTCTCACCAGCACATTAGAGCTGCTGAGGTCACTGTGGGCCACAGGGGGTTTATGCACATCTGCAAGAAAAAGACACGCATAATTAACTGGGAAAAGCTTTGTGAACACACCGTATGTGCAGTTTGGATTTATAAATTGACTGGATGCTAGATCTAGAAAGACCATCATAATCATTAATTAGAGGTTGACTGCACATGAAGGCTACTACATTATTATAATGATGACTCCCTGAAAGATATCACCTGTTTCTATTTTGTCAGAATATGCTGGATAAAAGCTCACCCTAATGTTTTTAAGTTTAAGTGATAACATTTTTTCTTTTTTTTAAACTTAGTTCTTATTAGATTTCATCAGCACAATACAATGTGTACATTTTAACATTTCAACACAGTTCAGTAAATTTATTTTCCTTTTTCTCAGCTGTACATGAATTTTTACAAACCTCCATGGATGGTATAAGATGGAAATTAAAGAAAATAATAACAGTCATAAAAATGAATACAATATCCACTCCAGAACATAAGGTTATAGGTACAGATCCTAGTCAGAAGCATTTTGCTATAGAACAGGAGGATTTTGCATCGCTAATAAATATTGTTATTGCAACAATGAATGTAGCATTGGTTCCCATCTTTTAGTAAAGGTGACTTTCTGAAGTCTTAGTGAGAATGTAATCTGCTTCATTTGATAAATATCCCAAACTTTTGGAATCTATGTATTGTATGAGGGAGGTTCTGGTTTCAACCATCTGATGATTGTAGACTTTAAGGCGGCAGTGGTTAATATATTATCTGCCCTCCTATCCAGACCTTCAGGTATTACTCCCAGTATTGCCACTGCAAGGTTTTGCGGGATGTTTATTTTAAAAATCTCCATCAGGGTATTGAAAACCTCCCTCCAAAACACACATAACTTCGGACATAGCCAAAATATGTCAGTGTGATTAGCTACATGGGCTCCACAGTTCCAGTAGTTTGTAGTGATAATGCTTTTGACACAATATACATAGAACGGCTACAATGCGGGCGCGCACACACACACACACACACACACACACACACACACACACACACACACACACACACACACACACACACACACACACACACACACACACGCACACACACACACACACACACACAGTGTAATTCTGGTCAGTACCATTGCTGTGAAGGTCAGAGTGGAGATAGGAAAGCCCCTGTGATAAAGACCGGCACAGCTTCAGTGACGACATCCAGCTGGTGGTGTGTTTACACAGAAAGGAATGGAGAGAACCCTGAAATCAAAGAGTCAGAGATCACCGATGTCTGACCAATTTCATCACACTGTCCTCAGGTTTATATTGGGCTGCTATGAATCCAGCTCTCTGTGAAAGAAATGTTTATTATCTACATCACAATTAATAACTGGGAACATTTGGCCATCTCAATCTACACAAAGGAAGCCATACATTTGGAATTTCCTAAACTGATTTTTCAACTTTAATTTTTCCGTCTGAGCATCTATTTACTGCTTTTAATGTCGTGAACTGACCTGAATGTCAAGAAAACAGATTTTCTCAGTCTGAAATTTGGTGGGGAAAGCTCATCTAAACGTTTTTCAGATTAAAGCACTCTCTTTTTCAGTGCGGTAAATTCAGAGGCATTTCAGCTTCCACATTAAGTTTTTTTTTTTGAAACTTTGTGAGCCAAATCCTTATGCCTGTCTTAAAGTCTTTGCACTGGTTGCCTGTTTGCGATTTGAAATTTTTAGTCTATGAGGCACAACGCGATCTTCAACCAGGTAGAAGACCACTAGACATGTAGAGTCAAAGGTGCTGCCCTTAAAGCTTTATGACAGTGGAACTACCTGAAGAGTTCACATGGTGTGTTTTATATACTAGAAGGCATTGTGTACATGAATAAGCCTGTACATATGACGGCCTCAGTAACACAGGTTCAGAGATCTGGGGTTTCATAGCTTGAAAAATACCTCAGGAAGTAGTCCTGTCTACCTGTGGGGTTGTGCTTCCGTATAACTACTGTTCTTTAGAAGCAGTTTTTGATTCAACTTGGTGTACAATAGAGTAGTTTTACAGTGTTTGAGCAAAAGCCAAGGGCGAGCTGGTGTGCTCGAGCTGCAGTCAGTGGCGGAGAGGTGCATGGAGAGCGATGTGGAGACTTGAATTGATGTGCACATTCCATGGGAAGTAAATCTAAGCCACTTTAAGGCGGTAAGGGACTATTTTCATCAATGACTGGAGAGGGACTAAGTTCATTTTGAATTCATATTTTACTGTTTTAGATTAATCTATTTGTTTTATGTAGTGTTTTCACATTTTAGACTTTTGCCTTCTGTCTTTTATTGCTCATTTATTATGTTTTTTAGTTTTTATTGTGTCTTTTTGTTTGAAATCTATTATTGTCTTTTATTTATTCAATTTACATTTTCATCACATTGCTTTATTTCTGGTTTTTCACTTGTGTACATTAGTCTCCCAGTCCTTATTCACAATCCCGTGAATATGACGCGCATTAATAAAGTTTTTTTCTTTGTCTATTCCTGACCTCTTTTCCTTGTACAGCTGTTGTCTCAGAAACAGCTCAGTTTCCTTTAATGTTTGCTTTTGACTCACATATTCAGCAAATTGCAGCACAATGAAGCAGCTGTTATCATCTGGTTTCCTCCCAGTGCCAAGGAAGTGTGCAATCCCAGCATGCGTCATCAGCGGTAGCTCATAGATCTCCTTCTCTGTTGTAAATTTATGTTTCAAGTCTGCAGGTAAGACTTTCACAGCCACCACAGATCCCTCATATTTACCTTGAAAAACAGTTGCAAAATGTCCTTGGCCCACAATCTGCAAGACGTATAAACAAACAGGTAAACTATCACAGCCTGACTGCCTTAAAGGCCTGCCAATAATTTGCACACTGTTGACCGTGGCTGTGACAGCTGGGCTTACCTGCTGTAGCTCAATGTGAGCAAAGTCAATCTCAGAGGATTTTACTGTTTGGCAGGAGCAGAGTGATGGCAAACTGTAGTCATCACAGGAGGGCTGTAGATTCTCCTCTAAAACAATATAATACAATACTTATACGCCCATTGAAGGTAATCTGAAACTACAGTAAAGCCACCATTCGTTTGAAAGTAGCCTGACCGAATGGCTACTGAAAGACACAGAAATGTGACTGAAGAGTGGCAGAGATAGAGGAGGAGTGCTGTAGCAGAGAAAAACAGCAAGCTCAGTGTAGCAGAGAGAATGAAAGTGTTCCAAGGTCAAGTATGACATCACGAGAGCTGAAAGTCAGTTTAGAAAATGTGCAGTCATTGAGAAACATTTTTCTCTCCTAAGGTTGGCTGGGCAATTATACTTTTTGCAGAACAACAGCAATACAGCCTTAGTGATGTGCTGATGATGTGTATAGTTTGTTATTTACCTTTGTGTAAGACTAAACAAGAACTGTGAAGACATCTGATTTATTCAGCTTTAACTAACTCATTTTGCTGTGACACAGGACCAGCTTTAAAAAACATATATAAAACATACAAAATGTGCCGATTTAACGGTCCTTATACTTGTTGCATGATTTATATGTACTTTATAGCTCAATCATTATCAAACACTATATTTACATCTATTAAAAGCCAACTGTATTTTCATCTTTGTCCATTGCAGTAGCCTAAATAATTCTTGTTAAGCTACTAAAGATTATTAGCTCTAAAATTGCATTCATCAGCGCTCAAAATACTATAATTCTTAGTAATACATTTTATTAAATTACCTGATAAGTAATTTTCCAGTATACCTGAAAACTGGGGAAGCAATGGAGTTCCACAGTGTGATAACAATATAAAGTATTAAGACATACAGCTGCAGTCAAATCTAATTGGATTACTCAAATAAACAGTCAAATGGAATAAACTGAAATTCACGTTAACTGATAATAATTAATGCTTAATGGTGTTGAATAAAAAAAGAGTCTTACTTTTCTCTTTAGAAAGGCATCTCCTTTTGGAAGCAATAATCAATATAAACATGGCGAGCAAAATCACAGCCAGGGGTATCACCATTTTCAAGATTTCAGCTGAAAAAAGAAACAGTCAGTGTAAATGTTCTCTGGGAATAATGAATAACCCTCCTTTTGAATATGTTGAGAATATGGTATGATATTAGGTAATAAGGGACAAAAGATTCTGGCCAATCAATGTAATCTTTCAAATGTCAGGATTTCAACCTAAAGGTGAGTAGAGGTTGGTTTGCTTGGAGGAGACATTTGTGGAAATTTGTCAAGTTTTTGTGATGAAAATAAATTACTTCACTGGTTTTCTAGTTATATTCGGTAGCTCGTTAGCAAATAACACTTATCTTTATTTAATTATCATACCTGCAGAGTAAGTGTAGGTGTGTGGAGGCTCTTCTGACTCTGGTGTCCAAGTAATGTTACTATTGCAGAGGTCTGTGTTGCACACACACATCAGGAAGCGATTGTTGAAGTGTGATTGTGCTTTACAGGCTGCACTTGGGCAGGACTTCTCAACTATATTACAAGCTGCAACAGAAAAATCAGTGGCACAATGTGCCATTTTAGAGGTTCTGTACGCAATATTCAGACCCACTGAGTGTCTTTAGAGCTCCAGTATCTCAGACCACAACAAATAGGACACAAACACTCTGTACTGCTCTCTTGCTTTGACAGTGCAGTGTGGGATGTCATTGTGTCTATTTATTAATGCATTGACATTAATGCAACAGTTTCAATGGCAGGGAATCACATGCTCTCATGTGCACTAACGTGCTGGCCTGGCCAGACCTGCTGCCAAAGTGCAGTACAGAGAAGCTTAGACACATAGGGAATTGTGACTATGCTAAGGATGTCACAACTCCACATCAGATAGTTGTTTTCTGCTATATCAACGCTATGATAATATTCATACCTTAAACAGTAAATATAGCATATGAGAAAAAGACCGTCAAGCAACATGGGTTACAGAAACTGATCTATATCAGTTTATTTAGCTTGGAGGGTCAAAGTAAATTTGACTTTAAATCCTTTCTTAAAGTTTACAACATAATGGTGAAATGGCACAATGACTATCACGCATGTAGCTCTGACACTGCTCCAGATATTAAAGCTTCTTACCAAGAACGTCAACCTTTGGCTGGCCATTTACGATGAGATAATATCCTACACAGCAGTTGGTGTTCTCACAGAGCTGCACCGATCCATTCACATTTCCAGCAGTAATGTATTTGTCATGGTTCCTTGACGTCACTTGAAAAACACACCTCCGTAATAAAGACTGGCTGGAAATGCATATACACATGCATTCTGGGAAGAGGAAGAAAGACAAATACTGGATGATGACAATGCTTACTAACTGAGCCAGTACTGAGGAAGATTCTATTGTGAGTTCAGACTCTCTGAATAGTGAATTGTGTATCATGACTTTGTCATACCAGACTCAATCACCCATAGCCACCACTGTACGCACTATTTTACGACTTACACCACCCAAGAAAAGTACTTCTGAATTAATAACAGTAAATTACAAAACTTAATAATACAAATTCATGCATTTATTTATTGAGATATGTAGTCAAGCAATAAGTCAAGTCAAAGAAGATCCAAAAAACACAGAGAAAATATAAAAATCGATTTGTTATAATGTTATTCAATTATCAAAAGGGGAGTTACACTTTGGGAAGCAACATAAGGACCATTTAATATTATATTTGTTCATATTTTGAGCAGTGAAGTTCACATATTTAACTATTAACAGTTCCTTTGTGCTGTCTACCACTGGATGCACGAACAGCTGTCACTGGAATACTTTAATACTCACGAAACTTAAAAAGCAGGGGATTCTAAGGGCATTTGGAATTGTGTCCATTCCTGACCCATAGTACACATACAGTGAGATACGCAGTGTGCTGCAAATTGTGCCTCGTTTCTACTGTTTGGGCAGGAATATGAACACCTCCTCAGTGGATTTCAGTTTTTACAGTTTTGTCGGTATGAAAGTAATTCAGTGCAATGCTTCAGCAACACAAACAGCAATCAGCAATCAAACTGCCGATTATAAAACAATAATTCATCAAAGATCAGCCTTGAAAAGAAACATAACTTAAGTACACACACAGTTTAATTACTTCAAAAGACTGAACATTTTTTCTTTCTTTCATTTTCATTCTTTTAAACAGTGTACTCACCCACAGCCAAAACCAGCCACCACTGTTGCAGGATCATGGTCACTCTGAGCCCAGTGTGGCCAAGCAGGGAGTGAATTATCAATCTTGGGAATGTGAGAGGAGTTTCCCACGTTCGCCTGCATCACTCCCACTGACACACACCTGCATATTGTATCCTTGCATGTGCACACTTGTGTTGTCTTCAGTGGCAGTCCTATTACTTTGAGAAAACCGAGGTAAAAAGAGAAAAAAAAAGCTCCTTAAAGCCCCGCACCCCCATAAAAATGCATTCAGTTAGCTCAGTTATTTATTAGTAATTTGGATGAATCAGCTCTTTAAATAGCCCAGAAGAGGTGCTGTGATGTATTAAAGCGGGAGAAGAGTTCACTCATGACATCATGTTACATAAGTCAAATAAATAATTTGTTGTCTGTGTTGCCAACAAATTTTTTTGCTAGATTATTTATGATTTCCCAAACCCTGACAATTCTGTCCATGTGTATGATAATCTGCCGAAGTACAGCAACTTATGGTAGGCTACTATAAAATGTACTTTTTTGCCATTTGTTGTCATAATTTTTTAGTAATTACTTTCATGATCATTATCATCATAGTAAGCATCCACCCACACAGTGTCTACTGCATGTAGCTTGCTATGCAAAATGGAAATATGTATGTAATAAAATAAATGCATATAATATTTTTGACTTAAGTAAATCACACTTAAAATAGCAGTAAAATGCCAATAGAATAAATATACTCGATCTGGGGACAGCCGCTAAATAACAAGTTATTGAGCAGCAGCTGATATATTGTGACTATGCGAACCACAGCTCACCTGTTTGAGGTGAAGAAAAGTGTACATAATCTCAGTTAGATCTTGTCCAGCCCCGTCTCCATGTCAGATATAACTTATAATTATAAGTAATTAATGAAGTTATCTGGCTTTGGACACACTCATATGGATCCTGCTGTTGTCTGATGCTGCAGGTATTTATCAACCTTAGAGTAAATACTTCTACAAAGAGATGGCAGAAACAAACTAAGCTTCAGCTCCTGTTCATTTAAAAATAACATATTACATTTATTATTAGTATATATCGTTAATCTGAACTCTCGTATTTATATGGACACTTCAGTTTTAAATAGATATAAAACTAGAAAACAAACCAGACAAAACTTAATTTCAGACAGGACACTTCAGATTTAACCAGTTAATTCAGAAGATTTGCAGTGACTCTGCTCGAGTGATGCTCTGGATCAGTCTCAGCGAGCATGACACAAGCAGTCCATGAGATCGCAAACCCCCACGGCAGAGCCTGAGATTCTTGATGTTTGAATGAGTACAGTATGAACACAGAAACAAGGAGACCCACTTAAATGGTCCTCATTGTACAAAATTCAATTTACATAGTTTTACGGTACAATGGCAAACCATCTGTGTTCTACAGTTTCACAAAATATGAGAAAGTGCATGTAGTTATCACAGACTATATGTAATATGAACTAGCCTATATGACCTACGATCAATATTTGATGGCAGTCAGGCAGAGGAAATGTTCATATGCTCTGGAGGATGACCAGAAGGAATAACTTGTGTAGCTTAAGGGAGAGACTACAGAGTTGGGATGGGATGTGGAGGTGAGCAAACCAAGGCCTGGATAGGGCCTCACCAGAGTCTGAGTTGACCAGAGGCTGATCTCTGCTTGCTTTGGTTAGTCATTCCAGGTGCAATACTCATCAGCTTTCAAAGCCTAAGGTTAATGGATTGCTTATGCTTATCTTAAGAGAAAATTGATATAGTGAGGTCATGCAAGGGATAGAAATTCTCAGTGCATGAAATGAACTCCCCACATCTAAGTTAATCTATGGGTTAATGTTGCATGTTTAAGGTGCCCTAACGAAGACCATATACTCATACTCATCATAGATTGAAATGATATAACATCTGCAAAACTTCTCCAAATCGAAGTAACTTGTCCTGGGGCAAATACTCATTTGCTGTACTTTAGAGATGAAGTCAAGTCACTGATAATGGAGAACTTATCCCAGCCTACTTAGCAAAGCATGCTAGGTAACCAGTCCATCACTTGGACAACACAGACCACAAGGCACACTCACATTTACTCATAAGGAAGATTTGGAATCACCAATTAACCTCAGCACATCTTTGGACTGTTGGAGGAACCTGAAGCACTCGGTACAACCCACACAGGCACAGGTAGAACATACAATCTCCACATAGAAAGATCCGAAACTCCACACAGAGAGGCCAAAGGACCTTTGAGCTTTGATTCGACAGTATTGCACCATTGTTAGACCTGTACCTGCTTTTCTAATTAGCACAATGCATGATCTGTGGTTGTGCAGGTGAAGAAAGATGGCACAGAGCAGGGCTCCAGATCATCCTTTTCCCTGGTAGCACTCCCACCATGTCACAGGTGAAACGCCTCACTTGCTGAACATCTGCTTATCAATAGACACAACATTTACAGATGTTCCCTAAATGCCTCAAGGTGCAGCCTGCGGTAGCTTCTGCTTGTTGGCTGCGGTGCTCAGACAGATGTGTAAAGAAAACTTACTTTGAAAAGAGTAAAATATGGCACTCTAATGTCAGAATTGTCTAAGATGACCAAGGAACCCGTCTTTCTCCACCAGCTTTATCTTTGGAACACACAACAGCGAAACAGCTTGTTTTACATATCAGACAGGGACAGACTGACAGAGCCACTGAAGTTATAAAAGTACTACTTTTCACTAATATAGATAACATAGTAGCTGCCCACCCCAGTTAGAGTGACACAGAAACAGCTTCATGATTTAGTTGCACAAATGCGACCACTTGAAATTTTAACTCGACTCTCGAACTACTAAAGTAATTTTGGTCTCATTATGGAGGCCCAGCACAGAGGAGTGGGACTGTTGTTGCATTAAGCCTTTTGTTGTGAGGAGCCGATTAGCCAATGATCAACTTTACTGTGCCAGACTAATATGAGTTTTGAAAGTTATCTTTAGCACAGTCATGGTATATTCTATGACGGCCTTGAATCATGATCTTGAGTGCAACCAGTGGCACCTGGCAGTCCTCTGCTATCTGCTTCTGATTGGGAGAGGAAGCAATAAAGTGAGTTAGGTAAGTGAGGATGTGCTGACTATTATATGTAGGAGGCCAGAGAAGACGCAAGACCTCAGTTGTTGAGATTTGTCGTAAGACATTTGTTGGAAGTTTAAGAGGTAGCTTGTTTCATAAAACTTAAGGTGTGCCTTTTAACAGTTGTATGTCTCTGGATATTGCAGAGTAGCCACACAGCTTTAATGTGGAGTTTGATTTCTTCCTGGTAGCATAGCAGGTATGCAGTAAAGTATTGTGGGTTTAAGTGATGCTTATTAAAAATGTGTTTTATTCTGCATTGCACATGTTTAATCATTTAATTGGTAATTTTTAATCTATTATTTGTGCTTTTTACAGTGACCAAGCCTTCAACCTGTCAGCTGGATCCCCTCCCCACAGTCCTGGTCAAATCCTGCCTCCCCTCTCTACTCCCCATTATATCGGCCATTATTCACTCCTCACTGTCCACTGGAATTGTTCCCGCTCTCTTCAAATCTGCAGCTGTCAGCCCTATCCTGAAGAAACCTGGTTCAGATCCAAACAACTTCAATAACCTCCGCCCCATCTCTCACCTTCCCTTCATCTCCAAAATCCTAGAAAAAACTGTTGCCTCTCAACTCCACTCCCATCTCACCCAAAACAGTCTTTATGAACAATTCCAGTCTGGTTTCCGTCCCCGCCACAGCACCGAAACAGCACTGTTAAAGATCACAGATGACCTCCTCATGGCAGCTGACTCCGGTTTGATCTCCATCCTCATCCTCCTCTATCTGAGTGCGGCCTTCGACACCGTTTCTCATTCCATCCTGCTCAACAGACTCTCCTCTTTGGGCATCACACACACCCCTCTTCACTGGTTTCACTCCTACCTCACTGGCCGCACTCAGTTCATCCAGCTCAAGTCCTTCTCCTCACAATCCTCATCCCGTCACTTCTGGTGTGCCCCAGGGCTCCGTCCTGGGGCCCCTCCTCTTCATCATATACATCCTCCCCCTCGGCAATATCTTCCGTAAATATGGTATTCATTTTCACTGCTTCGCGGATGACACCCAGCTCTATCTTTCCAGTAAACCAAACTCCACTCTCCCACCCTCCTCCCTCACCCACTGCATCTCTGATATTAAATCCTGGTTCACCTCAAACTTCCTCAAACTAAACAGTAATAAAACAGAACTTCTTCTTGTTGGCACCAAGTCCATACTATCAAAATCTAACAGTTTTTCCCTCACTATTGACAGCTCCACAGTGTCCCCCTCCCCTCAGGTTAAGAGTCTGGGTGTCATCCTCGACAGCTCACTATCTTTCCACTCCCACATTAATAGCATCACTCGGTCTGCATATTTCCATCTACGTAATATTAATCGCCTCCGCCCCTCTCTCACCCCTCACACCACAGCTATCCTGGTCCACAGCCTCGTCACTTCACGTATAGATTACTGCAACTCACTTCTCTTTGGTGTCCCCCACAAATCCCTCCATAAACTCCAACTGGTCCAAAACTCAGCAGCCCGCATCATCACTAGAACCCCCTCCTTTCACCACATCACCCCCGTCCTCCAGCAGCTCCATTGGCTCCCAGTCAAATTCAGGATCATCTTCAAGATACTTCTGTTCACTTTTAAGGCCATCCACAACCTCGCCCCACCCTATCTGTCTGATCTCCTCCATATTATCACCCCCACACGTTCCCTCAGGTCTTCCTCCTCCCTCCACCTCTCCATGCCCTCCGCCCGCCTCAGCACCATGGGGAGCAGAGCATTCAGCCGCTCTGCTTCCCAACTCTGGAACTCCCTCCCACCTGACATCCGCAACACCGTTTCTTTTCCTCAGTTCAAATCTAGACTCAAAACCCATCTGTTTAAATCTGCATATCCACAGTAATCTCACTGCTTCCTCTCATTTGCTGTTTCTTTTGTCTATTGTTTTTATTTATTTTTATTGTGTTTTTAATTCACTGTAAAGTGTCCTTGAGTATCTTGAAAGGCGCTATGAAATAAAATGTATTATTATTATTATTACTGTTCAGTGTGTTGTGCATGGTTTCCTGCTGTCCTTAGATTAAAAGGTACGTGGGTACGTCTTGTGAGAGCGGACCAACTCCTTTTATTTTTGTTAATCGCTTTTTTTGTTTTACTCACTTCCCTATTTTTGATCCACCGTGGGTCATTAATAGCCTTAATCATTGGTAGTATTGAGACTCGACTTCTGTGTTCTGATTGTAACCATGAAAAAATTATTGCGTCGCCATTTGATATGCAATGATATATTATATATGATTAGACACTATTTAGATTTACATGTGACATTATGAGAGGAGCACTTTGGACAATAAATATTGGCATTTATAGCTACATTTCTTGTCCTCTGATTTATTTAATGTTTGGCCTGTGGTGTAGAGTTCGACACTGAGAATAACTGACATTTCAACACACACACACCAACACTTTTCCTCCCCAGCCAGACAAGGTTTATATCTTTACCTGTCGTTTTTTAAAAACATTTTTTTATTCAAAAGCCGGTATGAGGCTGCAGAAGTTCCGGTGAACCTTCTATGACGTCACTCTGGTAGGCGGAGACAGCAGACTTGAACCCGGAAGTTGTACGGCAAGTAACAGGCGCTGAGGAAACTTGGATTTCGGGGCTTGAATTAGAGTTTATGGTGTTTAGAGGAGAGGCTGATGGACTCCTGGATGATACATGACGAGTGGTTGGGTGACAGAACTTCCGGAGATGTAGCTGGATTTAGATGGTCAGATCTCGGCTATTCCCTGAAGGGCTGGTGCCGGTGGTGGGCGGAGCTGGGACGTACGACGTTTCCTGGTGTGAATTTGAAGTTATGAACTGAAATCGGCGGTTTAATTTGACTGCTAGACGCTCTTACTGGATTTTAAAATTGTCTGAAGAGGATGAAAGGGATTCGACAGACGCTCGAGATTTAAGACATCATCAACTTCTGCAACACAAGTTGTCACCGCTGCAATTCTACTTTAGGATGGATCGATCAGAAGGTAAGAACAAATCTCCAAACACTGAGTTTTATAACCTGCATGAGGGATCTCTTAAGAGGAGATGAACAGCAGTGATGAGCTGCAGATCTGTAAAGGCTGATGGAGCAGAATGAATGAAGGCTGCCTTGGTTATAAAGCTCTCTAAGTGGGTGGGCTGGACTTAAGTAGTAAATGATTGGACAGGAAAGGGCCCTGTGACTTCCTGTCATTTGTGTTCTATGTAATGTTTATAGAGAGGCCTTACAATGTGGAAAAAAACCAGATGTAGAGAAATCCTATTTAACTTGTATAACTGTTTCATTATATAGGGGTGATTTGTTTGGGCAGCACGAGATAGGGAGACAAAAAACTCAATGTAAATGCGAATGCAAATCACCATCGAACACATAATCCATTTTTTGGTCACATAGTTTTTTCATTTACTTATAGAGGCATGACTGTGCGATCATTTATTTCACTGTATTTCAATGCATTTCAAATAATTGACATTATTTTGTAGAAATCTGTTTCCACTTTAACACGAAAGAGACCTTTTTGTAAACGCTTCTTTAAAAAAAGCCAAATTATATCAGCCATGATTTAATTTCGAAAAGCAATATAAGGGGAAAACGTTACTTTTAAAATGTTTTTAAAATTATTTTAATTTATTTTTTACTCCTTATAGTTCTTGAAAATTTGTTCCAAGTGCTTAAAAAAATATTACAATGTAAATTACATTAGGGTTAGAATTTAACTCTGTCTAGCACGCTTCACTATTGGTTGTGTGAGGTTGCCATGGTCACCCAGGACCTGCTGAGGAGCTGGTTAGTTAAGCTAGCAAAACTGGAAAGACGTAGAAACAGCTTGAGTGACTATAGCCAGAGATCTACCACTGCCATATAAAAACATTAATTTGTGGTTTATTAAGAGGTTATATGTGGGATTATTGCTTGAGGCTCCTGGCATGGTGATGACAAGAATTAATTAAAAAAGAGATATGATATGTTCATAAGTGGGTTTTAGAGATGCTGGTACGTGTTTGCTCTACATAAGTAGAGTCAGGTCAACCCCTCTTTACAGTTTTAAGCTCCTCACCGCAGAGTCATGTTTAATAGACAGACATGAGACATTATTGCATTCTTTGGGAAGTCATTGACTGACATACAGAACAAAACAGCAATCATGTACACCCTGTTGTTGATACATTTCAAATTCAGGGGTTAAGCAAAGTTTGGATAACGCTCTATGACATTTAATAAAATAGATGATCACTTCTAGTGTTGTTACTCAGAGTCAGGAGGAGATGCGTTAGGGTGCAAAGAGGTCTCGAGGATTGAGATTAGCAACTAGACAGACGTCATAGCTGTCGTGCATGGCTGCTCGTCTTTCCGCTACCGTCCACACATTGTCCGCAGGGTCCAGTTCCAAAATCTCCTTAGTGATGATCTCATGACGGCCTGTAACCACGAGACAAAGTATGTAAGTGAGAGCGCACCAAAATCTAATTTCCAGAGACACTGCCTCATCAGTTAGCTGGGATTCTCTAACTCTGACAACGGAAAGTCTGCCTTGGGTTTGTGCAGCAGGAGGAAGTTTATCTGGCAGACTATGCAAACCAAAAAACTGCAAAAACAAAGTAATTCACAGGTGTTAGTTAACTGACCGGCCCCCTTGTAGTATCCACAGAGGTAAAGCTTTCCCTCCACTACTCCTATGTTGGAGGCGTTGGTTCGGAGGGCAAGTAGGGATGTGGGGAGGGCTGGTCCGACCCTCCAGGTGTCTGTATCTGGGTTGTAGATCTCCACAGAGCTCAGACAGCGCCGTGATTGTCCACGGTCCTCTCCATCACAGCCTATACCACCTAAAAAGAGGCACAGGTAGTCTTGTCCATATGCTTACAACTTACAAAGTACAGTACTACACAGTACTAGACAGTAAAGCAGTTTTGTAATCTGACCTAATACGTAGATTTCTCCATTGAGGACAGCTGTGCCACAGCGGTACCTAGAGTATTTCATCCTGGCACACTCTGTCCACCTGTCTTTGCCAGGATCAAACTGAAACACACGGTTACTCAACTTGTCAGGCTCATCATCAGGCAGATCCTGGAGGATGAGAAGAACGATTAGTGCAGAAAGAGGAAGAAAAAAAGAAGAAAATGGGATGATAAGTAAGAAATGAAAAGCAGCAATGGAAAAAAGAGATGGAAAGGAGGCAAATGTTGCACATAAATTTTCATCCTGTTACTTTAAGTCACAGGAAAGATTTACTGCCACTAAATTATATGTAAATTTCACATGATTTTATTTTGATAGTATGAAGTCTTCTTGGAAACAGATGAAGAAGTTGTAGTGTCATCCATTTCATCTAGTGGTGCTTTTTAAAAATCTTTTGGGCTGTTACCAATAGAGGGTGTCAAAGTCATGCATGTGCAAATTCTACACTTAGTGAATTTACAACCCCTGAAAACATGGCTTCAAATTTTAAGTGTGTCTTCATAATAATAAATGTTTCTGAAGGAATATGCAATGCTGAAGTTGACGTTCAATAAAAATGTCCCTAATTTGTGTGCAGAAAATTGTAATATAAAGGTTTTCCGACTGAGTTTGTCTAATTCAAACTAACCAGAAAAGCAAAAATAACAGCTATAATGCTATAATCACTAAAGCTTTTAAGTGACCTCCCTGACTGTGCATTTACTACTGATTGAAAAACTATATTTACTGACAGGTCTGTCGGTACCTGTGGCGTCCAGCCGCCCAACACATAGATATGCTCCTTTAGGCTCACGGCACAGTGGCAGGCTAGAGGAAGCGGCAGAGGAGCAAAGCCGAGCCAGCTCCCTCCTCTCTTCAGTGACCATCTCTCCACGCTGTCTGTGATTATGTAGTGATTGTGCACTTTCATCTGACCCCCTATTAAATACAGGGCGTCGCCTACCAGCCCTAAAGCATACATGTCCCTGTATGCTGCTGAGCACAACTCCACCCAGCTGTTCTCCTCTGAATTATCGTACCTGGAACACAAACAGGCAGTTCAGATTTCCAATGCAGTGCCATTCAAAAATCTGTATTTTGGATACATTACCACACACACACCTGTAGAAATCAACTCTTTTGATTTTGTGTTGGTCTTCTGCCTCTATGGCCACCACTATATTATTGTCTCTTGTCACTGCTCCTGCTGTGATCTGTCCCGTACCTCCACAGGCCCTCAGTGGAGAGGGGATGTAATAAATCTTTCTGCCATGGGCGGCAAAGCAAAAACTGAGGTCAGCAACTCCTCCACGTCGGGCAGGTACTCCCTCTTTATTCACTCCACCCAAACAGAGCAGCAGGTCAGTTGTCTCCATGCCGTAGCGAAGAGCCGGGCGAGGTGGAGCTGATGTCTCACAGAGACCTGAAGTGTGGAGAGCAGCATCAATCATCCCAAAGCACTCAGCATCCCGCAGCAGCACCTGGGAGAGCATAAAAGTCTGTCAATCTGCGTATGTTACATGTTACATGTTGATGACGAGTCTTGACTTATGGCCCTTCCCTCTCTTCCCTTCTCACCGGGTTTCTCCTCCTCGCTTTACGGAGAAATCCAGGGTCCACCAACTCCAGCCGCACACGCCTGAGTAACTGCACGGCCTGGGCTTCGCTTTGTGAGTCACCCCTGCGCCTCTCCACCCAACGCAGCACCAGCTCCAGCACAGCCTCCTCCTGCGATTTGTTGAGGTCATCTGAGCCCAGCAGATCCCCAAGACTCTGGGCGTCCAGCTCCAGCACTTCTTCCTCCTCACAAACCTAGAGAGAGCAAGGGGGAAAAAACAAACAATGGCAATGATATGAAAAAAGAAAAACAATATAGTGGATGGGAGCCGAGATTGTTGAGGAGAAAAGTTGTATCATGACATTTGTAATTGCCAAAGTACTTTCACACCTGTGGATGATTGTGCAAAACAGATCCAGAGGTTTCTGCCACCTAAAGGCTAAGAAGCTGAGTAAGGGGAGTCAGACACATGACATTCAAGCTGCATTGTGACAAAGAGCATCATGAAGGATCATCTGTTCTGGAAATTTAAAGCAGACTAATCCTAAGGGGCTTATATAAAGGGCTCTTCTTCCTCTTGTCTATATAAACCTCATAAAGCAGGTGTTTTCATTAATCATATTCAGGACATATGTTGTTTTTAGGCTCAAAATGTTTTATTTTAAGGATGGAACCATTTTTGATGCTTCGAGTTGAGAAAATATTTGACACTTGTAATACTGAACACCTCACCCGTGCGAAGTGTTGATAGAGGTATTTCAAGGCCCCATCAGCCAGACCAGTTGCCCCCAGATCTCTGGCCCAGTGGTACAGGCCGATGCAGTTCGATGGGTCTATGCGGGCCTCCATGTGGCTCTGACACAACCTTAACTCAGTAACAGAAGGATATGATGTGAGCAAAAAAGGGAAAAAACTGTCAGTACTTACTTAATAGGCCACTACCCAGTTGGAATAATAATGAACACCCCCATTCTCCAGATTCTCCTCCCACCTGAAGGCTCCATCTATGTGCAGCAGGAAGGCAGCAGCAGCCACTGCCTGGATGTTGCTGTTTGAAAGAGGGAGCTCAGCGCGGTACATGTAGTCCAGCAGCAGCTCCAGGCTCTTGGCAGGAATGTCTCTGAGAGGCACCTCTCCTCCTCGGGTCTCCCTCAGACCGCATGTAAACATGGCCTGGATAGAATGATTTATCAAATAAACAATGCAACATGATACAATCACAGTATCATAACACCATCAGCACTTTTGCTTGGAGCAGTTCTGCATTAAACACTTTGCATCTTATCCTCAATATGTGCACTGTGCACCACTTTACCTGGAAATATGGACTGAATGCAGACAGCACCACCTTATGGCAGTGAAAGGGAATCCCTTCTGCCAGTAGCACCACATCAGTGAGCTCCTCAGCCGCTCTCATCCTCTCCAGCTGCCTGAGCAGAAGTGAGCCGTGTTCTGCATGAGCAGCGTGCAGCAACTCAACATCCATGGACTCTTGTTCTGGACGTCTGCACCGCTTATGTGAGCACAGAGACAAAGACCTTGTGACAGAGTTGTGCCTAACACATCTGAGAAGAAATATAAGAGAGCATCAGGAGAGGCTGAATCATTTGTGTGCAATGTAAATTTACTTGGCGGCTTTCTACCACTGCACTTGTGCTGCTTTCAACCTTGATCAAGCCAATACATGTCAGTAATGTTCTCTATACTTTTAGCTTACTGCTTTTGATTTACAATAGAAAAAATATGTTGTTGAGTTAAACAGAAATCCAGATTTTGAAATTCTCTTTATAGAATAGAGTAGAAATACTTCAATAATCACAGCAGAAAGGGTAAGTTACCACCACCATACATACAGATAAATAGGCAAAAATAAGCAGTAAGTAAAACTAAAGAATAAAGAATTTCCAATATACACTCTAAGTAAAAAAGTGTAAATAGTGATTCTGACATTTATATTCTTATGATATCATGCAAGACTTACAGTGAGGCGACATCTAAACACTCTGTATCCATTTCAGACTTGTTTTGCAGTCTTAGTGTAATTTGTAATTTGAGCTCAAACCTCCACTGTATTACAATTTGAATAAAATGATGAACCGAAAACCCCCAAATTAAATACTGCACAACAAGGAAATCGCATTCCTAAGTGAAGACCGAAGGCTGAATAACTGTCTCCGGTGTGCTGGATCCGTGAACAAAGCACATTTGGCTCCACTTTCTGTTTCTTCCAGCTGAGCTAATGAATCACTGCCGGGTGTTTTGCACGAGTGACTTCACCCATAACAAGCGCTGTGGTCACCATTTTATGAACATACTAAATGTGCAAAACACTGTCGACACTTGGACATTGCCCAAAGCTACACAAGTGAAGGACTGACGGGTCCATCTAGATTATTGGATTGCACTAAAGGCTAGAATTGACAGAATGTCTCTAGTATTTTGTATTATTTAAACGCAGGTCAACACACTGCATGCTTAAAAGAATTGTAACCAATGACAAACAACAGAATGGAGCCTCTCAGACTGTTCATTTGTTGTTTGGAGGGACACTGAATAGCTTTGCTACATTTAAACCTAACCCTGACTCTGGCAGCAGATGTATATAGAATCAATCATGATAAAAGAGCTAGACATGCGCAGGTCACCTACCAGACATGCACAGGCAGTTCACAGAATGAGTGGTAGCATGTTAGCATGACTTTAGCTGAGCACATGCAGAAAAAGAGGTGTCATACCAGTGGTGTCCAGAGATTATCCCCGGTCAAGATTTAAAAGGTTCTGAACCGATATTACGGCTCATAGCGTAAACTACAACACAGGGTGGTTTATTTTTGTTTGCTGGCAGATCTGTCTTGTGTTCTGTGCTATTTACTGGCAGGGAGTAGGGGCAATTGCATGCTCACTAGTTTAAAAAAAAAGAAAAAGAAAGTTTAAAATAGACCAGCAAGTGCTTGTGGAGCTGCGGGTCTGTTCAGGTTTCTAGAAGTTGCAGTGCAGTCAGTCCTTTCTCTCATTTGAACAGGGTTTCACTGGGCTTTCTTCCCAACATGAAGGTGCAGATTCCATCGACAAACTACAAGAATTAGTAGCATAATATTAACAAGTGGTTGACTTTTTTTTAGTATGATATATAAAGAAAAAAGTAATAAAAGAAAAAAATAAAGGGGAAAAATACATTTCACAGTCTGATTTTATATGTATGTCATATATAGAAGCTTTGTGGGCACAATTTACAGAGTCTGTTATTCTAGACTGAAGCTGGACAATCAGAAGGAAATGTGATAAAAGGCAGGAGGTGTTTTCTTAGGCTGGACTCTCCAAAGGCCTCTGCATAGCCATATAAAACAGGAAAATGACATTTACTCAGGTACAGTGTCTGGTTGGAGTCTCTTGTCAGGTTTCAGATGTCCTTGAGTTGCAATCAGTTCCACAAATGCTTCCAGGTGCAAAGGGGTTCACAGACACATCAGCAAAGACAGCAACAATTAGAGAAAAATCCAAAAATCCAAATTATGTTGCAGAAATGTATTGTTTTCTTCTTTCCAATTCTACTGTCCATCCTTTGGACTCCAGTGAGTCTATGAAGTCTGACTCCTAAATTGGGTGACATTAGATTAATCTACCTAAATATGAAGAAGCTAAAAATAGCTCCAACTCCACCAGCACTTGCTCAGAAAATTAGTGATCAGGATTATTAATGTAATGTAGACATGTCTATGTCTCTTCAAGGGACCATGCTGAAAAGACTTTTCTTCACTTTTCTTATTTTCTAAATTCTACAATAATACTGAAGACATTTAAACTTGTAAATAATGCATATAGAAGTTTCATATTTTAGATTGCTCAAAGCAGTTACTGTTTACCTCGATGACAGACAAACTATCTGCAGTATCTTGCTGTCACTGGAAATGGTTTTCATCTAACAGCTGAGATTGTCACAAGTTAATGGGTGGAATATTTTATTTTATTTTATTTTTTAAATTCATTTGACCATTGTTTGTGTTGTGCTGCAGCAATACAGCAAATAGCCTTATTCAGCTACTGTAGTAGTCCGTATGATAGCAGGAATCCACACCCATCTCTGAGGTCACTGAGGACTGGACCTTGGTCATTTTTTTTAAGATCTAAAAATAAAAGTTAAAGCTAATTGGTACTGGCTCAAAAAGACAATAAAAAAAAGAAATAAAGAAATCAGCAGCTCCTTCCATGCAACATGCATAATGTAGTTTAGACTTGTGTGGTGTGTGTTGAGTGTAAGAGTTGTGAGAGAGGGCAGCCCCTTGCAACATCAGCACTTCCACTAATCTCTAAACAAACACCTATAGATAGGTGATAGCAGCGGCAGCCCTGTAGCAGGTGGTTTGTGTGTGTGATACTACCAGGCAACACACCTCTTGCTAAGACAAAGCAATATTTGTTATGACATTACCTGTAAAGAAATGTTCAAACAGTAACCTGGCACAGCCTGCTGAGTAAAGGTAATTATGTGAAACATGTTAAATATGTGTATTTTCATATTAGCACGGGATAAGGTAATGTTTCACACAACAGCAACACCGTTAATTAAAACAAAGCTCATGTAGGCGGCAGAATCAATAACAGTTGGCTTGCAAAGCCGATTTTGGGCTTGAATATACGATTGTTAGCTCGTATAGCTTGCTGAGATTGAGAACAGCCTTAACTTAACAAGCACGACACCACGATCCACCATTACTTCCCCTTACATCAAGGTCAGGTCAGTCTGGAACATTTCAAGAACTTTGAAAGTTTCTCTAAGCGTGGTCACAAAAAAGAAACACTATAATGAAACTGGCTCTGATTAACACGGATCCCTCCTGCAGGGGGATATGGTCATTAAATACTAGCCTCAGAAATCACATGAATCAGACCTTCATGTCCAAATTGCTGCAAGGAAACCACCACTGAATCAAGGGGAGAAACACAAGGATGCTCATTAGATTTTGGTCTGAAGAGCCCAAATTTGATATTTTTGGTTCTGTATTTGTGGGGTTGTTTAGTGGTGACACATTCTAGCACCGTCACATTACGGCAACACATCTGGTTTGTGCATAGTAGGACCATCATTAGATTTTTAGCAGGACAATGGCTGATTTGACCTCCAAACTTCCTACATCCCATTGTGATCAAGCATCAACAGGATGCAGTGGAACAAGTTTGATTGACAGAGGTCCCAGAGGTTACAGTGCGGATGAAAGTAGGTATTGTATTGTTATATGAAGTAGTTGTTTGCTGCCGACTGTGACTCAGTAGCTCCATGCGTCTCTGCTCAAAACACTGCAGATGGAAGTGACTGCAGAAAGCAATGTTTTGGTGGTGCAAAGTGAAACATTCACAAAAACGCATTCTCACATCCCATCATGTTCATTCCATTGACGTCAAAAGTCTAAATGTGGTGGGGGGGTGTCTATTTCCTGGAACAGGCTGTTGGAGGTGACATAAATTTCCATACAGTGTTATTTCAGGCTTATTGTTCTCATACAATAATTTCACGCACAGTTGAGCATATGACATAACACAACAGCGTGAACAAAGTGTCCGGACAGTTTACAGTTTATAGACAGTACAGATTAATCAGTGACACCGGATCTGAACGTGAACTCACTAACTCACTAACTCACTAACTCGTCCCCACATAAGAAACATGTGCCAGTAGCACTGCTGTCCCTCTGCTAGCCCTGATCCCAGCCGTTCAGCGGGACCTTGTTTTCCTCAGGGAGGTCTCAGTTTACATGCATTAAAGTGGATGTACTTGTGAATTGAAAGCAGCTGTAAAATTACTTGAGTTTGATAATACTGTATAAGCCATTTGATGAGCGTAATGCTTCAAAAACCACTAGAAAGAGTGCCATGAAACCTCACTGAAACGCAACATCATAAAGTCCTCTTAAGGTTGAACTGTTAGAATCTATAATTTTCTCTGACTGAATTACTTTGTGTTTTGCGAAAACAGAATGGTGATCACTGCACACTGTTCTCTTGCACCCCCTTTTCATTCTTCCCATATTACAGTGTGGATGAGAAGTGCTCAATAAGTCGACTTTTTTTGTTGCTTTGGTGTTGTATCATCATAAAGTCATGCTGTTCTAACATTTCCATTCATATAAACCAATTTTAGAAACTAGGTCAGGAAAACCAGTGACTTCCCGGCCACGAGGAAATCTACAACCCTAATCGGTTATTTCTTAACACATAACCCACGTAACACTTCACCTCTTCATCCTGAGCAGTTAAATGATTTATCTCGCTATTTACCTTTTGATAAGAGTTTATACAAGGAAGGAGGTATTCAGTGGAAACTCCATATTTGGAAGACTCGCACTGAGTTAATGCGACACATCAATCACAAGATAACAGTGAGTTTATTTCATGAATATTTGTCTTTTCAGTTTGTTTTTCTGTGCTATTTTTATAATCCCTTTGTGCATCTCAATTTTAGCAAATGTTACTGCATTCAGTATATGGATTCTGCATAAGATCTGAATGCAATAACATTCAGATCTGAATCCTTTCTATACTTTCAGGATAGAAAGGATTTTGAATATCTTTTTTAAAACAAAAATCCCTTTGATCTTATTTATTAAACACACACACACACACACACACACACACACACACACACATACACACACACACAAACCTGCTATGAATAATGTCTTCTAATGAATGAAGTTTCTGAATAACAAAGGAATTCTCTGTACTCTCACCTCAAGTGTTTAAGGTAGATGGTTGTTCACCCTGGAGTCTGGTTCTGTCAGGAGTTTCTCCTTGTGAAAAGATAATTTGAACAAACTTGTGAAAATAATAAAAATAAGAATGCATACACACATGTGCACATATTTGTGTTTTGAAGGAAACATAACTTACTGTCACAAAATCCAATAGACTAGGCTAACACACTTTTTCTACAAATCTGTTTTCCCTGCAAACAGAGAAATTCAAATATATAGCGAAAAGAAATGGGAAAATGGTATTTGTATGAATGCAAATTTGACCAAAGAGATATGATCTAAACATGCTTAATTTCATCCAACAGGATCAACTTTTATAAAAAAAATAAGTTGTGTTCAATAAGACTAAAGGCAAACCACAAACCCATTCATCAAAATGTGTTTGGATCCAAGAGAACAACATGTATGAATTTTAACTCAAATCCGTGCAATAATACACTCATTCATGTCTGGCTCTGTATGTGTGTGCAAAGAGCCTCACCTTAAATTAGTGTTCTCACAGTTTTTGCTAGTTATCCTTTCAGCTGTGCTTGGTCATCAAAATGTTCCAGAGTTTTGACAAATATCCATGTGTGTGAGAGGGCCCAAGGTTAATATGTGAACATTAATGTTACATCCAACACTCATCTGTTGTTAGGTATTCCAGTAATGTCCTCTTGTGAGTTGGTTGTTCTTTTACATAGCTGCTGAGGACCTGTTACAGTGCTTGTTTTGCCAGTGGTCACTGGATAACACAAAAATGACTAAATATTCAGTAGCAACATCTAGTTCCCAGTATATAGCCTCTTGGGACCCGACCTTTTCTGGGCCTTGCATTTTTGATTTACCCTAGTTATTTGGGATTTGTAGGACCTAATAAATATATAAAATAAGCTTTGTCTTTAAATAATAAATAGTCATTAGTAGTAGTAGTGACATGAATAGTAATAAGTAATAGCAGATCGTGGCCATGCACTGCGTTCACTGCCGGGTTCAGCGCACAGTTCCTGGAGAGTCGCAGACTAGCTAGCACAATTGGTGGAGTTTTCAAAGTTTTTCAGACTTCCAGAGTTAAGGTAATGGTGCAGGGAAGCCAAAATACGATGTCCATGCATGTGGATGCAGGGTCCCAGGAGGTTAAAGCTGTAGGAAAGGCATTCTGAACAGTGGTGCGGCAGAAGTGAAGCTTGGAATTAATATCTAAAACAGAAGGTTATGACTAAATCATCTGCTCATGTGGAGGGTTGGTCTTTTCTTTTAACATACTCATCAATAAAAATTTCACCACTAATACATAAACAGTTGAGAACAATGTTTCAAATACTTCAGAACATCTGCTGTGCAGTAGATGTCCTGCCGAGCACATTTCACTGATACACAGAGTGCATTTGAGGAAAACTGTGGTGATAAAAATGAAAGGCAACAAGGACAATTTGCTCTCAATAGGAAGCAAACATGTGGATTGTGAGTGTGATATTTAAAAATAATAGTAACTCAGATCTTATCAAATATAAATCCCTCAACTAATGCTTGTATTTTCCAGTTACTTTGCTTGCCATGTACATTGATCAGCCACAACATTATGACCACTGACAGGTGAAGTGAATAACATTGATGGAAAACCTAGGATGTTGCCATCTGTGTTGATGAGACTTAGACACCCAAATAAACATTGTACCAGAACAAGCACACTCCCTCATGCAAATGGAAATCCCAAATGTCACTGGCCTACCCTGCAGGAAAATGCACCCCACCACATGGAAAAAACATCAAACAATCAGGAGCATCTTGAGGAACATGACAGTGGCGCAACATGTTGATTTGACCTCCAAACTTCCTACACCCCATTGTGATCAAGCATCAACAGGATGCAGTGGAACAAGTTTGATTGACAGAGGCCCCAATACAAAACCAAGAGTACCCAAAGGATCCAGTGCCAACTTTCTGGTGCCAGACCTCATAGGACACCCTGAGAGGTCCTCTTGTCCATGCCCAATGGTTCAGAGCATTTTTCAGCACATATGGGAGACCAACACAATATTATTCAGGTGATCGTAATGTTAGGCCTGATCAGTGTAAGTATTTCTATTATTCTATTGGTTAAACAGAAAGCCAGAAACAGATAGAAGAAAACTGTCTCTCATCAGATTTTGAGTTTTTAGAAGAAGACCTTTGTCACATATAGATTACAGCACGGTAAATTTCCTCTGCCAAATATCCCATCTTGCCAGGAAGCCGAGGTCAGAGCAGAGGATCGGCCGTGACACTGAAGCCCTGAAACTGATAAGGTTAAGGGCCTTGCTGAAGGGCCAACAGGGGCAGCTCGGCAGTGCTGGGCCTGGAGCTGCACCAGAGTGCCTGGTTAAACCTGCATGTCTCAAACTTTACACCGTACCGTTCTCCTTCTCACACAGTCTGCGTAACAAGATAAACCTCGATCAATAATGAAAGTCCTTTTGACAAAGACCCTATTAAACATTAACCAGCTCAACATAAACATCACAAAGATGATTTGAAGGGGCCTGTCAACAATGTGACTGATGAATTTGTATTACAGGGTCACCTGGTTCAAATGGCCGTTTATTTACTATGTTTTAATGCTGAAGTGACATCTTGGAACCTTTTAAGTATAAAAGGCATGTACAGATATTGTGTATGAAACCGCATCTGTGACTTTTGAATTTGCTCTTAAAATGACAATGAATTAATCAGCTTATGTTACCTCCTGTTCTGTTTCTTGTTTTCACTATGCGACCTACAAATTATATGTATAAAGCACTTTCCTAAACAAAGCAATAAAGTTCTTAATAGAAAGGGAAACAAGAATCAGAAAACATAATTAAAAAAACACAAAGAGATCTTGACGTAGGGGGAATGAAATAAGGTCATACAAACAAAAAGTCATTCATGACTGTGATGATAAAATGTATCAAACATTTATAAAAGCATCACAGTGAATCAGATGAAATTCAAAGGGTGCCAACAATTTTGCTAATCTCAATAGTCAAATATATATTTTGATGTCTCCTTATTCACAGAAGCCAAAACAAAAAACAAAAAACAAAACAAAACAAAACATGTAGCCAGTGCAGATGCTGCTTAAATGGTAAAGAACATGTATGAGAGATAGTTGATTTTTGTAAAGGAAAATGTTTTAATTAAAGTAAATAAAAACAAGAGTACTAACAGAGATTTTAAAAGAGTGCCAAAATCTGTTGGTCAGCATTTGGTTGTCAGGGGATAAAATGTATTTTTAAGTTCAGTTTTTTTTTCCTTTTTCTTTGTTGGACTGCAAAGTCACATAAAACACAGTGTACATCGCCAAAAGCACACAATGTTACGACTTTTCTGCTGACAATGAAAAATCTGTTACTTTATCGCCTGAGTAAGGAAAGTCTGGCTGCTATAAAGATAAGATCTTTATGCGACCAGCGGACTGTCTGTTTCACACGTGAGATGGATGCATTTAACAAAAGACAAATTAAGATATAAACTCATATCCAGTCTAATTCTAGACGATAGTGTGTCGATGCATGTACGCTGCAATACTCAGCATCACATGCATTGCTACAGCGTGACGTGTCTCAGTGTCGTGTTTTCTAGCTGTGCAGTTTTTGAGCATTTACTGAAGTTTCGCCTTTCAGCTGGTTTTCACCAAGTTAATCACTGTTGGCCAACACACAGCTTGCACGCACATTTCCTCAGATGTGTGTATGCAGAGCAGGGACATGTGGGATGGTTGTTGTTCTGTTATAAGGCCAGCAGAGGAACAGTCACTCCCACAGTCCAAAAACAAGCCCTGTCAATCAGTACAGACCACTGAGGAGCCTTCACTTGCACTACACAGTGGTGACACCTGTAGCTATCTCTTCTATTCACGAGGAGCCTCAGACAGAAAACAGGGACTCAAAGAGACACCAACTTCACAGAGGGTCTGCTGAAGTTGCTCCAACAGACAAGGACATGGAGGAGATGGGGTATTTTGCGCGGAGGGAGGTTCTGGATGAGTTACGTCTGGATGAAGTGGCACAAAAAGGGACATGGTCCGTTAAACCAACTCTGGGCGACCGGGTGAAAGAATCCCTGAGGTAAAAATAGAGAGGAGAGGACACAGAGGAGGGAAATGCCACCGGCCAAATCGGACCACTGAGAAACACTCATGCAAACTGACAAAACCGAAAAAAACAATACACTTGTTTTTGGCTGCCTGTGCATTCTTTTTTGTATGGTTGTAACTACATGTGCTTGTCTGTGTGCTTCTAACTGCTCAGTGAACCTTTTAAAAGTTACTCATGAATGAGTGAATGAGTCATGAATGAGTGTTTGCATGCAAATTTGATGTGTTTAGCTGGTTAACTGCTCTGTCAGCAGCAGACGTTCACAGTTTTATTTGGTTGTAAGCTTTTACAGTGGCTTACAATTCATTACATAAGATTCTTAGAAAGCTCTTGAGCAATCACAACAGCATGTTTTAAAAACATATATTTTCCATTTAATTAACACAATGGATAAATAATCTTGTAACATTTCAGCAGAGGAGGATAAGACACAGTTTGTTCTGGCAAGTTTCTGAACCTCTTCTTGGAAAAAGAAATCAAGCGTTTATTCATAGAGGCAAGCATTCTGGCATTTTAATAGTAAATATTTGCTGTGAATGAAGTGAACAGTAATACATCAATATGCTGGTTTTATCCAGAGTGTCACTGCTTTGCAAGGCCGGCTGATAAAACCTGCAGCAGGTGTTGCAATTCACAAGTCTCATTGCATTGCTCATAAAAATGTATTAATATGTATGTTTTACAGCCTCTCTTCAGCTAATTTAGTATATAGTGTAATCATAAAGTATTATATTCTTTATCTTGCACACAGCATAGATGACTGGTTTTGGTTTTGTGTATCTATATGACTCCAATATTATATAGTTGGTAGCTTGAAATATGTATTTTTTCTGGATTGGTTGTTGCAGGTGTTCAGTGCCCAGGCTGAAGCACACACTTCTGAGCTGGATACCTGTTCTCGGGTGGTTACCTCATTACTCTTTCAGAGAAAACGCCATAGGGGACCTGATATCCGGCTGCAGTGTGGGCATCATGCATCTGCCGCAGGGTTCGTATATGTGAATGTGTACGCTGGCGGGAGCTCAGAATTTATCCACACACTTTAAAGAAAACCTTCAAAATAATAATAAAAAACAACTCATTTTTTCCAAGAGTGACATGGGAGTCTCAGCCGGCGCCATCCTCATGTCTGTCTGTTAATCATGAAGCCATGGTTAGATTAGCTGAACATAGAGGCTAGAAGCAAGCAGTAACAGCTCGCTTGGCTCTGTGCAGATGTAAAGACAACAAAGTGTGGTACTTATAGAGTCTCTGCTGCTTCATATTCAACGGGCAAACATGAGATTGGTCCTCTCATTTCACTTTCATCAGGAAAGAGAGTAGGTTTTCCCAAAATGTGAAACAGTTTCATAAATGAAAAGTATCCACCTTAACCATCATTGAATTAGTTTTGATCAAGGGACAGGCTTTCTTATTCTTTATATTCGTCTTTTTGTTTTGTCTTTTAACCAGGCATGGCATATGCTCTTCTGGCTTCCTTACGTCCAGTGTTTGGCCTGTACACCTCTCTCTACCCAGTGCTGATCTACTTCATCTTTGGCACTTCCAGGCACATCTCCATAGGTGAGGTGGGAACACATGTGGGATTAAAAAGAAGGGAAATAAAAAAATAAAAAAAAAGCGACGCCAACATGGATTCTTTCATATGTCTTTTTGCATGAATGTGTGTGTCTACATGCCCGTGTGTCCAGGCACGTTTGCTGTGATCAGCATCATGATTGGGAGTGTGACAGAGAGACTGGCGCCGGACAGCGACTTTATTGTAAATGGAACGAATGGGACAGATGTAAACTTCGACGAAAGGGATGCACACAGAGTGCAGATAGCATGCGCCCTCACGGTCTTGACAGGAATCTTTCAGGTGTGTGTTTCTTTGTGTGTGTGTGTGTATGTGTCCACTTTAACCACACTGGAAACTTCCACTGACTTTATTGAGGCATAACCTGCCCTTTGGATAACCTACTCTTTCTCTAATTTCCCATCCTAAGATCCTGCTGGGTGTGGTGAGGTTTGGTTTCGTGGTCACCTACCTATCTGAGCCACTTGTTCGTGGCTACACTACAGGATCAGCATGTCATGTGTGCGTCTCCCAGCTAAAGTATCTGTTTGGAGTCTCCCCATCTCGTTTCGCTGGTCCCCTCTCCCTTATTTATGTGAGTATGTCATATATTACACAATTCATACTGAAATAGTATTATGGGGTACTTGCGCCTCTTTTCTTCCATTTCATGCTACTTCTAAACCACTGCGTTTCAAGGGCAATATATTGAGTTTGTAGATTAAGATTTTACATACAAAACAAGTAATAATCTGTGCATAGTTATAAAATATAGTATAGTGCAGTATATAGTTAAATTAACTCCACTGTAACAAACTACAACAGCAACATGCTGCCTACTGCCTAATTCTTGTTAATTTTGTGGTTGTCTGATCAAGCAATTAACCAAATATCTCAGTTATTATGCTATTGATTAAAGTATTAATGCACATTTCACAACCACTAGTTAACTTGTAATCAATGGCCCTGAACGGCCACACAGGAGTTGTCAGTAGCTCCAGCGGATCTCTGCTGATCTGTTTGAAGTTGGGTGGAGCAGTGCAGGAATTTACAGGAGGCCACATAATATATATGATAAAGGTGTACTTTCACCCCTCCTAATAGGTGCAGTTTTACATGTCCACAGAGTCCCAAGAAGAAATAAAACCATGCTACTTAAATGAATACACCCATATGGAGCACAGAATTTACAGTACTGGGTGTGTTTATAGTTTTTCGCCAAGTGGGATTGTGTTAGATGGATTTTGGCATACGCTGTCAATATGTAATCTGGCTAAAAGCTACAGAAACATTTTATATTACACTAACATAAAACGTGACAAGTATCATCAAATTTAGATTCCCTGCAGAACTGTCATATTGTTTAGCTTTTCCACAATTGTGTCTATTCCCTTCGCTTAGGAGGCACTTCTTGTTATGTTTACAGTATATGTGTATTCATTTTGCCTCCAACTCTTAATTCCGTCTCTCCTCCACTGTTTCCTTCACAGACTCTGGTGGATTTATGCAAACTGCTGCCTCAGACGAAGGTTCCAGAGCTGGTGGTCAGCCTGGTGGCACTCAGTGTTCTTATCGTGGTCAAAGAAGTCAATGCGTGCTACAGACACAAGCTGACCCTGCCTATCCCTATAGAGCTCATAGTTGTGAGTCCTCCCTTTGCTTTATTTTTTCCTCTTTTTTCCACACAAACCTTAGGTGTATACTTTTAATAATCCAGCAGGGGGCATCTTGACCACAGTGATCAGAAAAGCTGCTGACCTTGTGATGCACTTGCCAGACACAAAAAGGACTGCATGTGGGGAAAATAATGATTTTCATGCACTCATACTGAAACACCACGGTTTGTGCTTGTTTTTAACAGATCATAGCAGCTACAATCATTACCCACTTCTGCGGACTAACTGACAAATACTACATTGATGTGGTTGGAGAAATTCCCAGTGGGTAAGTTCATCTTGGGCTTGGAGGGTGAAACTCAGGATGCCTGTTAGTGCAAGATTGTTTACAAGATCGCAGATACTAAAGACATATTTCGCAGTTGTCAAAAATTCAGAGCTGGTTGTAGGACACAAAAGCACTCTCTGGACGGGAAAAAAGGGTCACATTTTGTGTTTGTATGAGTGAGCGTTTTATAAAGCTGGAAAAGCTCCTGTGGTGGAAAAATCCTTAAGTGAGCAGGGCATCTCCATAGAAGTCATAAAACAGGGAAGTGTAAACAGGAAATAATAGCAGATAAACGTCATATATATACAAAATATACTTGCAATTAGGATGTGATTCATGCAATTTCTCTCAGCTCCAGTTCTCCGTCCATCTATCCAGCCTCAGATGATTTTAGTTTTTTATTCTTTTATCTCCTTGGTGGTTTTAAACAGTTTTGGGAACAGGAAAAAAAAAACAAATACAGGAATAACAATAATTGAAAGCAATAAATAGGCCTTTTGCAAATCTTACAAGATCGACAAGTGCAAGGTTTTAGTGCTTTAATCAGTGTCTGTTTTAGGCTTATACAGCATTGAAGTCACTTTCCAGTTCTAAATTGTTAAAAAGTTTCATGTAAGTGTGCCAGTAACCAGTCTTTTTTTTCCCTTTTACAGGCTCAAGGCTCCTCGTGCTCCAGATGCCAGTTTGTTCTCAAAGGTTTTAGGTGATGCTTTTGCTGTGGCCATTGTGGGCTATGCCATCAACATCTCTCTCGGCAAAACGTTTGCCCTCAAACATGGCTACAAGGTGGATAGCAACCAGGTGAGGAAAACACACAAACACAAACACAGACGGACAGACACACACACACACACACACACTGCAGTACTCACAAACAGCTGATAGAGTTATAGTTGGAGTGTCTGTTCCCGTCTGACTCACTGCTAACAGGGGGGAGTAAAACTTGGGCCTAATATTAGACTTTACCCTCCAGTCACTCACACTTGACTGTCACATTAATGGAAACAGTTGTTCAGATTGTTCCAGATCAAGCCTTGTCTCGACAGGATTACTTCTTGTGTGTCTAGTGCTTAGGTCTTTCCAAATAAATTGTGTTTAAGTAATTTATTGCCATTAATTGCAATAGCAATACGTTTTTTTCATCTCAGATTGCAGACTGCAGTCAGGGCAGTGTGACTGAAGCAATAAAAAAAAAAGAGTTATGTGATACTAATCACTAACTGAACAACATTTTTTGCAAATAATTTATTGTTTTTCATCAGGGCTGTCTGTAAATTGTATTTTTTAATTTGAGAAACACCTTTCTGTTTCCAGTTGCACATCTATGTGATTGAAGAGTTTTTTTTTCTTATTTCTTCATAGCAACCTTCAATGTGATTATATCCTAACAGTAACAACACACTATAACTGAGTTGCCTAAATGTCTGAAGGAGTTGGTGAAAGATGTGTTTAAGTCAGTAATTATACAAATCCATTTACAAATAATACCTTCCACAAAAAACTCCTCCTAGGGCATAACATAATGTGACAAATGTTACCTTTTGTCTGCATGATGTCAAGCATGTTTTGCTTTTCATTAGTCAACTTGTTATGCATATGGCAAAAATATATGAGACAGGATTATGTGTTAGAATAAAATGTTGACACAAGGTGCATGAAACCAGTAGGTACTGCAGAAAAGTGTGTCACTCTGTCATGGAGATGCGAATATTTTATTTTACGTTTGTTTATTGTCTTCTAATTATTCACTCTTTATGTCCAACCCTAGCCAGGGACTGAACTGCACTGTCTTCCCCCTTTGCTGCTAAATGAGGCCATGCCATCAGTTTATTGAAGTAGGAATAGAAGATGCATGCAAATACTGTCTTACATCCTGCATTTGCAAATAATGCCTTACAACCTGCACACGTAACATTTGTAATTTTGTCTCTTATCATTATGTGTAACACCACGACTTGTTCACACAAACACACACTCGCAGAGTCATGTGATTGGGAGCGTACTGCTCTTGGAAGAGATGGGTTGGGAGCACTCAGAGCGGCTAAGAGCTGGCCTACTAAAACATTAATGCCCAACAAGCTTTATTCAATCAGGGATCTTAAATATACTGGCCACGGCTCTGAGCATAGCGCTGATGTGTTGACCAGGCCGTAATGTTAATAAATGCAACACTAACGTCACTGACTGCAAACCTTCAAACTGAGGTCTTGGTATTAATAGAATCAAATCTCATGACCGGTATCAAAGGATCTATTTTTCAGCCCATACATGCATGATATTACATTTATCTAAAATGTCACGTCTGTCTTGCTGTTTCTGTTTCTCCAGGAGCTGGTTGCCTTGGGACTCAGCAACACTGTTGGTGGCTTTTTTCAGTGTTACTCAGTGACTTCCTCCTTGTCTCGGAGTCTCGTCCAGGAGAGCACAGGGGGAAAGACACAAGTAAAAACACAGCACAAATACAGTCCTGTGCAAAAGTTTTCAGGCACTAAAAATAAACTGAGGATGCTTTCAAGATAATGCTACTGATAGTTCAACAAAGTGCAGAAAAAGACCAAAGTTAAATATACAACAGAATAAACAGTTATATTTGCACACATATATGTGCCAGGTAGGCAGTTCAGTTGTGGATTTGTCTTTTGTCCAAAACTTTTGCACAGTAGGGTTCCTGATTACGTCTGATTCTTATGCTCACGTTGACAGTATTTATTGTACAATAAGCGAATATTTTCTTTGTGTGTCTGTCATTTGTCAGGTCGCAGGGGTGATTTCCTCTATTATTGTGCTGGTCACAGTTTTGAAAATAGGTGCTCTCTTTGAAGATCTCCCCAAGGTACCACTACCCCCCATGTGCCGTTTCTCACAAACGATCAGTATATCTCCTGTCAATATTACAACCAGTCCGACTGTGGGAATGTGTGAATTCATTCGTCTCCGTTTTCTCCTCAGGCCGTCTTATCCACGATTGTGTTTGTGAATTTGAAAGGAATGTTTAAGCAGTTCATGGACGTGCCAATGCTGTGGAGGACCAACAAGGTTGATTTGGTAAGCCTTAATCCTCTTTAACAGTCATTCAGCTCAGTTGAATCCTGCAGGCACAACATTGAACTGTTGACCCCGTTGACTGTCAGTGTTTACACCGCCCTCTAGCTGGTGTGGCTGGTAACATTCACAAGCACCATCCTGCTCAACCTGGACCTGGGCCTGGCTGTCTCTGTCGGCTTTTCCATGCTTACAGTCATCTTCAGAACACAACTGTAACTACACACCTCTAATTAATGAATACTGATGTATATGAAAAAATTTTAATGAGATTTTCACGGAGCTGAAGGCAGGTCTTGCTGTAGTAATGACATTTTAATACCTTTCAGACCCAAATACTCTATCTTGGGCAACGTGCCAGACACTGACCTGTATCTGGACATAGAGGCGTACAAGGAGGTAAGAATGTTACTCAGTATCATATTTATTCACGCAAAGTTGAAGTTTAGCTTAACCCAAAGTTGTAAAAAAAGATACTTTCTCATTTACCATGTTTGGTCTTTAGCCAAGTAGAGGGCTGTTAAAGTAATGATAGGTTGCCATCTGTCCTCATTCAAGTCAAATATCTCAATAACTAGACAAACAAAAGCAAAACTACCATTACTAGATACTAAGGGGAAATGAGATTTTTTTTCTTCTTCCTGGAATTGGTTTCAACTGACCCTTTCAGAGAAGCACTCTGTTGATAGCGTTACAATCATTAAAAGACAGAAGAGCTCAGTTTAGTCAAACAACACCTGGGGGAGTCAGGAAGTGCAAATGAAAGTATAACAGGGTTTAAGTTTCTGAAGCCTTCTACTGTCTGATTTGTCCCTGCAGGCTAAAGAGATTCCAGGAATTAAAATCTTCCGTTCATCTACGACTATCTACTACACAAATGCTGAGATGTACTTGGAGGTCCTGCAAGAGAAGGTGTGTATATGTGTGTAGATGACCGTGTATGTGCAGGGCAGTGGTGCCTTTGATTATGAGCTGCAATCCCTGTCCACTGTCTACGGGACCCGTAATCGCTTTCATTATCTCTCCCACCCGTCTCACTTTCTCTTCTCTCTCTTGAATGTGACGCTCGGCTTTTTGTGCAGAGTGGAATTGAAATCGGGAAGCTGCTAACGGCAAAGAAGAAACAGCAGGCAAAGCAGAAGCGTAAGCAAGAGAAGGAGAAAAAGAAAGCCAAAAAGGAGGAAAAGAAACAAGTACGGTATCGCAAGTGACGCATTTAGACGTAGTTTAATTCTTCTGCATTAATACCAATCAGTTATGGATTTTAAATGGTACGTTTTTTAAATGGTTGTTTTCACTTTTTCAACTTTTTTTGGCAGAAAAAAGCCATCGAACATTTGTCCAACAACACACTAACTTTGAAGGAGTCGGAGATGAGCAAGAGGAAAGCCTCTGAAGAAACAAACGGGCAGAGTCAAGGCAATGGTGTAGTCTTATGTCTGACAGAAACAACTGCAAACAGCCTTAGTAAAGGCAAGGTAAACTGGGCTTACCAACCTGACACAACCATGTCAGACTCAGACTCAGAGACAGGTTGCCATGGCGATGACAGCATCACCCAGGTTTCGCACCACAGTGACGAGGAGAAAGGAAGGGCCTGCGGATCAGGCACCCACAGCATCATCTTGGACATTTCCACAACCAGCTTTGTGGACACAGTCGCTGTGAAGACACTGAAAAATGTATGTGTGTGCTAGGATCTGTCCGTGAAGAACATATTAATTTAGTCGTCAGACATCAAATAAGAGATTAAATAAGTGGAAATTTACAATTTTCAAAAAAGAATACATGACAAAAACAAACCTAACATGATTTTTGTCTCTTCTCCCAGATTTTCAGGGACTTTGGAGAGGTTGATTTGGAAATCTACCTCGCCGGCTGCCAAGGTGAGGGACGCACCTGATAAAACAGAGACAGAGTTAATGTCCTCAATGCAGAGTCAAGGCACATTAGTTTTTGATAACACATTAAGAGCTCAGTGACATGTCAGTCAAAGATAAACGTTTATTACTATAATCACAAATGCTTTCCCACTCTTTCATTAATGATCTTTCATTTTCTTACCTTAGCCTGTGTCGTGAAACAGCTGGAAACGGCAGGTTTCTTCTCAGAGTCCATCCCAAAGAGCAGGCTGTTTGTCACAGTTCATGATGCAGTGCTTCATATTCTCAAGAAACTGGGGCAGAAAGACTTTATGCTTGTGAGTCAGGCTTACATGAATGATTATTTTTTACACTCTTAAGATCTCGCATCTTTACTTATCACTCGTTATGTGACATGTTCAGAAATTTTCATTCTCTCAGCACTGAATCATTCAATATTTTTCAGGATGTGTCATGCAACACCAAGCTGTGACCAGCAGGTGTCAGATTGTTCCAGCTCCAGCCATCTTCCTCCTCGTCCTCCTCTTCTTAGGCTGCCTGTTCCACTGCTCACTATTGGCCACCAGTGTCTCCTCCCCTTTATGTGGAGGAGAATGCACCACCTTGACATGGCGGCCGGTTGCCATGGAAATACAGGGAGCCGTTGCTGTGGCAACAGGCTTTTTATGATATTGTCTAATGAGATAGCCAGCAATACGTCATTGCAGCTCTCTCGCTGTGTGGTGTGTGTTAGAGACAGCAAAGGGGCGGGGGTTGAGTGGGAGAATGTAACACTGGACTAATAGGAGTCTGTATTTATAGCCTGTGTGAGAGAGTGGAGAGTGAGTGAAAGGTTGACTGTAAGGGGAAACTCATATGCAATAGGTGTTTGTTGTGAACACACAGGCCATGATGTGTATGCAACTGTCTGTAAATCGGTATTTCACAAGAAGAGGAAAGTCAAGTGTCTCTAATGAACCAACAAAATGTAAATATTCTTCACTGACATTGACGTGCCATTTCCCTTGGAAGGGGTTCTTAATTCTGATATTACCCCTCATTTGCTCCTATAATAAAGAGCTGAATGGCAGATATAGTGTAATATGTATTACATTTTAAAAGAACATGAGCATTTTTAAAAAAAAACTAAAAAGGTGTGTGTATTTATAGTGTGTATTCACATGTCTGATTCCGCTGACATCTTGAGCTCTGTTCTATTTTTAGGATCCAATGTCATCTGCTGTTGCAACTATAGAGAAGCTAAATACTGTGTAGTAATAATCCAAAGATAAATGCTCCCAGACATATTTCGTTTGTTTTTTTAACCTTATGCTTATTTTTTCACTCTCAGAAATGTACTGTATGCTGGTATTGTATGTGAAAGCACAGGGGGCTTAGAGGGACTTCAAGATCTGAGAGGTGCATTTATGTGTACTCCTGGAGTCTGTAAAAATGAGTTTCCTAATTAGACATTAACTCATGAGTGCAGTCGGGCTTCTAGTCACAGGGGCCAACCACCACCAAATAAATGATCAACCTGCAGAAAACATTGCTGATGTCCACCCGGATCTTTAAATTATTGTTTGCTCGATCGACCACTACAATGTAAACCAGTGGCAAGTGTTCTTAATTGTAGAAAACTTATATCTTGTCTCGAGAGCATGTTGCTCGCCATTGTGTTCATTGACCGAAGCTTTATAAAGCCGAATTGTCTGAAATGTTGAACTATCAAAGGTGTCTTGAAATGTATTTTTATACAGGTGTCAGGGTGTAATATATTTAATGTGAATGATTATTTTCTGTACATATCCACTGTATAAAAACAAATGAGACAAAGTAAATAAAGACCCATAAAAACACATTACATCCTTCTTCATCAGGTCATTTATTGCTTCTCTCCTGACCGCATCAAGTTTCTTTCCCCTCCCACAACCCAGTCTCCTGCTCATTACACAGTTCAGTCGGAAGTTTCTCTCCTTCTCTTAATGTGGAAATAATGATTATCATCCCCTTCAAATAGTAACACTGATTCACAGACCCTACGATACACTGAATACTTAAGTTAGTTTATAATACACAGCTGGAAGTGGTGATGTACCGTCTCTTTATGATTCTTTTTTTAAAAATGGAAGTTGTTTTTGTACAGTTAATTCAGAGAGCACAGATGGCAGGAAACAATGGCCAAAGGGCTTTGCCACATGTAAATGTAGACAGCACTGCCAAAGTTCAGCACACACTCTTTCTTTCTGACACCTGCACACGCCCACACTCACATGTACAGGTGTGTGTGCACAGGCATACGTGCATCGACACACATACACGCTCAGACCAATGCATTGCAGCAGCAGACATAAGATCTTTGATTTGAAAAGGTTCACCAGAATCTTTTAAGTTTCTGCTCGTTCAGAACAAAACAACATAATTGCTTGGGACAGATGAAGCTGCTGAAACCCTGACAGAAAGATGTGGAAAGGGAAGATATTGCAACTACACCAGACACAGCACGCTCACAGGACGAGACAGGACAGGACAGCACAAAGGCAGGGGGCAGAAAGAGAGGGGAAAGCCAGCGAGGTAGAGTCAGAAAACAGAGCAGAGGGTATATCAGCCTGTGATGACTGTATGGGTGTGGTAATGTTTCAGTTCTTCTCCAATCTAATCTTTGGTCCATTTGTCCAGGGCTTTTTCATAGCTTTAAAACTGTGGGGTGTGTGACTAATCTGCGTTTAACTCTCACCAAGTCAGTGTAGTGTGCAAGTGTTTGGTGTTTGTGTGCTGATGTCAAAGGTGGCACGGCTCTACGTTCAGCAGAGCTCAGCTTATCAGATGACACTCTCAAAGAGAAGTGTACTCTTGGTTCCTACAGGGGGCAGCAGTTTGGCCTCACTCTCTGGGGCCAGGTACTCCAGGTGATGTCTGCCCCAAACTGGGGTGGTCAGATGCTGCCACCGCTGCGGACACACAAACCGAGGCATGATGAGCTATTTGTTAGAAAAATGCTTCAACTTTCTACATAATGACGAAATCACCTAAAAAAATAATGGATAGAAGAGGGAGTGGAAGATTCAACGATATACATTCCTATGGATTTATCAACAATTACAATGCACAAGGGAACCGATATGGACGTCTATGCCTGCAAGCAGGAATACTGACCTCCCGCAAAGATCCTTTGCAGCGCAGTAGTTTGTAGAGAACAGTGAGTGGTATACAGAGCATAGAAGACAGGGCCAGCGCCCAGCCAAGAACTTCACCCCACATTGGGTATGTGTACACTGTGTTGTAAGTCAGGGGCTTGTAGTTCACCACGTGGAACAGGAACACTCCCTATATGCACAAAAAATATCAGCAGTTTGCAACTGGTAGGGGAAACTTGCATAAAAAAACAGACAGAGCTGCACTTACTACACAGACAAAAGGTGTGATGTAGGACCAGCACCACTTCATGTAGGGTAGGGGCTGATAGCCAATCATACGAGCCACATCATCCATGAAACGGTCTGCGCCTGACAGGGGTGACATAAGGATGATGTGACAATGCCCTGAATGGAGCAGTTTGTATTGTTTGTCCTGTAAATGTTTGTACTGCCTCACCATAGACCCATGCAATCACTACACACTCCCAGAAGGCCTGCCACAACAGGGTGATGCCACTGGCAGAGTAGTAGTCAAACAGCTGGAAGACATACATCCCTCCCTGGCAGAAACAGTGAGAGCATCAGAACCATCTTGTAAATACTTAATGTGTGACCTGTTTACTGCTTTGTTTCTACTGTTTAAGCTTTCATCACAGATTATGTCTGGCAGTGGTTTATTGTTCCTATTGTAGCATAAGTTATCAAACCAAATACCTCAAACAAACATTAAAATATAAAAAGGTTGTACGCCATTGACTATAGTTGGCCTACAAGGATGCTGTGTATGGTGTAAAATAACTTTTGTCCACCTAATTCTGAAAAAATACAACCAAACGTCTAAAACATCCCACTTTACCTCAGTGACCATGGACATGTCAATAAGGAAGCAGATGACGCAGCAGATGGCAGCTACCACCTCTCGCCGCAGGGAGCCCAGGACAGATTTAGGGGGTAGCATGTCCATGATTCCTGTTATCAAACCTTCTACACCTACAAACTGAAAAAGAGAGAAAACAATACAAGGGAAAAGGTAAGAGGCAAGGGAGCACAAAGGTGAGAGAGTGGACAAAACTCTGACACATGCCTCAGACTTTGTGAACATTTATGGGTGTTGGAAATAACATGATTGTGCTCACTAGATGATGAAAAAGTTGGATATATCAAAGTAAATGGCACAGAAACTGACAATGGAAATTTTAAAATAAAGGTGTAAAATTATACAGAGTCTTTGAGAACAGGACTCGCTGCTTGATCAGCCCCACAACTACTCAAAAACCTTCCCTTTCAAAACACCAGCATTCAGACGTACTGAATTGTACATGTGCCTGACATATAATTGAAATTTTGCAGGTGAGCATGTTGGCCCAAACCCCTTCTCTGTCTTGCTATGCAGGAATATTTATGTGTGTCTTTGTACAAGCATATTTTGGCCTGTGGAGTGAGCTGAAAGGATGACAGCTGTGCGGCTATTTTTACATCATTTAACAGAAATGGATGCATACTTATAGGCAATGTGGCTATGGCAGCAAAAAAAAACAAAAAGAGATGGATAGGGAAGAAATGCGGGAGAGAATGGAAAGTGAGAGTAAATGAATGGATTGGAGGGGAGACAGGCGCTCTCTGTGTGAATCAGACAGAAGCTCATTGACAAATCTCTGGGCTGTAAAACAATGGATGTAGGCACTGACTCAAACAGACACACAACAAACAGGCTGCTGAGAAATGTAATGCTAAAACTGGACGTGACGTGTTTAGGCTGTTTCTGTCACCCTTGTGTGACAGCAAGTAAGACAGAAAAAGGAATGTAGATTAACTATATAGATATATACATTTATAAAAATATGAACACACTACAGAACCAAAATAACACCGACATATAGAAGCAAGTAATATCTAACATTAGTATATATTCTCTTGAAGCTAAATTCTTTTTCCAGTGTTTAAAGTGGATATAACAAAGCTAACTTAAATGTGGCTACTATCAGGTTATTACCTGACTGTCCAGGCCCAGTATGAGCAGCATAAAGAAGAAAAGTGCTGCCCAGAGCGGCGCCAGAGGCATCAGAGTCACAGCCTTGGGGTAGGCTATGAAGGCCAGGCCTGGACCTGCACATTGAGAGACAGAGTCAGAAATATTGAGCTCATGTGGCTCTCACTGTCAGTACTTAGCTCATTACTTTTTGTTGCCTAATCGAGGTGGCGTTGTACTCTTACCACTCTCAGCTACCTTACTGATGTCCACTCCTTGCTCTGCAGCCATGAAACCCAGCACAGAGAACACCACAAAGCCTGCAAAGAAACTGGTGCCACTGTTAATGAGGGCCAGCACAAATGCATCCCTACAGAGAAACACAGAGACAGACAGAGGAATTGAGAAAGAGGGGGGAACAGAGCACAGAAAAAGACACTGTGAGAAAAAGCATTCTAATATGATGTAACATGAGGCTCAAGTAACATACTCAAGACAAACATTGGCATGGAGAAGATGGCCTGGGATGGTAAATAGAGAATCAATAGCAATTTCTCTGAAAGCTGCAGCTGTCTTTATAGTTGGCAGGTAGAGAACAAGGAACACATAAGCCAGTGGGAAGTCTGTCTCAAGGTCTGAGAGGATAAAAGGAAAGCTCCTTTGACTGCTTGCTACACATACACAGCGGACACCGTATATGACATTGTAATAATAAATAAATTAGTGATGTTGAGAGACTGAATTCTCATTTAAGTATGAAGTCAACAACATTCCTATTATCTGTCTGCATAGTGAGGACTGAACTTGAACCTGGTCTAGTTGGCAACGCAAACCAAGAATCCTGGCTGATGTGAACAATGCATAAACAACAGTTGCATCAGGATGGTTTTTATCACACTGATATACAGCTGCATTCACCAGCAACCTCCACGCAGTCAACTGTCAACATTCTCTATCAATCTGAGGCAGTACTCGGAGGACTGAGTACGGATGTAGACAGTCAAAACAACTGAGAGTGAGGGATTGTGTTGAGAAAGCAGCCCATTACGAGGGCACAATCATTAAAGAAGCCTAGCAGCTCTTCCAGAATGTGATGCTCATCACATGCCGGGAAACAAAGCTGTTGGATACTGAATGAACAAAAAAGGTCAACTAAACATACCTGATTGCAGTTAGCAGTAACTTAATCGTTGGCTATTATTAATTTCTGAGCAGCTGCCACCTTTCTAAAACTACCTCTACTTTCAAAAACTTTAATAAGGTTGTTACATTGTCTGCTCAAACATCATGGATAGAAGATTCAAACACAAAAAATAAAGACAATAAAGCTGAAATAGCCATGTTAAATTTATAGTTCAAAAGCACGAAAGAAGCTACCTGGACCAACAATGGGGATGAGAGGGGTCATTTTCATGGATCATCAATTATAACTCATTCAGTTTTCTGTCTGGCTACTGATTAGACAGCTGAGCAGTTGCTGCCCTCTTCCGTACTCAGTGAACACACTCTGGGTTATTCTGGATTTATGATCTGTCTGAATTGTATATCAGATGGTCGGATAGCTTCCAAAACCTCGTTCCTCCACATCTCTCAGGGGATGTCTGTGGTATCCGTCATTGTTAAGTTTCTGTGACCAAAAATCTGACAGGTACGTCCACTGTACGTAGTGAGTGACCAGTGTGGAGGTAAGAAAACATACCAGATACTAACTTCTTCAACAAAAATTTTCATTCTTTTCACAAGGACTTTTGTTTTATTTTGTGAAAACAAATAAGAGAAAACACCATATATGCCTTTAGGGAAGGCTGAATAAGAATGTGTGCCACTATCAACAACTTGTCATTGCATTGGGACAACAAAGACACAAAATTCCATGAGAGAAACTGGAGCTCAGCCAAGATAGTCACAGTCACATGAGAGCACGCTCACTGAGAAATATTGTAACACTACTTTACAAAAGCTGTTAAATTTTTCCCAAAAAGATGATAGATTTGTTGCTAGATTTTTTTTAAATAAAAAGGACAAGTTCAAGTTGGAAACTTGGGCTAACACATTAGCATGCAACATTAGTTGCAGCAGTAACATGTCAAACTGATATTGTGATCCATAAAGCTATACAGGCAACATGGCTTAAAAAGTCATAAGCTATGTTTTTAAAGCAAGTGACCTGAATTAAAAACTGAGTGCAAAATTTGCTATACATTAACATCCAAGCACAGTTAATGTATGAATCCTGCTATCTACTTCTTGGCCCTGTGCTGTGTGTGTGTGTGTGTGTGTGTGTGAGAAACAGAGCTGACATACCTCAGAATGTGTACTCATCTTTTAACTTACCAAGTAAGGTCAAGGGAGCGAAAATATCAGATAGCAGGATATTCATGAGGCCCCTCCTATTATGGCCATTCCAAATATGCAAGCAAGTGCTGAGATTTACCAAAACAAAGTCATTATTATTGCTATGGAGCTGCTACCTCATAAGGGTCCTTAATAGGTTTACATCTCCTGTTTGGGCTAAACACATGCAAGCTTATCAGCCAATGGCAAAAACAACAGGTCAGCCGACGGGCAGTAAAGCCTTTCAAAATGCATAATGCAATGTTTGCTTGAAAATAAAAATAAAGCTGTTACATACTCAGGACTTACAGAGGCCTTCCCGGCAACCCATTCCCTTCTATTTTGAACAGGGATGGAAAATACTTTAAACGGGAGTAGTGTGCAGGGAAGTCATTGGGACTTCGATCATATTTCCTGTCCAGAGTCTATTTAAGTGTAATGGTCATTGTGAAGTCCAGAGAACAGCATAGTCCTTGCAATAAGGCAATAAGGAGAGTTTTTTTTAAGGAGAAAAGGAACTAATCTCTCTGGTACTTTGTGAGACTGTTAGTAAAGGCAGAGTGAGATATGCTTCTTCTCTCAGAGTGTGTGCAGTGGAAAAAAGCCAATTTCTAGAGGAATCTATGCTTTTTTATTTAATAGTATTTGGTATTTGGTAATAGTATCAGGCTGTGACTTTGTGTTGACATTGGCCTCCTTCCAGTGACACTGGCGTCTGATTTTATGTTGTGTATAAACTCACTGGTAGCAGTTGTTATGGAAGCGGTTGTAGCTGCCCAGTGCAGTCAGGGCACCTAGTCCGATGGCATAGGAGAAAAAAATCTGAGTGCCGGCATCAATCCACACCTATCATAAGGAGAAATGTGTGAGCAATGCTTCACATTAGTTTTGACCTAAGCCTCCGAGAAGTTGCTGTGAAAATCTGTCATGTTTCCTTGTCACTACACTGCATCAGAAAAATATGCACTGACACCAAATGCTAACGCAAAAGTTAAACCTGTGCTTCTCCAAGTTTGGACCAGTCTGGTTTCAGGTAGTACACAATGCCATCCAAAGCTCCAGGTAGAGTGACTCCGTGGGCCAACAGAACAACCAGAACCAGGTAGGGGAACAGAGCTGTGAAGTACACAACCTACAGAGAGATGGAAAAGGAGGGCTGTGAAGTACATTTCTAGATAATGTTTGACCAATTTTCAGGATATTCTTGGGGTGGGGAGGTGAAGTTTGAGTGCTATGCATTAACTTGCATTAAGTGACAGTAGAAAACTCCACAGTAAACACTTAAACCCTTCATATTACATGATGTAAGTACATAAAAAAGATGTGGTTATGTTATTAATTAATTTAATAGGCTAGCTGGAAAGGTTTAGTGCTTATCAACATGGTTCATCAGCTATGGTCAAATGTAACTGCACCTAAGTATATTTTTATCACTTTGATTAAGCAATTACCTGCTTTGCAAATACTCAAGTCATAAGTAGAAGCCCATTAGGTCCTTCCTGTAGTAGATGTGTAATGGGGCCTGTCATGTTACTTTGAAGGAAAGGTAGCCTGTAAATGGAAAGCCAGACAATTTGTAAACCTCCTGCAATAGCAGGGGTTTTTGGCAGACCTTTTCAGAAGGTAGTCTTTGTCAAGTTATGCTGAGAAAGCCACCCCCTGCTACCTAGTAGAAGCATCAAATCCCAGCTAAATCAGAGTGGTAAAAGCAAAGTAGCGAGAAAGCACATTTTTGCCTTGATCTAGGGCGAACATGGGCACAAAAGCCCCTTTCCAGCTTTCAAACATCTACATGGTGGAAAGTTACTAATCGGCTTACAGCTGGCTGGTTCAATCTCTTTCATTATTTTTCCCCTCACTCTATGAGCTTTGGCTACTCTGGAGACACAAGTATGCAAACACAGACATGCCCACATGCGACAAAATAAGGATGTGTTTCTTATGCCAATGTATCAGAGCACACATATATATAAAAGACTGAGGAAAGGGTAAAATAGAAGTCCTTCTGAACAATGTGTATGTTTAGTATAACAATATAAATCTAGGGATCAGTGGAAGATTATACTCTGACTAAAAAAAACTACAGAAATGAGCAAACATTCCAACAATACACGTGTGCTTATATTGTGTTTATATGCGTTTCAGTCTAGACACTGATCCCCTCACTATACAGAAGCTGATTTGCGGTCAAAGGACAAAACACTGCAATTATTTAAACCTTTCAATGAAGCCATGCAAATATCAGTCTGCACTGCATAAACCCAAATGGTGACATGTGACATTATGCATCATGAACTGAACAGCCAGAAAATATTTTACCTTGCCAGTAGATTTAACTCCTTTCCACATGCAGAAGTAAACAATGATCCAGGTGGCAATGAGACACAGGACCATCTCATAACTTATGTCACCAGGCTCATGCAGGCCTCCAGACAGACGGAGCACTTTGCGTCTAGAAGAGAAAAACAAACAAGTGTGCCCATAAGACACAAAAAAACACACATTCATAACAACAAATACATTAAAAAAAACATTTAAATATAAGCTAAATTTTGTATCTGGCAAAAAGATCAGTTTAAATGTCTGTGTGATGGGTGTACAATACATTGTTAAGACCCTTAATATTCAGCTTGGTGGTGTATTCAAGTCTATGTCTTTGAGTGTATTTTAAAGACATCTGACATGCTGTTAAGTCAAGAGATGACATACTCCCAGAACTCGATGACTGGGGAACGCATGCCCTCAGCCTCCACGCAGCTGCCATTGAGGAGGATCTGGACTGAGGATAAGTTCAGCGGGGATGTGGAGGAGAGGAGGTTGGAGGGGGTGGCAGCAGGTGAGGGCAGAGCAGGCTGGGCAGCACTGCGGTTGTGGCAGGCGCGTCGAAAGTCCTGTGTACAGTTGGGGGTGTTCCAGGGATGTCCACAGGTGGCCCAGGGCAGTGGGTTAGTGAAAGAGTGGAAGAGAAAGTAGAGGCCCCATACCAGGATCATGATGTAGTAGGTGTTACAGAAGAACACTATAACCATTGAGGCCAGGCCCAGACCTGACAGAGAGGGGCACAGAGATGTACAGGTATTAAATTTGCAAACAAAAGTGACGATTGGAATAAAAAAAGTCTTGTCTTTGCTGCAGTTTCCTGCAACACTAACATATACAGATATGTACCTTTGAAGAGGGGTGCGATGTTCCAGGCAGAGACCCCTCCCTGCTTCATGAACTGTCCCAGTGCAATCTCAAGGAAGAAGACTGGGATGCCCCCGATGAACACAATTAGCAGGTATGGGATCAAGAAAACCCCTGCAACACACATATTGAACATGTGGTAACTGAAGCAGCAGGCAGGCAGAAAACACTGTTTCATACTGGCCAAAGATAATACAAAATCAACGACTGCCTCGGCGTGCAAAATAAAAGCCCTGGCATGGTTTGAATAACTACGAGGATATGTATTTCTTAAGATTTTATGTGTCATGGTGTGAATAAATGGAATCATTTCATTATAAACCATTTGTCTATTATCCCTTACATGCACAAATGAAAGGAAACACACAAATATAGGGAGAGACAGCCATAGAAAGAGATTCACAAATTTAGAGAGAATTACCAAGATAACAATACCATTAATATTATATTAAGCTATTCATATTCAAATGAACTGTGCTTGTGTTTTTATTACTGACTTCTTAGAACCAGGCTCTTTAAGTATGTGCTGCTCTTAGAAGCCGAGTGGTAGCAGTAACACTTGAACAGACAGAAAATCAGATATAAAGGTCATGTTTAAAATTTGTAAGCACATGAGCTGCACAAACACAAACACAGCTTTTTGCACTCCACAGATCAAGAAACAATCAAGAGGAGGTGGAAACATTAAGGGACAAAAGAGCAAACGTCAGGAAAGAGGACAGACAAGGCCACAGATAAGAGACGCATTGAAAGTCTATGTGGGAGATGACCACATTGTCTCCCATTCCGCAAGTGCTTGGACATTTTTGGCAAGCACAATATTGTCCTTCAACTTGAAAGCTGCATGATGAGGCGACAGACAAAGGACTGTCAATGGAGAAGGGAACAACACAATAGACTCTAGCAGGAATTATTAGTCCCGATAGAGACATCTAATACCTGTTTCATTTTGATTAGCAGCAGTTGGCTCAGAGCAACTGGTTTGTGCTTAGCGTTTTCTATAAATAATCTCCTTTTGGATTCTCCTACTGTAGCAGGCGCTTGCTCCGATCAGTAGAAAATACATAAAAAGACAGCGTAATGCATTTAAATCACTAAATCCAAGTGCAGCAATTTGTTTTAAATAATAATATAACTGAGTGATGCCACCACAATGCGCATATGGGAGGGAGTCACATGACCAGCTATGACGCAGAGCAGAATAAGCGTATGAAGAAAGGAGGGAAACATGGATAGATTACAGGAGAGGCAGGCAGAAAAACTGGGACAACATCGTGGTAGAGGAGGTTCAACAAATAACAAAAATGACACATCAAGGCATTGACCTGGTTGGCTCCACAACAGTGCTATTGCTTGACTTTTTTTTGCCTCATTCAGTTCATCATTCTTTATGTCATTCACTGAGAGCAGAGGGCTGTAGCCATATAAGGAGACATTCGTGAGTCTAAGAGAGAAAGGGGTGGGTGAGTGAGAGAGATGCAGAGAGAAAGACAGAGAAGGGGAGAGAGATGCAATGAAAAGAGTGAATGGAATGAGTGGAGAAAATGCTTTTGCTGACATACCCCAACATATTGGCCAAATCATCAAGGAACAGCATCTTTAATAGGGTTAAATAAATCCTCTGTAATCATAAATGGACCAGACACATCAGGGCTGGCGGCTGAGTTACAAATAAGTAGATGAGATTTGCAGAGTATTAATTCTGTGCTTTTACAGTTCATTCACCTATTACTGTCTCCAGTGGACTGTGACCTTGTTTCAGAAACAAGCAGGTCTTTCAAAAAGCTCAAGCTCTTATCTGATACCTTTGTTGTGTTACGAGGTGGACCATCGGTTGGTCAAGGGTGTAAGTACTGTAGTGGATGTGACTGTGCTGACGCAGAGGACACAAACGGGCACAGTCACAGAACGGTTATTGTGTGACATATCCATATGCCTCCTTATCAGGAGGAGGGTGGGAGAGAGCACCTTTGTGTGCCTCATGAGTGCTGGGCAGGAGCACAGGGGGTGGACTGTGTGAGGCAAGCCATTGTTACATGATACTACAAGGTGGGTATCAGAGCCACTGGTCACAAGACATACACACAGGAGGGAGAGGGAGGGCTGGACAAAGAAAAACACACACACACACACACATGAACGCACACGCACACACAGTTACACATTCAGCCTCATTACAACTGAACGCCTCATAAAAAAACAGAAAAGTGGGTTGGGCAGAGATAAGAAAAAGTCAAGGCCAAAAGCTGCAAACAGGTCAGGTTACTGTTGGGCAAGTTGGCATAGATAGAAAAGGAAAGAATATGCAATTTATACCAGCTCAAATAACCTCATATGCCAATGGGAGTCAGAGCAACACTGTAGTGCAACTTGCTTTTAGTCCAACTGTTAAGCAACTGGCAGCTATAATAAATAAAGTGAAATCACGTGGGGAGTCACAGCTTTGGAGCTACGTGTTCACAGCCATGCGGGACGTGCTTCCTCTACCTTTTATGTCTATTACAGTATTACTTCTCACCATGCTGCCTTTCACTGTTATCCTTCTGGTTATATAACGTGTTTTATACTGGCTATGAAATAAAATACCATCGTGATTCTGAAGTTAGGGAAACTGCAGGATAATTCTTTAATTAGTAAAGCTTGTCTTTACCTTGAAGATTTTCTAGAGCTTATTTTGCTGAACATGCATAATGTATTCTAATACCAAGGTAATGGTAGCTCTAAATCTTTTCGTTTTGATATCTTAATAATACACTTATCAGACATAACATTATGACCATCTGCCTAATATTGTGTTGGTCCCCCTTATGTGATCAAAAATGCTCTAAACCACTGGGCATGGACAAGAGGACCTCTCAGGGTGTCCTATGGGGTCTGGAACCAGGATGTTGGCAGTGGATCCTTTGGGTACTCTGGTTTGTGTAGTGGGGCCTCTGTCAATCAAACTTGTTCCACTGCATCCTGTTGATGCTTGATGACAACGGGGTGAAGGAAGTTTGGAGGTGTAATCAACATCTTGTGCCATTGTCATGTTCCTCAACATGTTCCTGATTGTTTGATGTTTTTTTCCATGTGGTGGGGTGCATTTTTCTGCAGGGGTAGGCCAGTGACATTTGGGATTTCCATTTGCATGAGGGAGTGTTCTTGTTCTGGAACAATGTTTGTTGGGGTGTCAGTCTCATCAACATGGATGTCAAAATCCAGGGTTTTCCAGGAGAACACCACATAGTACCAATATAATCAATGTTATTCACTTCACCTGTCAGTGGTCATAATGTTGTGGCTGATCTGTGTATACCCTGGTGCATAAGTGTCTGCCTCATTCTTGCATGTTATTGTATTTTAAGAGTACTGAGGAGGTCGACGTTTGCTTTATTCAATTAAGGTCTGCATTTATCACAATCAACCTGTTTAAACAAGTAGATCTACTTTAATACTCAAGGCCTGACTCTTTGTGAATAATGTACTTCCTCTCCAACAGAACTCAGACAGTTTAGCATACAACACAGGAAAAGGAGAAGTCATTCGCACACTAAATTCTGAAAAATACCCAAATTTTTACTGTGGCAGACAACACACCAGGCATCTCTCAAGGCTGTGACCTCTCTCGTTTACCCATAACAGACATCACTGCATCTACATATCTGAACTGCCAACGTGAAGGTATTTCAGTCATCATGTCTGCATCTATCGCCTAGATTTTTCAGCAATGATGATGGAACATGGGGATGAAACATTTATATGTGAAACTTTACATATGGTCATAGCAATTGTGCTCATTTGTGTTGAAACATAACAAAGAGAAGCAGATGAACCACACAGTGCTCTTGAGGCTCACCTCCTCCATTCTTGTAGCAGAGGTATGGGAACCGCCACACGTTGCCCAAGCCAACAGCAAAACCAACGCAGGACATGATGAAGTCCATCTGTCTGGTCCAAGTTTCTCTCTCAACCACTGGTACTGCTACAACCCCATTTCCAGTCCCAGCTGCAGCCCCGTCCTGGGTGAGTGGTGGGCCAGCCCCTCCGCCCTCACCACATCCTTGGCCCACTCCAGGCACAGGCACAAGGGGGCGAGCCGACCCGCCACCCTCTTCCTCAGAAAGGGTCCCTGCCTCCAACTGGGGGACACTGATTTCACCTGGACAGACAAACAACAGGTTAGATGAAAAAGAAGATAACAGTCTGAAGAAACAAAGAGACAGGAGAAGGAGTTGATTCCGCATAGTGACACTAATAAAATCTTCTTTTTGAAAAAAAAAAAACTGCATTCAACATTGCAGCATCAGTCATTTTTGAAGTGTACACATTCACAACTCCAAATCACGTGTCAGCACTGGAAACAGACAATCTCTTGGACCACACTTCTGCTGAATGAAGAGAAGCTTCCCATTCATTGCATTAAACAGTACAACTGAAGCAGCAACAGGACTGAAATACATCTTATACACCTTCAGTAGATTGTATTTATAATGTGAACTGCCCACATCCTGTTGCAGCTATATTATCATCACTGAGCCCCTGTCCCGATGTTCATTCTGTCTGTCTCTGTCTCACAGAGTGATTAGTGTGCTGCAGTACAACACAGCAGAGAGCCGCCTCAAGGTATATCTCAGGCTCCCCGGTTACTCACAAAGCTTTCATTTCCTCTCTTTCACATACACCACTGAGCAATCGCATGCGGACTCCCAAACACAAATAAGCGCAACGTGTCACTTCGTTAGTGCCAATCCATGATATTAGTGTCAGCCACTCTGTGCTGGATGCAAAGCAAGGCAGATCAATCCAGATCAGAGCAGTTTGAGGGGGTGTGTGAACAGAGAAGGGGGAAAGAGTGCGGAAGGTGAGGGATGCAAGCATCTAAGGAACAACTCATAAGAGTATTCCTCTGATTTAAGATCATTTGCGGGAGGATACAGCCACATACTGGATTGTCTTGTTCTTTTATTTTTTCTAATAGTTAATAATAATAATTTGCTAGGTTAAGAACAAAAGAGACACCTATTGTTCTGGAGCATAAATGGGATGCAAGTGAATGAGACATAATGCCAGACATGCACAGGAGTTGCCCAATTTTACAATCAGGGTAAGGTTTGCCATCCTGAATGGTGATGCCCACATGGTACCGATATAAAACTTGGCAATTGGCAAATCTCCTGTGCTCACCAGGAGTGACACCTGCTCAGCAACATCAGCTCCAAAATCACTTTAGGAGTCACTTCTGGTGCCACAGTGATGTATCACTGTGTATGCATGATGTAATGAGCAATGTAGACTGAGGCATGCTATGTGCCGCTGCAACGTCAAAGCAGTGGTAGAAGCAGGAATTCTTTCATGCCCCCAGCCTATGTCTTAGCTTGTGGTTGAATCATATGGCAAATAAAGGAGTCATTATTAAGCAGTGGAGGTCATACGTAATACTCACCTTGGCTGTTCTCTTCCACCTCTGGTGACATGTTGTTGGGTAGCGGCAGAAAAAAAAATATTATAATTTTTTTTAATTTAAAAAAAGCAAGCTGGCTGTTTTAATTTAGCCAGGGGGCAGTCGAAGTTTTATAAATGCCTGGCTAAAGAAGGCACCCGGCGGGCTCAGAGAGGCAGACGGAGAGATGTAGCCACGATATACAGTGCTCCAGTTGTCTTGTTGATTTTCTGAGTTTGTTATTTCTCCCTCCTGGAATTTATATTTTTTTCTAGAAAAAAGGAAAAATCGCAGTTTTTGTGATTACCACACGTCGGAACCCCTCAGCTCGGCCAAGAGATGGAAACAAATTTCACAAAGCGCCGCGGTCAGTTGAGCCGTTGACGGAGGAGATTCAAAAGCAGTCGACGAAGCACTTGAAGGTAAGCCTGAAGAATCTCATGGATAACAGTTAAATGAAAATGATACTGCGCCTTGGAGTAAAGAGGCTTTGGTTTTTTCTCTCTCTCTCTCAGCAGCCCGGTCAGAAGTCCATGAACCTGTATGGGATGCGGCGCTCGACGAACGAAGAATGTGATCCGCTGCACGGTCCGTTAGCTGTGACGGACGCCTCCCCCCGCCTCCTCCCGCTGCCGGCCGACGTGATTGGCTGAGGGGAGCCCAGTGCGGTGCGCACAGCATCAGCAGCAGTCAAAATGAGAGGAGTCACAAGGATGGGTTTATTACACTGCATACGTCCTTGACCTGAAATCCCACAAATAACTGCAGATAGACGCCTAAAGCGGTGTCTGAGCCGCTCTGATTATTTGCTGAATGTGTCAGGGACTGTGGTTAAAGGTACCCAGCTTGGAGTGCAGGGCTCCCTGTGGCACAAAGGTGGCGTCCAGGTGGCTCCCAGACAAATGGACTATAACTTAATCTGCCAAATCACTTTATTTGTAGTTTTCTGAAGTACTTTTTATCCCCTCTATCTGCTTGAACAGTCACACAACTGCAATTGGGAATTCATGTACCCACAGATACATATTTGGCTCTAGTAAATAGATGCTAATTGAATTCTTAGGTCCTCCCAGACAGTAGTATCACTTACTTCTCACTCTATTGTATTTGCCTAATAATAATGTATTTACCTTAAAAAAACACCCACCCATCCATCATCTATACACCGCTTAATCCTCTGTAGGGTCACGGTGGGACTGGAGCCTATCCCAGCTGACTTATGGCAAAGGCAGAGGACACCTGGACAGCTCACAGGTCTATGGCAGGGCCACATAGAAAGACAGAGAGTCAAACACATTTACATTCATACTTACTGACAATTTAGAATCACCAATTAACCTCAGCATGATTTTGGACTGTGGGAGGAAGCCAGAGCCAAACTCTATCAACACCTTCCAAATAAAAACCTTAAAAAATAAACCTTCTAACAGTGTCTAAAATTTAATTTAGCTATGCTTCAACCAAGTGAAAATACTGCTTACATGTTTAAAAGTAATAATAATAATCCAACATCCACATACTCATCAATCAGTATTTGCACAATGAAATGCCTTCAGAATTACTCTTAGTATATATTGTTGTACATACGTTTTTTTTAAACTTTTACTTATGCACCATTTTTTATGCAACACTACTTGGTAATGGTGTGTCCTATATTTGTGGTGATGCTACTTTTACTCAACATATTTGTTTGGCTCTGTAGTCCTTGCCAGATATAAGATATAATAGGCTTATCCATAGTAAAAGGTGACGAAAAAGATGCTCGTGAAGCTGTTGCAAATTGTATCCCAATTTGAATGTACGAACCAGCTCATATTCTAATCACAGAAGCTGTAATTCTGTAGTTGATGTTGGACGACATCTAGTGGTCATTGTATATATCAACAGGATGAAACAAGACGGATTCCACTCACAAAACTACTAATAAAACATTGCTTTATATATTTCAGAACATATAACAAATGCAAAAGAAACACAGCGACAGATTCAGTGCAACATCAAGCCGTTATAAATATGCATCACCTTAACTTAAATCACCAGACGGTTGTAATAAATAACACTCAAATACATCATCTCAGACAATAAATATGTATGTATATAAGAAACACAAAAACTGGAATACCAAAGTTAATTTAAGTTTAAATTACACCTGAAGGATGGGCCTCGCACAGCCAGTGTGACAAGTGATCCTTTTGTCCAGCATACATCAGCTCTGCTTTTGCAGTAGGTATAGCAAATCCTTCTTAAATAATACTTTATCATAAAAGCTCATTAACTCTGCAAACAAAAGTGAAGAACAAAAAAGATATACAAGGTTTCACAAAAAATTCCCTCAAGAACACATTCACATATGAATATTGTGATATGGCTTGTAACAAAAGGCTTCAATTCCATAATAATAGATAACATTGACCTGTAACAGGGGCAGTTTCCTAGTAAACCTTAATTGAAGGCAGGTAAGCAGGCCTATTCCTTAGACATGACTGCATCTTTTCCAACTCATGTTACAGTGTCCACACACATCTCTAAATCAGTGAACTGTTTTTAAAGTGCAATTTCATAGGCTTTCATAGCATTCTCCCGTTAAATTTGTGTGTATTTGTTATTATGTATTATAAATTATTTGTGACCAATTCTATTCATCTGGCCCCACAAGTCTGTTATAAAATCTACAATAAAATTCACCAAACCAAGTTATGTGCTGCCAATTTGCGCAATTTTCATTTTGACTACAACATCTGACTGTGGAAAGGTCTGACAGATCTCACTGGCTTCATTAAAAATGTTTAGCTATAGATCCTGGTGGAGGTCACTGTGTGAAAGAGATTGGTAATGGTCCTCCCTGCCAGATTTAGCTCGATACCTTTGAGCCACTAGTCTCTGGTAGCGGGCCTGCTGCTGGTGATCTGGGTCCACATTTATCCAGCTGTTGGCCACCCACTTCACCCCACGTCTGACTGGGCAGTCGCCGTGCAAGGAATACTCATCTAACTCCCCCATCCAACCTGAGGAAGTCAGCGGAGAAACAAAATAGCATTTAAAAAGGAGGAATAGGTGTAATGGCTACTTGAGTGAGGTAAACAAGATAAAAAAAATTCTGATAAATTTCCACAAGAATCCATGATGAAGCTTCAGATGCAACGACGTATGATTTAAGGACGTACAGTTGTGTTATGTTTAGGTTTACCCAGAAATCACTCTCATTATTATGCTACTGACTGTTATGATGATAATATAAGTGTAGGTCACCATAATTCAATGTATCATACTGCACAACATACAGTATAATGTTGCCCTCGAGGACTTCAAGATAAAAGGCGGAGTTTTGATCTTTAAACGGGGTTACCCTTGGTTGTATTGCAGACACCTATCACCTGACACTGAATAAAGGGCTTTTTTCTCTGAAATGCTGATATGGCCCATTTTCACAGGTTACCATAATGTGGTAAGCTTTCAGCTGTGTAAAGTAACCACACAGGGAGAAGTTGGGAATATAAAAAGTACACTTGCATATTTGAGTCTCGCTGGATTTACGCCTGAAGGCTAGCAATACAGTAGAATGGCCCAAATGAACATACTGGACTGCTTGCATACGTGTTTGCACACAATAAAGCTAAATCTTTCTGTTCTTACCTCTACCATCAGAGAGATGGTTGTACCAGAGGAGAGCTGTACCAGCAGTAGGTTTCATTCTCAGATTCCCACGGCTACATGTCTCCTGGGTGTCTGTCAAATCAACTCCATCCTGGACCAGTGCCTAGGACACACAAAACTGTAAACAGCTTGTGTCTCAGCTTGTGTGTTTAACTAAGCACGAGATTCCTTGTCATGGGTCATTGTCGGTCTGCATTATCACAGGCAGCAAGGTCATGTACATCAATGCTCATTTCACATTGGACAAAAAGAAGAGCTGCTTTGCTGGTTTATGACTATGAAATGTGAAGCAACATTCACCTGCTCCTCGTAGGTACGATTGTCTGCCACAGGAAAGGTGGATTCACCACCTTCCTCAACAGGGCTGAGGTAGAATAACATGGTAAGATACCTGGGAAAAAACAATGAAGGAAGCAACAGATACAGATATTTGTGAAAAATGTCTCCCTGTAACTAAAATGACATTGTTTTGTTCAATGCACTAACATGTTGATTAACTTTCTAAAGAAATGAGAACTGCTTCATAACACAATTACATTATTAAAGTAGAAGACAAATAAACTATTACCTAACACTGATCATAAACAACTTTTGACAGCAGAAACACATGTGTAAGTATTGAATTATGCATTATAAATACATGTAAACAGTCAAAGTGGTTAAATGCTAAGCTAAGGTAATTTGGAGATATTGCCCTACTTGTGCAACTACAAAACTACTAATGTCTCAAAACTGAAAAAGTAAAAAGGAAATGCATTCATACCTGCAAGGTACCTCTGTGAGAGCAGATTTGTTTCCTGCCAGTCGTGTGTGTGCACAGGTAGTCTCTGAGTGGGAAGGGCTGCTATCGTGGTGGGCATTACTGAAGTCGCCGTTCTCATAGCGAATCACTTGCAATGGTTCACTCAGTTCAACCAAAGCAGAGGGCAAACGTGTGAGAGTGGTTACTCTGAGTAAAAGAAATATGAAAGCAAAATAGTCTATTACATTTCAGTTACATGTGTATGGGTTACTAAGAGCACAGATATAAGTCTATATAGGCAGTGACCTGTTCCTGAGTGTGTGCAGCACATGGTGAGATCCTGGGCCTTGGTAAAGCCATGTGTGCTTGCTTCTCTGTTTGAACTGACTCAGAAGTCTCCCTCTTTGTGCTTGTCCTGGATGTTGGGACACATCATACACACGCCTAAAGTCTCCCAAGGTCAGCAACCCTGCCAGGAACACACAGAAGGAGAGAAATTATTAAAGCAGTGTTGCGGTTATGAAGTACCATGGTTCCAAACCGCTCTTCGCTGTAAAATTGTTCTACAGTGAAGAGCAGGGTACAACAGCCTCCCTCCTCTTTTTTCTTCCATTCCTTCCCTCTTTGTCCAACCATGTGCTGCTAGTCTCAGCTGAATGATTGTCTGGCTCCCAACAGTTCCCCTGGGAGACCGCGCCCCAGCCGCAACAATAGCTCTGGGGTGCCAGAGAAGAGGTGGCTGGGGAGGAGGGGGACCGGTGGGTGAACCAAAGAGTGTGGAGGAGGGAGTTGGGGAGTGCAGGGTATCCGGGGGAAAATTAAGAAAAGGGGTTGGAGAATAATTAGTTGTTAATGAGATAGGACGAGGCACATCCGGACTGGGATGTGTAGAATGCCTGGCACAATAGTATCAGGTCAAAACGGTGTCACCCCTCTTCCTGCCTTGCCACTCAAAGACTTGCACGCAATCACAGCCACCCGTCAGCCATTCACTGTACTCTTACCACTACACAGCCACTGTAGGAAACACACATAACAGCAGAACACTAGTCTAGTAGATTTATTTGTTCCACATTTGACTAGACTAGGTTGAATTAATTAAGCGTTTAATTTAAAACACATCCGACTAGTGTGTCACAAAAGAATTCCAACCTGTTGTTCATGCATCTTCACTTAGATGACTCTCTTTCCTTAATGGAATCATTTAGAACAGCCGCAAATGCACTCCCATTACACCCATTAAACACAGGAGCACAGACCTGTTGGGCAGGCTTCTAGACCAGTCAGTATCTGTCGTAAGTTGTCTGGGCTCAACCAAGTTCCGTCTCGAGAACGTGAATGACTCACAATCTGGAGAAAAGATCACAATGTTTTTCCACATTTCAACAAAAACATAATCTGCTCTGACAGCTCGTGTAACATTTCATGACTTGTAATTTTAGGGGTTTTTTTTCTATTTTCTTCCTGCAGCTGTATCAAATATGTCACCTCTTGCTTCTGAAGCAGCCCATCTTGGTTCAAGTCCAACAGACTGAAGATCTCTTCTGTGCTGAGAGAAAGAAGAGGTTGGTTTGATTCTTCTTGTCCCTGGCTGGGTACTGTTGCTTGGTTGTCCATCAGACCCTTGAGTTGAGCCAGCTGCACCACCACACGACACTCCTCCTCTGACAGGAAGCCAGGGATCTCTGACAAGGACATGAGAAAGACAACAGTGGTGAAAGTTGTGACATATGACTGATCAAAGAGATGGGCTTGGGAATTGAGCCAAGCTAATCAAAAGCATGCAAAGTGTGGCTGAGATTCAAAGATTAACTGTTGTGCTTAATGGCTCACACATTCACATGCTAATATTACACAGGACTGGTGACGACTGACAGACTTTAAGTGAATTAGCAAGATTTCTGTTAAGAGTTTTGGCTTGATATGTCAGACGACTAAACTGATTATTTAGATTACCTAACAAAACCTTTCAGGGTGAATTTTTAAGACGTCTGATCAATGCGTGACAGTAAAAGCAATACTAATCTAAACAGAATTTCTTAGACTTTCTTTGTATACTGAAAAAAAACATCAATGAAACTTTTGTTTTCATGGTGTAATAATACAGACATCAGGACAAAAGACTTAAACAAAGTGTATTTATATAATATTCCAATTAACTGTATAAAAATTAAGCTAAAGCCAATAACTCTGTTATTAGTGTTTATTCAGTCTGTGTTTAAGGAAAACTCCTGTGGTGTACATATACTGTGAATATAATGAGTGAAAGTTATTCCCCTCTGTCACTCCACAGTGGGTCATTTGTGATAAAGCCTGTCTCATGGGCAGTTTTAATGAGTGACGACATTGGACTTCTTCCAGGGGGGGTAGACAGCGTGGGCTTCTGGGAGTCAGTAACTGCTAAAATTAATTAGTACAAGGTAGTAACAGAATCAGAATTTGGCATGATCATTCGCATTTACACATAATGTATTTACTACCTTTGTTGCATCAAACCACCCTCAAGCAAAACAGTTCTCATCCTCTATTTTGCTAACTAAATTTTGATATCTGTTCCTAAGAATTTATCTCAGTGAGTCCACATTTCTTAGAAAATGAGTTACATCAACAATAATCCTATTTTATGTATTCTCTTTCATCCATTCATAGAACTTATTCAGATGTAAGTGTGAATGCATGCAGTACTGTTTTATGATTCCATGATGTTTTCTTCTAGCAATCCATCCATGTTTCTCAGTCATTTCCCCTTCTAATAAAAGGCTTCCGGCAGGTTGGCTGCTTGTACAGTAGAGGCCTTGTTTGTCACCCGTGTCTTTTACACTGTACCCTCAGTTAATCCCTATTGTCCAGTCAAGCCTCATTAATCTGGATAACTGATATGAATGAAGGGGGACTGAGCCTTCCTCTTCTCCCTCCCACCACTGTCTCTCTTTCTCCCCCCGGAAAGGAAGTGACCTGCTTGTCTGAACAGGAATCAGGCCATGGCTACACAGCAGGACAACACCAATTTTGTTTGTATCCTTCGCAAATGTTCACACGCATAAAAATGTACACACAGTATACACTTTCATGTATGCAAGTGTCTGCACACATGTTCAGTCATTTTGAGAGATTTTTTGATTAATGTCTCTTGAAAGTTTATGGGTCAGCAATAACCTCAACCTGTGACAACTTCCCTGTCTCTTTTGTCCATACTATTGCAGGCATCTTTAGTCTCTTGTAAGTAGTTACATAAAGTTTAATCTGAGATGGAATTTTTAGGGTGAGGGGTGGTCAAAGAGGTGCAAATAGATCGGGGTGGGACAGGATGGTTAAGTGAGGGTTGGAATAAATGTAGGATGGAAAGGGTGGAGGAGTTTCAGTACATCAGGACCAGTGTCTTCCACAATTCAAGTGGTGGACAAAATAATGGCAGAAAGCCAAAAGAGACAAAGTGCCAAATCCTCAATGCTACAAATCTTGAGCTCTGTCGATCACACTTAAATCTGCTCACAAATGCAAAAGAATCCACATCTCTTGTAACACTTTAACACGTACCCTACCCCTTCTGCCTACTGTTTGCTACACCTCCCCTCACCCCTTCATATGCAAATCTGTTCAGAGCCCACTATAAATACACCTATTCTGTCATCCTCTTCTCCACTTTCACAGAGATCTTCATTTACTCAATAGGCATACTTTTCCTGTTTTCCAACTTTCTTCCCAGGATAACTGCAGTGATCTGTCCTCATTTTATATCCAGAATGTCCTCCCATTCAGCCTCCATGCTCTTTCTCCTTCTGCTTGCTGGGCCTAGCAGCACATTAGCACTGAGTCCTGGTAGAGTAAGGACAGGGCTGGAAGGACGAGTGAGGGCAGAGGGTAGGGTTCGATCTGGAGGAAAGGACAAGGCCGGGGACAGGGCAAGTATTGTAGGCAACACTGAAACTGGATTTGGAGATACTCATGTTTCTAAGCCAAGAGTGACAACAGGAGAAGATGGTGAGGTGTGGGAGGACCCTGGTACTACTACCAACTTCAGGTCCACACTTTCTATCAGTGAAGGTGGACTATGGGAACCCCGCAGCTTCTCTCGCTGTGTCCCCATCCCATCAGGCTTGGCCTTGTGCCAAAACATTGGCTACGACACTATGAGAATGCCCAACTTGCTGGGCCATGAGTCTGCAGCTGAGGCTGTACAACAGAGTGCCAGCTGGTTGCCACTACTTGCAAGAGAATGCCATCCTGATGCCCGCATCTTCCTCTGCTCTCTCTTTGCTCCCATCTGTCTTGACAGGTAGGTTTACACAAAACATTTTACACATAGCCAAACTTTTCAAATAACCAGGTAAATGTGATTTTCCAAGATCGTCTTGTGAGTTTTTGTGTACAGACTTCATTTTTCAATAGTGCAGTAACCAGGGTCCCAGTATAAGAGGTACTAATGTAAAGAGAATGACCAGGAATGCCTAGCTTAATCAATAGAAATAAATATACTTAAATGTTAGATAAATGATTGTGTTAAATAGTGGCAGATTCATCACAGGATAATGCCCTTTTGACAGCTATGCATATTGGTGCTAATCTCTGTGGAAAGAACCTATTTTCACAGAGAATCCAGGCCATCAAAGCATCCTGATCTCCTTTTTAACACCTCTCAGTTAAGAAAAAGAAAAGCAAGCACCAAATGTTATCTAATCTAGTGTTGTGTGTTCTCCACCACTATGCTATTGATCAGACCCTGTCATCCATTCACAGCTGCGAATGCTCCCTTTCTTTCTCTTCTTTACCAGGTTTATATCACCCTGCAGGAGTTTGTGTGAATCTGTGCGAGACAGTTGCGCACCAATCATGAGTTGCTATGGCTATCCCTGGCCTGAAATTCTGCGGTGTGACCAGTATCCTGCAGACCATCTCATGTGCATCTCCTCCATCACCAACACCACTGTTCACACAGGGGGACGTAGAGGTGAGAAAGCGGCTACGCAGACATACATGCTTGAGTAGACTTCATTCAACAAACTATTCAATTAGTAGTTTGACTATTTCAGTGCCTCAGGCAAGCTGTCGGGATTGTGAGCTGGAAGAGGCCTCCTCTTCAAAAGATACACTGGAGACATTTTGTAGGAGTGATTTTGGTGAGTATCGGCATTCTTCCCACTACAACCCCTGTCTGTACCTATTCTTGTTTGTAATTAAGAGACATGAGTGCACTGTTCCACAAATACATGATGTCACTCAGACTTTGTGTTTATCTGCTTTCTCTCCAGTCGTAAAACTGCGTCTAACAAGGCTCAAGTATAGTCCAGTAAGTCTTTCTCAGTTCTCGCTAGCTGCTAAACTGGACGTCCTAAAGCATGGACCCCTGTTGGGTGGGCAGATCCGCTCCCGCATTGAGCTGTGGCTGGAGAGGGACGCCACCTGCGTAAGGAACATGACGCGGCAACACCCACGAGGCGGCACTTTCATTGTAACAGGCACAGTGCAGGGGGAGCGCCTGGTGGTCAACAAGGCTTATGCTTGGCAAAGACGAGACAAGGACCTCATGGCAGCTGCTCGCAAATGGAAACATCACCGATGCAGGAATTAAGATTATGTGTTTGGTTACAAAATTCAAAATAACTGAATGGGAAGAAAATCAAGCATTAAACAGTTATGGTTAGGGGATAGCATTTAGATTTTCACCATGGGTCCACAACTGTAAATAACGCTTTGTGTACTCTTTTCAAGTTGTTTTGGAAGAACAAGATGGAGTGACCTGGTTACAAAGGAGCTCATTATGCATCAACAATCTGTCTTTTGGGCAGTTGAAGTCAAAGAAATAAAACTTGTTTAGTAGAAAATGTACATATCAGTTGAGTTTAACTTAATATTGATGATCTATATTTGTATGCTTTGAGAAAGATTAAATGTTATGTTCTAAACCTCAAGGAAATGGCATTTATTCAAGAATAGCAGCTCAAATCCAAAAAACCCAGTGTACTTACCAAATAGCAAAGGCTTTAGACTGAGCGTCCTCATCTCATGAGTCCTGTCAGGCACAATTGACACCTGCTGAACATGTCCAACCTGCAGTTACAATGAAGACAATATGTGTGGGAGGTTGGATGGCTATGATACCTCTAAGCAACATTATAATCATGTTTAACCAGGCACCAAATTTCATCATGTAGTGGTTGTGCAAATAAGCGGTAACTCCTGTGAGTGTGTAGTTTTCTTAATGTATTGACCTTTTGAGATTTAATTTTACAAAGTCAAGGTGCACTGCATGACTCTATTCATCAATGAGCTAAAAAGCCATGCCTTATTATACTGAAACGTTGCCCATTTCTTACCCGTATCCCCTCAATGCGAGGAAGACTGAAACTTTGACTGTGGTCCTCCACGTGCAGCTCTCCTGAAGATGGGGGAGGAGGGGGTAAACGGTTCATGCTGTCGCTGACTGGTGCTGAGGAGCCCCCGTCTCCACTGACTAGATCCCCGGGGCCGTTGTTGTAGTGCACGTAAAGCAAAAGGGCGATAACATTCAAGATGTACACATGAAAGAAGACCATGACCACAACGAAATAAGCCCGCGAGCAGACATTACTCCTCTGGATGTGCAGTCGAGTGGACCGAAAAGGGGAATTGTAGGGGCGCGATGATGGTTCGTCGCTGACGACGGTTTCCTCCTCCTCCTCTATGAAATTTTCCTGAGTGTCTTCCATTTTAAACTACTGCAAACCAACCACAATGGAAAGCTGGATCTATAATATATCTATTTAGGAAACGTCACTGCAAGAGACGACCAGATAAGGTCTGTTTGACAACGTTAGTCAGCTGCTTGACGCTAGCAAATATAGCTAGCTAGCTAGCTACGGAGCAAACCTCTGGCTGTTTCGATAAAAATCGACGCTGTCGTGTCCACTGCTTTTATCCAAAAAGACAGGGCAGTTTGGAGCGAGGAAGCAGTTATGCCGACTGTCGTCTTCTTTGATAAATAAGTGTGTCATCATTAACTGAAGGCCCTTAATCCAGTGTTAGCTAACTGACGCGCTGCCCCTGACAACCTGCCTAACAACACGACGGACAAGCTAACGAGTCACGACCGGAGGAGCTGCTGGTTCAGGGGCTGCAGTAAACCGTTAGCGACCTCCATCGGTCAACTCCAAACAATTTTTAAAGTATATTCATAACATTTTGAAGTTGTTTAAACATGTCGTGAAATATTGCACGATTTGACTTCTTCTGACCACACGAGTGGTCTATGTGAGAGGTTTAGAGGGGGAATGTCTTTGGTGCAACACAATCTGAGGTCACAAATTAGCCTATAAAGTTGGGAACCACAGATTTGATCTTTTCAGCATTTTATGAGCTGATAATTTGCTTGTACTGGAACATTTTCATCTATAGTAATAGCAGTCAAACACATGGACTGGATGAAAAAGATCCCCTCTGAAATGCAGGTGAGTAAAATTACAAATTTACTTGTATATAATCTGTACCACTTATTTTGTGATCTCCATGGAGGAGGAATTATGAGACAAATTTTAAAATCAAAGCAGCAGAGGAATATTTTGATTTTGAAAACTTCTTATAAACCACACATTATTAATTACCCATAAATTAAATGCAGTACATTGTCCTATTATTTGTTTTACTTTCCAAATAAGAAAACACATTTGCCAGCTTTTATTTTCTCTTATTGATTATTGTGATATCGGAAAGCCCCTTTAAACACATCTTCATTCTGTAAATGTAATTGACAATAAGATTTGTTGATTTGTCTTGAGACTTTTCTTATCAAATATTGTTTCACATGTTATGCATGCTTAAATGGTTGCCACAACTTGTTGTTATTTGTTTTCAGTTGCATTTGATTTAACTATTCCTTCCATTTCATTCTCATCACATTCACATATTTAAAAGCCTTTCTGTACATTTCACAGAGTTGTTTCATTAATTTCCAAAGAAATTTGGAGACTGCTGTAAGTCCTTCTCCTCCTTTCAAAGCTTCAAAATGTATTTGTTTATGGCAGTCTTTCATTTTTTATGTAGTGTGGGTGGTTTTGGGATTGTGTGAGAGAGTCACTGTGTGTGTGTGTGTGTGTGTGAGAGATTGTTGTTATTATGCTAAATTCTTACTGTGCCAGTTGGGTTTTGATTTTTTATAATTATTATCCTCTATGTGTTTACATTTTTCAGACGTAAATTCCATGTTTGTGATTGAGGACCCTCTCATAAAAGAGATGATGCATCATTTTTGAAGCCTAGTTGTTTAACAATCTAAAAAAGGACTGCGATTTTGGGAAACAGCAACTTTCTGGTGCAGTCTCAGCAGCTAAACACATTCAGGTTCTTCCTCTGCACATACTATGTTTAGATATGTGGATATATAGATATGTTTTCTCTGTTAATGAATTTGATCTGTGAAGGAAATCTGTGTGTGTGAAAGAAAGATAGTCGTTGTTGAAGTTATGTTAAAATCTTACCATTTGTTTTATTGTCATTTTCTTTGTCATTTATGTGTTCATGTTTTTAATGCTTAAATTCCATTTTTGTTGTTGTTGTGATGACCATCTTGAAAACAAATAATGCATTAACTTGAAACCAAGTTGTTAAACGATCTAAAAAACAGGCTCAGAGTTTGGAAAACTTTCTGGTGCAGTGTCCGCAACTAAACGTATTCAAGTTCTTCGTCTATACATGCTGTATACATAGGAACTACGGCTTGAAGTACACATGCTATATACATAGAGACTATGGGTCCCCATAGGATTTACTCCAGTGAATGAATATGGCCTGCAGAGGAAATCTGTGTGTGTGCAAGACAGAAAGTTGTTGTTAAAGTTACCTTACATTACAACGGTGCTGCCTGGATTTTGCTCTATATCATTATTACCATTTATGGTTTTTTATGCCTACATTCTGTGTTTTCTGCCTGTTCACACTCTTGAAAAAGAGATGATACAAAATCTTGAAACCTAGTTGTTAAACAATGTAAAAAAAAAAAAACAACTCAGAGTTTAGAAAACTTTCTGGTGCAGTCTTTGCAACTAAACTCATTCAAACTCTTCCTCTATGCATGCAATGCACATAGGGTCAAGCAGTCCCCATAGAATTTGCTCTAGTGAATGAATCTGACCTGTGAACGAAATCTGTGTGTGCCTGTGTGTGTGTGTGTGTGTGTGTGTGAGAGAGAGAGAGAGAGAGAGAGAGAGAGAGAGAGAGAGAGATGGTTGTTGTTGTTGAAGCTATGTTAAATTCTTTCTGCCGCTTGGAACTTGCTTTATATCATTATTATTATTTAGGCTTGTGATTTTTTTATGCCTACATCCTGTGTTTTGTATCTGGTGACCCTCCTGAAAATGAGATGATGCATAATTCTGAAACCTAGTTGTTAAACAATGTAAAAACAAACAAACAAACAAACAAAACAACTTAGGGTTTGGCAAGCAGCAACTTTAACTTTCTGGTGGTCTCAACAACAAAACACATTCAAGTTTTTAAAAATGTCTTCTTTCCATGCATGCTATGTGTGTAGGAACTATAGGTTAGGCAGTCCCCATAGGATTTGCTCCAGTGAATGAATTTGGCCTGTGAATAAAACCTGTGTGTGAAAGAGAGAGATAGTTGTTGTTGAAGTTGTGTTAAATTCTTACTGTGACACTTGAATATTGCTTTATTATCATTTTTCACCATTTCTATGGGAGCAGTCCCTACAGGTTTTGCTCCAGTGAATGAATCTGGCCTGTGAATGAAATCTGTTGCTAAAGGAGCCACATGGTGGCGATGAAGGCCAGCAGGCAGACTTCTCTTTCACCAACTGTGTTTGCTGTGTCATCTGTGATTGTCGACGTAATTGGTGGGGGATCCAGGAGATCCCCCAGTTCAAAATGAGCAATAATTTAGTTTCTCTCTCATTTTTCGTTTGAAAAGCACATAAATCTATTCATTTGCACATCATACCCCATAGCCATATCATACACTCTTGTTTCAGCATAGACTGTATAGCTACACTTAATATAGTTCAGACTACTGTGAAATCTGGCTTTACAGTGGGAATTTAAACCTCACAACAAGCTTGGCAATTACTGTGTTTTTCACCCATGTTGGTGCCAACTAAGCAGCAGTGGATCATACTGTTTGAATTTCCATAATTCCCATGCATTATTCACTAGGATTTTTTCTCTGAGGTGCATATTTATAGGGGAATGGTGCGTCGGATAATGAAGGCTAATTTCCCTGGTGACATTGCCCCCCGAAATTAATCTATCTGACCTCCCTTTTCTTTTACTTGGGGAGACTGTTGGAGCTGGGGGGGTGGATGTTAAAGGCTCTGATGCGCACAAAACATTCACAGTCTCACAGACACACACACCCCTTGCGGTGTTTTCCGGGATCACGCCACTGCTTCCACTTGGGATCCAGTAGCAGCGATATGGCTGATCATCACTGGACGGGACGGTGCCGTTCATAAGCGAAAGTTAGCGCACAAATAATGAGTTATTACGGGCCCGCGATGCACTTGTTCAGGCGACGGGACACTGCGGCACGCCGAGTGACGCTGGGGTAGGAATTATCCGACGGGGTTTAACTGGCAGTTTTGGTCTGTTTCACAGCAAAGTTACTGGAGGAACTTGTCGCAGTGGATCCCGGCGTGCTGCCCGGATTACCAAACACCAGTGGAACAATAGTCTCCTGCAGCAGGAACACAAGCAGGTCAGTGTTGTTTATATCGCTCACTCGTTTCGATCCCGTACTGGCAATGTTGGGATATCAGGCACGGGCTGCTGTCCTATCACCTGACATTGCAGGTGGACTCGTTTTTCAGAGTCGTTAAATCAAAAGCATTTGAACGATTTCGGCTGCGTAAGCGTGCGTAAATGTGGGATACTTTGGCACTGCTCGCAGATCCCCCCGCAGAAATCGCGTTAGGACCACTAAAGTGACGATAAATGGCGATACTAGCAGCACAGTCCGAGCGTATTGAACTCCCAGCAGAGTGACGAATTTGGAATTTCACGACGATTTCTGGCGACAAAACCTGTTTAAACCAAAGCATCCAGTGACGGAGATCAACCCTGGGGCTATTTCCACAGAGTTTGTGCGCCGGGCTGGCGGCTATGCAACTTTTCCCCTGCCCTGCCTGATTCTCCTCCTCCCGGATACTTGCGTCAGGAAAACACGGGGAGAGAGGAACTGACCGAAAACGCAAAAGGCCCGGAAGATAGAGAGGAAAGCTCCGCCGGCCAGGCCCCGACACCAACCGTTGCGTGTTCGGTTCCCGTCCCCGGGGTTTTATCGGCTTGCTTTGCCCACTTTGTGTGCGCCCTAGCCGCGGTCACGTCGGCTTGTTTCAGTGGATATTTGCAGGACACTTGCCGATGTGTCAGTCCGGTGCCGCGGTCCTGCAGTGTTAATCTCGTGGAACACTACATGGGTTGAACAGTTATTGTTGAACCCGTGTGTCTGTGAACATTTCGTTTCTCAGCAGCATGTTGGGAGTATCATTTGCCGCTAAATTATTTATGTCCATCTCAGTGTGGGATGTCCAGATTGAAAAACATCCCATCGGTTCTTTTGCCCTTGCAACGCACCTCTGCTGAAAAATCACTGCAATAATCCCAGAACAGTAACAATCCACTGCTTTACCCGTGTATTTTTTAGGAGTCTTATACAACTAGACTACAATTAAGAGTCATTACAAGCATTCGAAACCTTATTTTTGTCTGTCACCCAGCTGTACTCTAATCTAAGGTCAAATTAATGTAGTTTTTTACCTCAAAAAAGGCCTCACTGAGGTTTAAAATCTCTTTTACAGCACTGTCTTGACAAGCAATAATACTAATGATAATAATACTAATGGTGACACAAAATAATAGTTCTGGCTTTCAAGTTATTCATATGTTATTGCTTGCCAACTTTCCATGGATTTTTGTCACAATGGTATAAAATATGTGGTGTTATTATTAGGCAAAAAAAAAAAATCTGTTTTCCAAATACATGTGTAATGTAATATATTAACTAGCTTTTATCTAAGTTTGGTATAAAGTAATATGTACCAGTGAGGCACAGGTCATTGTACTAGGGACAGGAGTTGAGAATTAGCTGTAGCTAAAACTCTATATGTAATACATCAGATTCATGTCTTGTACTAAAAATATGTTAATTGCATTGTCCCTATTAAATAAAAAATTAATTAAATTCAATTACTGAACTGCAGTTTGATTTTTCTTATGTGCAATTTTCCGCCATATAGATGTTGGATAACTGTTCTTGTTAATGTCTTGTTATTAGACCCAGGCTCAAATTGTTCTATACAGATCTTTCTATACCCAGTGTGATCCGTGTGAGCCAGATCTGCCAACAATCATAGAATCAGACCCTATTCTCAGTCATCCTCTTGTGGATGAAAATGGCATTTCAGATTTGTTGCCTAGTTTTTTTGTTGCTATATGTGTGATTTAGTTTTCTTAAGTTTGCTTCTGCTCATTCATTCATCTTCTTCCATAATTATTTTTTTCTCTTCATCTTACTCGAGAGATTTGGGTTAAGTGATGGAAGGGATGCTGAGGGGAAGGCATTGGGCTAATGAAGAGAATGGACTGTTGTTTGGGTTATCTATTTATGTGTTTTTGTGTGGATGTGTGTAGGATTCTGTAGTTGGGCAGATTTGTGCATTACTCATGCATCCTCAGGCCGCTGCGCAAAAGCAGCGTTTGGAGTGCCACTGAGTGCCCGTTCCACTCTGCCACATTGCATGTGTGTGCATGCATGCGTATGAGTTATATGTGTCGCTGAATGGCAGAATAATGCTCGTTTGTTTTTGATGAAAAGGAAAGAAAGAGGCGTAGGCTGTAAGATAATATGGCTGAAACTAAATGAGACCCAAAAGGCATTTGTGTGTCTTGTTTGGATGTGACTGTGTCACATATGCAGCTTGCTAATGTGCACATATGACACATTGATTCTGCAGGCTTGGGTCCTCAGTTCCATTCATTATTTTGCCTCCTAAAGAGGCATAACTGGAAGTGGAATCCCAGAGCCAGGCTGGCAAGGATTGCTTGATGCAGTGCTCTGTGGTGTCCCATTAACTGGAGGGCTGGAAGCTTCTGAAGCTGACATTAGCATGTTTGAGGGAGTGTTTGTGTGTGTGCACGAGTGGCGAGTACAGAGAGATGTGAATTGTTGTTTCTCAGCTTTTCGTTTCTCTCTGTCTCCTTTCTTCTTCTTCTTTACTTCACCTCAGAGACAGAGACTGCGGTTCCAGCCAGGGCCTGTAGCCTAGCAACCCAAATGGTGTGTGTCTTGAATAAATCAGACTGTGTTCCTCTTCTGTCCTCCTCAGGGGTGTGTCAGTTCACCTCACCTCCAAACTACCACAACTGTGCAACCACCCCACACATGTGGGAATGCATGAACACATGAACACATGCTCACCGGCTGCTAACAGACATAAGAATGACTTGTTATTCCTTTGCTCCTTTGTATCAGTTACCCCACTAACCTTTGCTCTCTTCTGTTTGTTTTATTACACAGCCCATGTTATAATGCATGTGAATTCAGGCACTGTGTTGCTTTCAAACACAGCCAAAACAACAGAAGTTCTTGTGCTGCCTTTGAATGCTGTGGGAAGTGAGTGGAGCCTCTGTGATTTGGAGTGTGTCCCTTCATTTAGTAGGAGTTATGTATCTGAGTTGTTAGTGGTTTGCCAGGTGTCTGGTGAGTTTGGCCTGCACATGCTGTTGCCTGGAGCCACATGCCTCGTCCCACTCACTTATGTGTCTTTGCGAAGCTCTTCACCCTGCCATGTCCATCTGCACCAGACAAGGCACAGTATCCAGTTGACATTCATAGCACTTCATTCTTCCTTAAACTTTTTTCTTTTTTTGGAAAGCTGACCAACACAGATATACTCTATGACATGTTTTACATCGTCCTTAAGTGTTAACATTTGTTACTGCAGCAATAGCCCTTAGTTTTTAATACACAAAGCTCAGATTGTAGTTTTGGAGCAAAAATTTAAACATCCAGAAATTTTGTCATTGCACAAAAATGGGGATAACAAATAGTCGAAAGCCATTTAATACAGTTGTCAGGAAGAAATGTTTATTTCTGTAACTGGACAGATTTGTTACAGGTGAAAGAAAAGATTGAATTTTCCCTCAAGCTAAACATTCATAAGTGTTTCTGGCATTTAATAAACAAAAGTTTAAAAAATATATTCTATACATTTCCATCAAATGAATGCCATTTGATTATTTTGTGAAGATGCTTATCACAGAAACTAGCATTTATTTTGTCATAGTATAAATACAACTGGAAGTCTCAGCTGCATATACATATAATATGCAGTGGTATCCTGAAGTGGTTCCCTCTATAACCCACTGGGAAATGAGATTCCCCTAACTGCTCATGTTAATTCAACACAGATAAGATGAAGACTGTGAAATTAGTTATTAATGTGTGTCTATGTGTGTGTGTGTGCATGCATGGACGCAGGGCCAAGTGTCTGTTAATGATAACATAGCTGTGTATTTATCTGGGTAATAAGCAGAGCATCATATATCAGCTGTTTCTTCATTACGTGACTCACTTATTCCTGAAAATTTGTGGATGATTGCTGCGAGGTGCCATGAAGAGGACCCAATCTCCTTGTCCAAGCTGGCTGCTTCTCCAATGAAGTCTGGGAAAACATGCAAATGAGGGGGGAGGGAAATTGATAATCCATGTAGCTGGATGATATTAAATACAAGTGGTTTGCTTTCCTTTGGCTCTTTTGTCCCCTTCTTCAACTTTTTTTCTCATGTCAGAGAAGCACATTTAGCTGAGGTGCAGACCACATCCAACTGGGCTCATGTAAACTGTCAGAAGCAACGCTTATAGCCATAGATAGTCTTCTAAGCACATCTCCTGGTGGAAAAAAAGCCAGTTGTCTCTAGCGAGTGTGTTTGAATTCCCTCAGAGCACTGGTTGTCTCTAATAGGCCTGAAAGACTGAGAGCCTGAAAGGATGAATGGCTTTTGTTGAAGCCTCCAAGGTTGGACACAAAGGGAAAGGCAGTGGGTGCAGTGTGTGTGTGTGTCGGTGTGTGTGCTGGTGCGTGTCAGCTCCTGAGCCCTTATGGGTTAGATAGAAGGAGCAGGAAGTGGATGGGAAACAGAAATACTCCACCATAGCCGCCTCTACCTTCAGGCCACTGAAGCAGAGTGTAGAGGAATACAACCAACAAAGTGACTTCCACACACAAAAATACACACGTTGCAACAACACATGTACTGTACATACACAAGCCAGATATTAAATGTCTGCTAAGGGGCACTCAACAATATATAACTTTGAAAGCTTACTGACGCTAAGAGGTATACATGCACAAACACACAATGCACACAGTCAGGTCACCAGTGAATATACCAAGCACTTTTCTAGAATAACAATATGCTTCCCACCATGTATTTTGAGGATGGGACGGTTCTCTCTCCTGCACTTACATTTCTACTGTACAGTATCTGAAGCTTTCCATCTGAGTTGTTTGCTTGTTGTCAGAGGGACATTACTTTAGAATAGAGCACTGTAGAGCCATAAATAGATTATACATATGAACTTTATTGTTGTGTCCCATGATAATTTGTCTGCCATGTTTTTTTTTCTTTTTTTGTATTGGGAAACTGTTTAATTCCATAAATTTATTATGGGTGGTTGATGGAACAGCGAAATGTGTGTCAATCACAGCTCATCAGGGAAAGGTGCTCTTGTCTGAAACCTCTGGGGAGCTGCATAGTCAGCCATTTACATGTTTTTTTGTACATTTTTTGTTTGTTGTTCACTTTCCCTCTCTTTCTCTCTGCCTCTCTGGGTTTGTCTCTCTCTCATTCTTTGTCTTTTATTTTGCAATGTTTGCACTTGGGATACATAACAATGAGAGCACACGCTGCGTGAGCAAACACAATCATTGGGAGCCCAAAGAACTGCAGAAAATGCGCAGAGGCTGCACTGCAGTGGTTTCACTGTACAATGACGATTAGCTGGGTAGCGTGGATCTAGCTGTTGATGGCTGTAATGACAACACTGGCCACGGTTATGATGTTGGAGATGCAGGTGGTGCTTGATGATAACAGTGATGTTGCTGGTTCCCCTTTAGGCCCGTGGGCCCCGGTGGTGCGGTTGAGAAGATGGACAGGATGAAGATAATCAAGCGGAGACTGTCCATGTCTCTACGCAGCGCTCGGCCCGTTGATGACTCTCTGTCCGAACTCGCAGAACAGATGGCCCTGGATGAGCCATCCGCAGCCAGGGACAACGGTGAGACGTGAACAAATGCTCTCACACACACGTATTCACAAGCACCTTAGCGGATGCCATCATTCAGGCATTTTCTAGGCGTGAGGGGATCTATTTCAAAATTCACAGCTCACAAACCAACCTAAATAGTCTTTTAAGTGAAGAAAATGTGACATATAGATAGATAGATAGATAGATAGATAGATAGATAGATACTTTATTAATCCCCTTGGGGAAGTTTAAGATATCTAGTAGCTCACACATGTTACATTTAAGAAAAATAACATGCAAAATAACATTAAAATTGTGCTGTTAACAGTTTATAACACAAGCAGCTTTAAAAATGGTAGCAAGGCAGCATGTGTTGTCAGTATGATGAAGAGTAATTGTGTCACCTCCATAACCCTCTTGGGAGTCACACAGTGATTAGTTAGACTCCAGCATCTGTTATGGCTACTATTCTACCACACAAGAGCAGTTACTGAAGAGCAGTTTCTCATGTTCTCTTGCCGTTGAAGACTTTATGACTTCATTTCGGGCTTTTTCAGTACATGAAAAGGCATTAAATTATATATTTTTTTAAATGGTGGAAAGGGTCAACATGTAAGTATTTCCTGATAATTGTAGGTGATACATGAAGGTTAGTTTGCAAACTTATAGCAGCAGATTCTGCACTTCTCCCCCACTCTTGTGTCCTTCATTTACATTGATCTAGAGCTGAGATAATGCCTTTTTATTGCAAGTGTCCCATTAACATTATTTGCCCTTATTTCAAAAACGTATGTCAAAATGTTTTTTCTCCAGTACTCTCGTTGAAGTGCACAGACATGCAGATGCAGTTTCACCTGAGCTTTTTTTTTCCCCACTGGAGCCATCCTAACCATCATCATCTCTACCTCATCATCAGCTTCATCACAACTAACTTAACTGTTCACTTTATTTCATTACTTAATCATCAAGACTAAAATGCACAGTAAGCTGGAAATGCATGTGACTTCCCAAAGCTCTCGGAATTCAAATACACTGTTTTGTGTATTCACATACGCAAAATGTCTTAGCTCCTCAAATGAAAGGTGAAAAGCAATGTCATACTCAGAAACTCTGGTTGCCATCTGCTGGGCATCCTCCAGGATTGCAAGTTCTACTTTGGAAAAATCAGAGACCTCACAGCCAGACACTGTGTGTATGTGAACGTCTATGTGTGTGTCTGCGTTGTATCCTGGCACTAGGCAGAAACCAGGTCAGAACATGGAGCAAGGGAGGTTGCCTCTGCTTCAGCAGGTGCTTTTGTCTCAGAAAAAAAAGAAAACAAGAAAAGCCTCAGTGTTCAAATATTGCCGTATTGTCTTAGCCGCTTTGCAGTTTTGATAAAGGAGCGGCGATGTTTGTTCTGTTCGGCTCCGGGCTGCAACATCTATACTTCTACCTGATTAATTTCACTCACTTACATCTCTCTGTTCTTCTTTCTATTTTTACAATCCTCTCTTTTGTCTTTAATAGCTCGAGCTGTGTCTGTTAATTTCCAGAGAGCACAGGCAGCAAGTGAGAGAGACGGAGTGCGATGGAGGAAGTGATGTAGAGGATGAGGAGAGAGACATTAAACTTTAACAGCTGCTCTACATTGCCATCTTCTATTGCCTTTCCCTTCTTGCTATATCACCTCCACACACACACACACACACACACACACACACACACACGGCTCTATAAATATTTGTCAGATTGTGCAAAAGAGCAGTAAAACATAATTCTCACATTTTTCAAAGTGCTAATGAGAAAGTAATGTCGAGGCTGCTGCTGACCTCATATCTCTTCTTCCACTGTATTCTTGGAGGACTTAGGTTTTACTGTAGGTGAGACTGGAAGGGAATCGTGTGAGGAATTTAGGGGAACATTTGAAAAGGCTTGGCGATCACAGTGGAATTTAAAGTGCAATGTGGAGGATTTAGACATTATTAAAACGGAGTTGTGACACATGGCCTCCCACCCACATTCTACGAAAAGGATTAATTAATTCTAATGAATGTGAAAGGAAGGCGATGATGCACACATGCTGACAGGCTGTTCTGCACATTTGTGAGGGCTTAGGTTGAGGTATTTTGCCCTGAAAAAGCCAAGAAACAGGTGTCTATCCATAAGTATACATTCGACCACCAGACGTTCATTTTTTTTTTACTGCAGTTAGCTAAATGTGTTTTGTAGTCCTTCCATCAGAGACTTGATAGCTCCCATACCTCTGTGACCTGCTTCATACAGTGCGCCTGCTGATGTCTTAACGTCTGTCTTTCTTACTATCTGTTGTTCCTAAGCAGTCTACATCAGTCTGTGACTCAACATAATTGCCACTATGTGTGCCTCATCCCTCATACACTTACTATTCCAATTTTTATTACTGTGTGCCTACTGTTTCTTTTTCTAACATGAATACAGCAACTGTATGCATCCCCACCTTTATATCTATCACTGCTACATATTGTACTGTTCCTACATGTTCTGCTGCCTCTCTGTGTCTGGTCTCTGTGTGACCTTGTGATGTCTTTTTTCCTCTTTCTCTTGTTCTCCCATTCCCTTTTTTATTTTACTGCTTCTGCCCCTCTTCTCTGCTATCCCTCAACTCTTTATCCCTCTTTTTCTCCCCTTTCCCTTTATTCTGTTTTTTTTCTGGTTTTGACCCCTTCCTCTTTTTGTTCTCTGTTGACCTGCTGAGTTTTTCCCCCCACTCTTTCTGACATTCTCTGGCACTGTCTTCTTTTCTGCCCTCGTTTTCTCCCCTCTTCCTGGCTGTCCGTCTGCGTTGTGTATCTCAGAGCCCATGGTGGTGTGCGCTGTGCACCCCCCTGCCTCCCATAGCGCTCCCTCCTTCCTGCGTCAGTATGCCGGTCATCTGGGCCGCACCGCCCTGCGCAGAGAGCCGGGCGGGGGTCTGGAAAGAGACAGAGCCTTCCTGAGCCTGCACAGGACTGGATCTCTGGGTACACACAAACACACACACACACTGACACTTGGAGACACCGTTAAGCAACAAATAAACATATCAGGGCACTGAATGTTTCATTTTATACTACTGTGGATGCGATTAAAAGCCTTTTTTTCTGTTTATAAAGTATCCAACTATATGTAGTACTTAGCATCCCTATAAATTACCTTACCTGTAACCATCTACATCGTAACTGTTGCACGCACAATAATGCAAGTCAGGATAATCAAATAACATAATCTAACAAAGCAGGGCCACTGAGTACATTTTGCTACTATTGCTGAAGTATTTACTGAGGTAAAAATTGAATTTTACGACGACTTCAGTCTACAACCTTTTGAGTAAAACAAACACACTCCCTCACATAAACAACTCATCCCACTGTTTTCAGTATCATTCTGAGACTTTTGTCATTTTCACTGCTTCTGTGTGTCAGCAATTCAGTAAACAGAACTCTTTTGTATTTTTCTGTCTTTGAAGTTATTGAGAATTACTTTATACTCAGTAGTGAATTTGGTTATAGTATATAAATATATTTCTCAACCAGAACAATATACGATACTGTGCTTGAGCAATACTGCCACCTCTGGGTGAAAAACCTGCACACTGATGTCATGTAGTTGCCAATGATGTCAGTTTTTACTTACCATAAAGGGGATATGTGTGTATGCATGTGAGCGTGTTTTTGTGGGCTAAGTGGGCTTTCACTGAGTGAAACTGTGTTTACTGACAGAACCTGGCTATCCTGCCAATGCTCACTATGAATGTGAAAGGATAAATCTCTAATGACCTTAATCCAACGTTCACAAACACACACATGCATGCACATGCTCACACAATTACTTTTTCCTTCTGTCTGCATTATGTAATGTGGTCTGTGGCTATATGGATCCCAGTAATCTCATTTCCCACTGTGGCAGAACGGCTTATATCAGGAGCAGTAGGGCAGATCGCACTGAGGGAGGGAGAGTCAAGGATGGATGGAGAGAGAGAAACCGAAGATGATGACGCTGGAGATGGGTTTCGGATGAAATAGAGTTTAGAAAGCGGTGGGAGATTAATTTATGAGGGGACTGAGCATGAGAGAGAAAGAAATGAAAGGTATGGATGAAGAGGGGGGAAGTACAGACAGAGTGGTAGGAGAGTGTTTCACAATGGTTCCTTCAGGAGTCATATTGGCTTTGTGCTGTGTATCCCCTGAGTGAAGTGCAGACAGACCACAAAGAGACTCCTTGCATCCATTGAACTCTAGCTAAGGAAGACTACTCTAACAGGAGCTTACAGTTTATTGCAATCCTGTGAACTGGGAATGTGATAAGTATATTTGGATAAACCTCAAAGTATCCCAGGGAAGAAAAAGATACTGCAGAATAAGGATGGATACGGCTTACCATTTTTGGTACTATTGCTGATATGGTTTCTTAGTTTTGGCACTTATACGATAATAATAAACTTTTGATAGTTTATGTGACAAGTATAAGGATGTTTTTGTACCTTTTTTTCCATATTTCATCGTTTCATGCTGGTTTAGTTGTAATTTCATTTGATTTAGGCAAATCTCTTGCATGGACTCTTTGTGACAAGCACTTTCTTTGACCCAGTTTGTGACAATCACATCTAGAGAGCGCACTGACACAGATTATATAGCTACATTTAAAGTTATTTAGAGTGTACTGTATAGGAAATGAGGATAATATGGGAATGTAGAAAGTAGAGTGTGATTTTTAAGGCTTATATCAATATTTTGGAGTTAAGAAAACCCTGTATTTTAAATTTTATATGACAAAATCTGCTAATTTATTACAGAGTTGTGGTCAAGATATTTTCTTTCAGTGGAATATTTTATGATTAATAGATAAACCTTTCAGCTCTTTCTGGTGGATAAACTATGTAATGGTTTATGTCATATGTGGAATAATGTGCATGTACCAAGCTTAAGCCCACAGATTGTTGGTCTGGCAGAGTGACTTCATTCTGTGAAATCCACAGCTGCCTCTGTGCTTTGAAAAGCCCCCCAAAAGGATATAGCTTGACTCAGAACCTAGAATAGATGCTACCCTACTATTAAAATCTTGATAAGGCGTAGTTTGAAATTTTAAAAGGTATGCTGCGTCGCTGCGTGTGTGCGTATGAGTGTGTTTCCCACTAGTTGGTCTCGCTGACTCACGGTGTGCCACTCAGCAGTCGGGGCACGTTGCACCCTTTAATAGAGCAACATGATGATGCAATCTCTCTTTCCTGCTGCACTAAAGAGATTACCCACCCTTTCTCTGTCTCTCACAGCCTCCCTCCATGTTCTTCTAACTCGCTCTATTTATGCATATGAGTATTCAGTTAAAGACACTATTAATCTGAGTACTTGGGCTTGTGTGCGGGGTTATATGCTCGAGGTGTTTGGTCGGTGGCCAGAGCCTGAAAGATATTACAGGTTTGTGATTCATCTGTTGCTCACTGGGCCAACACCCACTCCCACCACACTGTACTTACAGTCAGGAAAGATGAGCACTGCACTTATCATTTGTGCTTTTCACCACTACCTCATCTCTCTCGCTCTCTCTCTATCTCTCCCTGCCTCTCTCTCTCTCCCCCCGTGTGAATATCTGTAGTTACGCTGTTGAGGATTAGCTGAACCTCCTGTCTGCTTTACTGAGAACAAGAACTGTGCTGAAAGCTGCCTACTCTAGTCAAAACCCGTCGCTGGCTGCTATTTTCGATACTGTCACAGATGTCTCCTCTCCTTCTTTTCTCCCCTCTGTCTCAGTATCTGCCTCTTTCTCTTTGCATATATCAAAATACTATATTTAACCTCCAGATAAAACCAGAATGAGGCACAGATTAAAGATGGTAAGCTTTCCAGGCCCTCCTTATCTCTCCTTGTGCATTGTACACCATGAGAGACCTTGTCTGTGCCAGGGATTTAATGTAATGCATTAACACTGCATTAATCGCTGTAGCCCTCTCTCTCTCTCACTCCCTACGCTCTCAGCCATCCATTTGCTCACCCCTGGATTGGATTTAATAAGAACAATGGAGTGGACTCCCTTTATGTAGTTGGTCTTATAAGCTTTTTTATGTGGCTTGTTGTTTCACTAGCTTCTGCTCGACGCTAAGGAAGATGCTGCTAACAAATGCTTGTGATTTTCAGAGCTATATGCAATACAGGGGAGGTGTGGGGGTGAGATGTTTGGGAACAGCATAAACAGAGCCGGTAGCTTACAGTAGCAGCACTCAGTCCCAGTAATTGAATAATAAGATTCCTTAGATGCAGATAAAAGGTTTAGAGGTAATTACTGCAGTCTAAATTCTCCCAGCCCCCCGCCTTAAGATTGTGTTTCTCTATGCGTGCGTGCTCCTCTGGGATGTTATATGCACTTTGATTTCCATTGTCTCACCAGTCCTGGAGGCACAGTGTGGTCTTTATGGTTTAGAAATTGTGAAAACAGTATGCTTTAAATGGATAGGAGTGTAGTCAAGCAAATTTGCCGATAAAGATGTTGAAAACGAGGCGACAAGAAAAAGTGTCAAGGAAAGAGACCTTGAGGGGAGCGAACAGCTATGTGGAGACGACTGCAAAGCAAGAGAGAAATCTTCCATGTATACAGCTGCACTTGTGAATATAAAGAGACAGGGAGACAGTGATGGGTGGAGGGCTGAGTGGCAAGCTTTTGTCCTTGACGTTTTAAACAGTCTGAAGCCCAAGGATTCATCACTCTACATCAATACGTGTCTGTCAATGCACTGTAAATGACCATTACTCTCTACTTGAATCTAACAGAAGGGAGACAGCTATGGGTCCAAATAAAGCAGTCTTAAATATGTCTCACATAGGTTTAGTTATGCTTATATTCCTGACAAATATTTATTGTAATGCATTCCACACCTACCCAGAATAAAAATGCTTTCAGGATGTGTTAAATATACACTATCCCAATGATCCGGCATATTTACACTAACTGAGCCAATTACAGTTTTGTGTTTGTGTATGTAGACACACAATTAAGAGTATCGTTGTTGACATGTAGGGTGTGTGAGTCTCACTGCATGAGTGTGTTTTGTTCATGAAGGTTTACAAGACACCCTGGTTATTGACATGAGGGGAGAGTTGAGATATTATGTTACATTAGTCGGAAACACTTGAGGGAAAGCTTTTTTCAAGTGTTAATCCTTGAGAATGTTATGAGGAAAGATGGCATTTAATACTTTATCTTGCTGACATTTGGATGCAGTTGCCATTCAACACATTCATGTTCTCTAAACATGATGATGTTAGTTTCTGTGGCGGCAAGGTCAGCTGTTCCATTGACTCCCAACCAGGCCAGGAAGGATATCTGCATGTGAAAAAGAAGAGTTGGGCGTTCAAAATTTAAAATGTTCATTCAGTAAAACAGCATAAGTATTAACATAAAAGTGTACTGTAAGCCACCATCACTTTTATGTTTCATTTGCCTATTATTGATGCATAAACATGTTAGCAGTATTTACAGCTAGCTGAGGTGGCGTTCATATAATACTGGCTGGTTTATTCTATAACAAAGTATCATATTTTATTATATTACCAAATTTTTTTATGTATGTGACCTATTTAAACCCTAAATACTCAAAATAACCAGTAACTATCACTGTTGAATAAATGTAGTCAAGTAAAAAGTGGAATCTCTTTGAAATGTACTGGAAGTATAAAGTCACAAAATGGAAACACTCAAGTAAAAATACTAGTACCATTAAAACTGAACTTCAGTACAGTACTTGGGCAAATGTACTTTCCACTAAAGGTTATTACCAAGAAAATATTATTCACCGTCATAATATCTGTAACAAAGCCAAATGGTTTACATTTAAGAAGCATCTCTCAGTGTTGTGTTGTAAAAGAAAAAAAATTATAACATTAAAATACGCCATTTTATTTCATTAGGCATGTTGGCTACGCTGTACGTTAGACCTAGATTTTGATGCTGGTGGGTTTGTCATAGTCAGTACTGCAGGTTTTATTTTGAAGTTTTCAAGTGCAGAAAAACATTGCTCAGGATGGCTGCTTATACATAATGCTAATGTACTTGTGCATAGTCTGTATGTTCTACAGGTGTGTGAGACAGAGCTGTGTTCTGACGGTATGCGAGTAGTCTTTGTAGGGATAACTGTAACAGTGACTGGATGTGCAGTGGCATGTGTGTGGGGGAGCGTGTGTGTCTATGTGTGTGTGCCTGGGTTGAACATGAGTAATGGCCTGTGCTTCATGTCCATGGGGAAGGGCAGAGGGAGGAAGAGGATGAGGAGAAAATAGAGGAGAGAGGAGTGAGGATGCCAGAGGCGTCACTCAGAAGCCCTTTTTTTGCGCTGCAGAGTGATAAGGACAAGGAGGCAGAGGGTGACGAGGAGGGAAGGAGCAGGAGAAAGAGAAGGCGACTAGGATGGAGCAACAGAGATGAAGTGTAAGAAAGAGGCTGATCAGGCAGAAAATGTTGTCATCGTCTCATGAATAGAAAGACAGGATGATCGCACTGATATTCAACACCATCTCTGGACCCAGACAGAGATGGGAGGAACGAGAGAGGGAGAGATAGAGGCAGAAGGAGGGGGAGAGAGAGAGATTGCTATCACATGAGAGGGAGGGGAGTAATAGCAAGGTGAAGGGAGGGAGCGGGAGAGAGCAGGAGGACTTACGACACTGAAAGCTCTGATAGGGGCGCCAGAGGCAAGGAGAGAGTAATCGAGAGAGAGGGGAGTGGAAAGGAGGAGAGCAGCACAACAGCCTGGATAGAGTGGTGTGCTGAATAACTGTGAAAGAACAAGGAGGACAAAGGGAAGACATCTGACAAGGAAGGAGAAAAACATCAGGAAAAAGAGTGAACTGGAATGCAAATATAATAGTAACAGAAGGTAAAGATATGGAAAACAATGGGGTCCAATAGTTGAACCCTAGAGATGTGGAAGTGTTTTTCTCCTGGGGAACTGTAAGTTAAGCATATTGCAAATCTTTGCACATGTTTTCTGTGCTTGTGTCCGGATGATACAGATGAAGACAGAACACCTGTTATTCTGAGTGACAGGTTGTAACAGTTTTTTCAGCTTGTGCGCTGGACTGTCTCTGCAGCATTTTTGCTACCTGCACGGTGTTTGACCTTCCTTAGTCAGCAAGCAGAGTGTGACTGCAGAGAGGAAAAGAGTGAGAAAGAAGGAGAGGTGGATAGAGGGAGCGTCTACAGAAAAAACACACAGGAAGAGAGAGAGAGCGTTAAAGTGGAGTAGCAGCCGAGGGAGTTGTTGCATTGTGATTAGTGTGCCTGTGCAGTCTGCACTGCCCTCGCAATGTAAGACCTGTTTTCTACTGCATGGGGCTCTTCTGGCGGTATGGAGAGAGCTTGAGGATTTGATTTTTTTCCCAGAAAGCTTGGACCCTTGATCAGCTACAGCTCTTTAAACTAGCCCGGGTGCCACCCAGACTGGTTGATTAGACACTAAGACTGAACTGAAGTGGCCTCAACTTTTTTGGAAAGGCCTGTACTTTTTTTTTTGTCTCTTTGTCGAATTTATTTTTGAATTTTTAGATGCTCTTTCAAATGTCAGCGCTTTGAATCCTGTGGAACAATGGATATGTCAGACAACCCCCAAGGGTGCCCTGCTCGTGCTCCCAGGGTGGGAGACTCTAGGATGGTGGAGGCTAGAATGGGAGAAGGGATAAGAATGGGGGAGAGAGACACGCCGCTGAGGCTGTCACCTTTCCGTATGCTTCGAGTGCTGGACTCATGCCGTCCTCCAGGAAACCGTATTGGTGAGTCTGTCATCATATATCCTCAAGTTCATCTATTTTCTGATCCTCCATTTTCTCAGATCTAAGTCAGCGTCCAACAATATACTGATCAGATGATGGTAGCACTTTCTAAATTAGATTAAGGGTGAGCATTCCTTAGTAGATGACTGTAAGTAACTACATATCTGTGCCAATAAAGCCGTAGAATAGTTGTGTTACCTTTGGTTTACAACATGTGCTATGTCTTTATATAATGATTTTACTCCATGGGACATGAAACTGAGGTTTTATTCTATACAAAGACATCACTTTATGCAAGTAGCTTTCTCTGAGAATCTGCTGATCCTGCAATTTTAAACATTTAAACCTATTACATATCAAAACCTGCGTTCTTTTGCAGTGTGTTAGCCCAGAGCAATGTGTGTTGGTATCTACAGGGATCCCATGAGCTCCTTGGAGAAGTGAAGTCCTTCTTTTGAATTTTTTATTCATTTGCTTGTCAGCACAATGACTGCAGTATCTCTATTCCTGCTGCTCAGGCCAAATTCAGACGGTATGCTGTCCTGTGCTTAAAAGGAGTTTGAGAACTTCTGGCTGAAGAGCAAAAAAGGGAAGCGAAAGGATTCAGTTCAAAGCCTAAGCCTATGGTAATAACAGTGAGTAATGCGAATGTGGGCAGTAACTGTTAATTCTACCAGTGCATTCATGAATAACCCACTGAACTCAGTGTCTGGCCCTGCCAAGTGAGGGCTTATGACAAGAAATCCCAATATTGCTGCTTCTCTTTGAAGGGCTCATGAAGCAAATCTTGGGCTTTCTTCACTTCTTCTGTCACCCTTTCCGCCGACGTTTCCATCATTTTTAAGGCCCTGTTATCATCTGCTGGAAATACATTTCTAGCCGAGTAGAACACACGCAGAGCTAGGTGAGGTGAGGATAGTCCTCAAAGTAGACCACTCACTCTTCCAGATGGACGAGCAGAGAGTCAGCAACCCTAACTAGGCCAGCCTGGCTCCATACAGGGAGGCAGTGGTAGCTCATGACATTTTCTGTCTGCCTTTCAGTCACATTATAGAAATGGAACAGACAGAGCCTGCAGGAGACTGGAAAGTAATGTTTTGTGTGATTAGAGAGTATGTGTGAGGGGAACTTTGAGTTTGCTTTAAGGAGAAAAAGTGTGCTGGAGAAGCTGGCATATGAAACAAATGCAAGTACTGTATGTAATGTATTGTTTTGAGTCCCTGGTGATGGAATTTTCCTCCCAAAGCCAGGTTGTCCTGTGTCGTCCACCCACATCTGCCTGCTGTTTACACAAACAGATAAGATCAGGACCTCTCAGAAAGCGAGAAAGACCTGTGATATAATACTAGCACTGGATACTCACTACTGAGCATGTGGTCATGTGTGTGTGTGCGCCCGTCAGCATGTAGATATCCTGGATCAGTTTCTCCTGGCTCTGGTGTCAGTTACCATGAGTTTAATGTTTCACCATCAGGGTTGTAAGGGTTGATTCCTGATATGACAACTGACTGCTCAGTTTTCTTACCAAGGTAGCTTCATTCCCTGTATCCTTGTGTCTTGCTTTGAGGCCACAGGCTGTGCATCAGACGTGGAGATTTAAAATGATTATGAAGTGGTTTATTAAGCATTTACACAGATGGGTTGTGTTTGGGTTGTGTTTCGCTAATGAGCATATGCTGCTTTTGTCAACAGATAGACCACTGTGCAGATGTAGGCTGGAATTATCAGCTGGCATCGATACAGGTAGTTGACTGTTGGTGTCAATAAGAAGGTCTCTGACGCAATTCAAATATACAGTTTGCTTTTTTATGAAAGGTTTATATTTTTTCATGAATATCTTTATGTATACTCAGAGTACACTTATGTACAGAGGCCTAATTTACAATATAGCTGAGTGATAGAATAGAAAATAAAAAGTAGGTGCACAAATTGAAATGGTTTAATTTTGGGAAAAGTACAGTCAGACAGTGAAATCCTGTACATTTGTAACAAAGATCTTGTACCAGTGTATGTGGAACCATAAAATACTGAAAGTTAAACAGATACATGAGTCTTTATGGAATAAACACACATATTAATTCGGCCTGGTTGTGAACTGTTTCATTTTACAGCAGCAGCATGTGCATGGTTAATTCAGAATTACTTTGCCGTTATTGTTGCTCTGGTTAATGGGTGATGGCATTAAGCACATGTTTTGCAATGCCACTGTCATGAAATAAAAAGTGGGATGAAATATTTGTAATTGAGGAAAATTCTGTCATTTTGAAATAAAAAAAAAAAAAATCTGAAAATATAATAACCCTGTATAACCCTGAAATTAAGAATGAATGAATGAATATCATGTCCTAACATGTATGTATATATGTATATGTATATATTTATGATATATTTTTTAAATACTGCAACTTCATAAATAAATTTTAAACCTTCCCCTCTTGTTTACTAATGGAGACCCAATAGACCTTTTAGCTTAGCAAATGAGAAATAATGTCAGGCTATAAAACATATAAAGAAAGATGTGTTGAAAAGCTAGATAGTTGTATTTTGCTTATGCCCTGCTCACTGTGTCTGTATTCCTTTTTTCTTCTTAAACCCTAAGACAGAGTCTGTAGACCTGCTTGTCTTTCTCAAATCCTACCCCTAATGACATGAAAGGGACACACACACACACACAAATGGCCTAGAATAAGCCTCAGCTGTTCTGCAGCTGGCAGCCAGTGCACTATAATAAATAGCTTTACCTATCTGGCCCTCAGTCGTTATATCCCACGGCTGAGGTGTCACAGTCACTCAGGGGACTTATTTTTCTTTCCACTTCATCACTTCTACCCACCAAAAAGCAGCCTCCCCCCGATCTCCTAATCTCCCCTCTGTCTGTCTGTCCTCTGCTGATGGTTTGTTATAGACAGTGTGAACAGCAGATGATGTAAGGTGAGATATTACCAATGTTAGAAGTGAGCTTTTACATCTTACAGCCCCCTTCATGGAAAAGTTTCAACATCACACACACAGAGATGCTCACACATACTGTATGTGCTGTACATGACCCAGACTATAGAGCTGAAAGCCAAACAGAGACCCTTCCCCCACATTTACTCACACACATCCCGACTCACACACCATTGAAGGAAGCAGTCCTGTCTACTGCACTGTGACTCATTAATCAGATGGATTCTGGGGCGGATGAAGGTGTGGGGGGTGGCAGGCAGAGACGGGCAACGCTCCAATTGCATGCAGGGCAATATTGATCTCTGACTTCCTCATTTTACCAATGGCATTTTATACACACTTGGTTAACACCCCTCCATGGCTGGTGGTACAATCCATCACCTGGGGATTGCGACTCTACTGTAGCTTACAGAGAGGGGTAGATGAAATTTCAGAACACAATAACAGTCTGAGCATAAATCTGTATGTTTGTGTTTTATAGGTATCGTCCATGAAAATGTGAAAATGGGTTCAGATGGGGAGAGCGACCAGGCCTCTGGAACGTCCTCCGATGAGGTCCAGAGTCCAGTGAGGGTCCGCATGAGGAACAACCACCATCGGCGCATTTCTAATGAGGTACTGGAAGCTGGGGCACACCTGCACACAAGCACACCTGCTTTTACACCAAGTCTACTGCACTCATGCATCTTCCCAGAGGAAACACACCTGTACACAGCATTATTCATTGAGATTCAGCAGTGATGCCAAGGACTGTGCGGAAACATTTACTCCTCCACTATTCACTACACGCTACAAAGAAAATTATTAGTGGAGAACTATAAAATGTGTCCCATTGTAGAGTCACACTGGTAAATTAGACAGGGCCATATATCAGCTTTGCCTTCTTGCTGATATATCGGCATCGGTATGTATGTTGGTTGATAAACAACTAGAAATGGCAGAGAAGAAAGTTTGCCATTTAAAAAAAATCTGTTGGTTCTGTATCAGAAGTGTTTATGGTGTGTGTGTATGTGGTTTTAAAATAAGCAGATAGATAATTTTAAACATCCAAATACGTATGCTATGCCAGTAACAGTAGGGCTATAGCTAGCAAAAAGCCAATTTATGTGTGAATGAATCTGGATCTGTGGTTTAATTCTGCAATATAAAGTCCTACACCTGGAAACAGCACAGTCATAGCCACAAGAACTTACAAATGTCTTCTGTACTGTATGACAGAGTTATAGTGCCAAAAATCCTAGAAACTATGAAAGTTGAATTTTTTTAGATATTTATTTTCCAAAAATTAGAAAATGATGGAATCATGTACAACATTTCGCCAAGTTCACACAGGTGGTACCAGTACTGAGGAAAGAAGTAGTGACTCTGCATACTTTTGATATTTTACTGCTTACATTTGTTTTTAATACTTGTCTCCTATATGTTCTCCTGTATGTGCACATCTTGCAGTTAAGCCCGGTTCATCTCAGTAGTCCCAGATTTTTTGTCACACGACTGTTGGTCACAGCTGTCATGGCTTTTTAGTTGTGTTGAGGAGTCCAGTCCTCTTACTGAAAATATTTCTTGGTAAATTCTCAAATGAGACGAGTTGAATAAAGTGATTTTGATAAAAAGTCACAATTTCAAGCTTAGATTTAATTAATTTTCCAGCCAAAACCAAAAGTCACACAGGATAAAGACCATCGGAAAAATAAATATATGACAATTTGTCCTGTTTTTACCGTGATGGAATGATTGGATTTTTTAATATTTAAAAAAAAAAAAAACATACACTTCGAACTCGCTGCTAGGTTTTGGGATTCAGGGGGTGCCTGTGTGAGTGCACCTTTGCTATTAATGGACAGACAGATTTGCAATTTGTTGCTTTGCTTTTCCACCTCCCTGAGTCTGTGCTCTTGCCTCAGTCAGACTGTGCGTATCCGTTTGAAGGAGGCGCAGAGTGATGAGCGCAGCAGTATTACGGGAAATGCCTCTGGATGCACTGACTCTGACTACTGTGAGCAGTGGAAGGGACTAATTTAGACCATGTTTACCACAGAGTGAAAGAGAGGAGAGGATGGAGGGGCAGTGTGGGAGAGGAAAATGCTGGGGTGAGAGAATAATTATGGATGTAGGAATAATTACTGGTATGACAAAGAAAAGGGAGATCTGGAGGAATAGGGCTCAGGAGATGATAAGGGAGATGAGGGTGAAGGAGAGATGGAGGACAAAATGATGGTGGGAGAGAACAAAAAAAACAATGTTTTCGCTCAGCCATTCCCCCTCTCCATTCACCCCTTCCCCCCATCTGCCTTTTCCCCCTCAGGAATCTGTCCATTCCTCTCTCCTCTGCCCCTTCTTTCCCCCTCCTCATTTTTTCCCCTCCTCCTCCTGAGCATGTGGATGGCACTCTACCACGATGCCAGCCCTCTCTCTTTCTCTCTTTCTGTCAGTGTGTGTGCAGTCATGTATCAGGTCAGGGACATGCATCGTTGAAAGCACACGTGTGTGAGTGCATAGAAAAATACGTTTAAGGAGGACAATGAGGGAGCTACTAGAACTGTTCTGCATTGTGAGTATGGGGACACATGTACGTTCGTGTGTGGATCTTTATTCAGTCTCGACTGATATATAAGCATGAGTGTCAGTTTCTTTGTGAACTTGCATCCATTGTTGTCGTATTGAAAAAGAGTATGGACAGTGCAATTGAGTGAGGGTCTTTTGTTTTGGTCATGAGCTGTCACTTCTGGTATGAATTGCATAAAATATGAAATGTTTTGTGGCGAAGCTTAACAAAATGATTATTGTTATCGTAAATGGTGTCGTCACACATTCTTGTATTCTACTCTATGATTCAGATACTCAGTGGAGCCTACAAATCTGTATGTGTAAGACAGTAGGTCATGTCAGTGCATGTGTATGTGGCTTATTTTTTCTATTATTTTTGAGCATATGTTTGTGCAGTTTGCGGAGAATCGGTTGGCATTTTTAATGTGTGACCGTGTTTGTTTTCAGGGTGGTTTTAGTGTGTCAGTGTCCTCAGTTTTACAGTTTTTAATACTGCGTGTTGCCATGTTAGCCACTGAACACCGATAAAGCCATTACAGGCGTAAAATCCCTCTACCTTTCATCTTCAGGCATACACACACTACTCTACCCTCCCACTATCGCTCACATGTAAACACACATCATTTCACACACTTGCATGAGGGATACACACTGTGGGGCTGTTGGGACTGGGCCAGCCAGCCAGCCACCGCTGCCATGGAAACAATGTGTGATTGGCAGCTTGCCGGTGAACATGTTCTACATGGATAGTATACAGCAGAAATGCATTGTGGGAAATGGAAAGTCATAACTTTGTATTTCAGCAAGGGCTGGAAGGTAAAAATTATTTCAGCTGTTGTAGAATGTGTTGCACGGTAGAATCTGTAGAATAAAACGAGATGAACACAGTTATATGATGATGATGATGATGATGATGATGATGATGATGTGAGATTTCACAGTACATCAAATGAGATAATGCACCAGTAAACAAAGACAGCATCTAAACTAACAGCAAGCTCATCAAACTGTCCAAACCCCTAATAATCTAATTTATTTAGGATATGTGAAACACTTAAAATTCAGTCCATGTGTGAATCTAAACTAATAGCTACTTTATCAACAATAAAATAAAAACTTCCCAGCAGCTATAACTGAGCTCAAGACTCAACCTGAAGACAGCAGCTATGTAGCAGACCATTTCACTGTCGCTGACTGTGACTGTGTGTGACAGCTCGCTTGTGAGATGTAAAGGAGAATTTCACAGTGTGACTTGCCTTTAGATGCTGACCAATCTGGTCTCCTTTTTGGTGATTATTTATATTTCAAGGTAATTCATGAAATTACTGGAGTTGTTACATTTGTGTGAAAACAGAAAACTTTCATTGTTTAGGAAATCTTAACTTCCTGCTGCTGTCTGATGCTGCAGGTATTTAATATACTGGAAAGCAAGACTTCCACAAAGAGGTGGAAGCAACAAACCAAGCTTCAGCTCCTTTTAACGGTTTGCATATATATATGATATATGTGTGGAAAAAGCCTTCCCCAAATCGATTCACGCAAGTACTGTTGTTTGTGTGCACCAGTCTGGTAATGCATGCAGTTCAGACTTGTGCCGTGTTGAAATCGATATGGAACTAGGTCTGACCTATTAAGATTGCCTTTGTGACTTTTACAGAAAAATGACCAGGGTGACATGTTCAGTTGCCGTCACATCAATGGAAAGGGATGCATCTCTTATATGTTTCTTCTGAATAGATCACGCAGTTCTCCATTGAAATCAAAATTAACTGCAGCTGCAATCGGTTAACAACAATCGCTAGAATAGTAAAAGACAAAATACCAAGTGTGCTTATTGAGAAAAACTGGTTTGCACAAATATTTTGCAAATGCGTTTGTGAGCTTAGTTATACCAACCCTCTCACAGTGCCAACAGAGTTTTCTAAAAAATTAATTTAGAACTAGCCAGGAACTTGTTTTAATTTGTCCCATCTTGTAGTGCACTTGATCTTGTGCACTACAAGATGACCTTTTATTTGTACTGTCATTCATCAGTCATTCACAGCAACAGATGGCACCTGTAAACCAAAGGTTTGAACTTGACTGGAGCAAGCTGTTGTCAATTGACGAACCCACTGTTGCTTTGGTGGGGCAACAGTTAAGATTCTGGGCTACTGATCAGAAGGTCAGAGGATCAAACCCCAGTGCTGCCATTGTTGGACCCTTGAGCAATCCCCTTAACCCTTCCTGCTCCTGATCCTTGACTCTGACCCCAATTGGGATATTTGAAAAACAACATTTTACAAATTTGTAAAAAAAAAAAAGTATTTGTGACTACTAAAGGTTTGTTCTTCTTCTTGTAGTGACAGTACAATAATCCACTTGTTAATGATTTATTATAACAAGTAGTATCACACAACATTTTAAAGATCCTATGTCTTTTATGTATTGTTGTATTTCCTATATTCTTGTATGTGTGGGAACCTTTCCTTCAAACACATAATCACTGTCATGGGGTTGCAAGTTATATGTTCAGTTTCATAAACTCACAAGTTTGTCTCTTTCTTTTTCTGTTTCAGGACATAAACAAACGTTTGTCTCTCCCAGCTGATATCAGGCTACCGGAGGGCTACTTGGAGAAGTTTGCCATGAACAGCCCGCCCTTTGACAAACCTATGAGCCGCAGGCTTCGACGCGCATCATTGGTCAGTGTGTCTCTGTCTATATTTGCATTTGTGTGTACATGTGCAAAGCCACTGAAACTGGTTGTGTTGGTTCCTACTTGGTGTCTGTCTGTGCACCTCTGTCAGTTTAGATGGGTGTGTGCTGCTCTTTTTGATGGTACTTTGTTTAGAAACAAAAGTAGTATGGACTTTCAGTGCCATTGTGTGCCACTGAAATGGTTGACTAAGGCCATTGTACCATCTGACACAGACACAGAGCAACCGCACCAACATAGACTAATTTTAAACACCCACTGAGCTATTCTATAGAGCCGGCAATGGCTCAGTAGGGGGATGAATGATAAATTCTGTATTATGTATCCAGGCCAAGAGCATTATGGGTATGAATTTGGGTGGGGGCGGGAGAGAGGAGGGTTTTGCTATTGGATGGATAGAGCAGGGGAAAACAAGGGGGAAATGGACAGATATTCATGAATATGCAGCATGTCCCTTTATTTCTCTTTGCATTACTGCTGAAGTAGGTCTCCTGCTCTTTCACTCGGTTTCCATTTTGGTCACACTTTATTCCACATTTCCTTTTGTTTCTGCCATCACTTGAATTTTCAAGTTTCCCTTCAAACATGACTGAATAAACCAAGAGTGCACTGCTCTTTGTTTTGCTCTCTGCTCCACCTTACATGCGGGCTCTGTTTTAAATTACATTCAGTCTGCCTCTCCGATACATTATTTCAAACAAGATTACTGAAAGCCTTAATATTCTATAGGAAAGCATAAAGGATGCGCTCTCCATCAACCTTTTTTTTTCCTTTATTGAACAGGGCCAGTGCCCTGCCTCTAGCTCTCTGCTTGAAGCAATTTAATGACGCAGCTTTTCTGCAGGAGTCTCACGGAGATGAAAGGAAAGAATCTCTGAAGAGAGGTTTGCAGGGGAAAGTAAAAGTATTCGGTGTAAGCGCAGAGCAACAGAGGAAGAAAGTCAATGGCATTATTTGTGTCTTTACAGTGTAAATAAGTAGAGGATGTTTCCTTGGGTCTGTCCACCTATGTGTGGTTGTGTATCTTTAGGGGTTGTTGTATGTATGTGATGTAATAGATCAATCAATAATTCAGCAGCAGTGTCAGACTCATCTGCCGCAGCTCCTCTCCTGACTAGGATTACACCCCAGGACACCTTGAAGTGAGCTGGAGAGCAAGGAGGAGAGAGAGAAAGATGGAGGAATGAGATGAAATGACAGGATGTCATAATTTTAAAAAGAGCTAAAATAGCTGAAAAAATGACAAATACAATATGAGAGTAAATTCAAACAACTTAAGAAGTTAACACTAATCTGTATATAAATTCAGTATAATGCCAAGAAAAAGTCACTTTGCTTATTGTGTGTAAGAAGCTACATCACAGCCAGAGCTTTTGACTGTGCCGTACACTATTTGCACAAGTTTCACATATTATGTTTTAGGCCGGCTTTTAACATGCTCTTACTGACTTTAACAGCATTCCTCACTGATTTTATCTCTGCCCCTGAGGTCAGTTTGAGAACCTTTAGAAAGTTTGAAATAAGAGGCGTCATAAAAGACCGAGTGCGCCGAGTACACTGATGTGAAGGTCTTCGGGCTAGCAGTGTGCTTGCCGTTTGTTACCGTAACATAGAACATGTGTCCGGTGTCCCATAACAGATGCTTGCATTTGAAACCGTGTATTTTGATCATCAAATCGTTTCCAGTGTAATGCAAGTGAAGCTGGCTGGTATCAGTTTTCGTTCATGGCTGCTGCCCATTGATAATCAATTATTCACAGCAGTCAAATGAGATTCAGTGTTCCATGGTGCTGAGAAACGAGATGTCATTTTATCTCAAAGCACTACACTTAATCACATTATGCAATGCTCACTTTATTTTCGGACCCTTTCACCACCACAGCGACAGAATATTAAACTTTAACTATAAACCTGAATGAACAAGATAGCAGTTTATGTTCCCTGCTTGGTTATATTATTAGAGCATACTACATGTAGGATCTTTCTGATAAAGATAAAAACAAACAAAAGAAATCGTAACTGAGGTAAGTGTTGGTCTGGTCCTTTGGCTCAAGCCAGGTCTGTTTTTATTAGCAGGTTTACACGAAATAAGGTGACAGTGCAAGATGTTTATTGGTTGATTGATTATACCTCTGAGAACTGGCACCGTCATGCTAATGAAAGGGCTCTTCTTTCCTCCCACCTCTCATTGCTTGCCACCTCTTCTTTTCGCAGAAGGCTGTCATTTTCCTTCTCCCACTCAATACTCATAATCCATCCTCTCTCAACATCAAACCGTCTCACAGGCACCATATGGGGAAACCATAATAACAATTGAGATGTGGTCAAAGTAATAGACTTAAAGCAGTCCATCTATATGCCTAGTTTCTGTGCAGGTTCGGACAGAACACACACATATGGTTTGGTTTTATGTTGCTTTATTCTGTCACTAAAACTTGGTCTGACCTAGTTCTGCTGAGTAAGCTCACTGGAGCGTTGGGAATGAAATGAACCCGTTGCCATTGAGAGCATACGCAGGCACACACAGACACACAGACTCACAAATGGAAAAGGACTGTGAGGTATTCAGACAGAGTACCGATGCACTCTGTTAGCAGAAGTTGTGCTGGATATAAAGATCTGGGACTTTCTGAGTTTTAGGGACAATTCAGGAGACCAAGATTCATTTCCTGGACTGGGGTTGGTGATAGTGTGTGTGTATTTTGTAAGTTTTTGAATGTGTGTATGTGTGTGTGTGTGTTTAGGTTCCTTCAGTACTTCAAGAGAACTGAAGGGACCAAACCTCAGTCTGACTCCTGATGTAGGTCAACCCTCTTCCCCTAAACTTCTGCCTCTCTGAACCCTTAAACTCAATAATTTCTTCTTCTTCTTCTTCTTCTTCTTCTTCTTCTTCTTCTTCTTCTTCTTCTTCTTCTTCTTCTTCTTCTTCTTCTTCTTCTTCTTCTTCTTCTTCTTCTACTTCTTCTTCTTTTTCTTCTTCTTCGTCTTCTTCTTCTTCGTCTTCTTCTTCTTCTTCTTCATAATAATAATAATAATAATAATAATAATAATTATTATTATTATTATTATTATTATTATTATATCAACACATTTGTCAACACATTTATATCATGTTATTTATGTGACATGATATATATTATCATGCCATGTAAATATATATTACCATGTTGTGGTAATATGTATCTGTGACCCGATGCCGGATAAGCGGAAGAAAATGGATGGATGTTATGTTAACAACATATAGTTTAAAAAAGAACAAATTAAAAAATAATAATTATAAATCTCACAGAATGTTCCTTACATCTTTTATGTAGCAAAATTGTGAGTTTGACAAGATTTACCAAAATATTACCTAAAATAAAAACAGCAAGGGAGTTGGCATTAAGAATGAATTTCAATCTGTGTTTGTGGAGTTGTGATTATGCCCTAGTGTCTGGTTTCATGTGTCTGTGAAGGTGATATACAAACATGTGTCTCACTAATCAGTGTTGGAGTTTGTGGGTATTTCTGTTACTTGTAATTTCTAACAACCTTTCATCCAATCTACGTCAAAGATGGTGGCTCTAGGAAGTGAAGTGCGAAGTTTGAAGCTGTTTGAATGAGCAGAGGCTATTTTAAGTGTCTTTTTGTGGTCCTCAGCGGCCTATAGGTGGAGTCAAGTTTCAACTCCTCATCAGAATCAGCAGTCCTGGTTCCAGGGTTCCTTCTGCATCCATTCAAATCTGCAGCATCGTTCTTTCCAATGCTCCACCACCAACAGAGCTGTACATATTATCATTAACAGAGCTGTACAGGTTGTTCCTGTTTAATGGTTAATCCATTTGTTTTTTCTCCTGACTGAAATATTTAGCGTATGTACAGTCATTTACATATTTAGTGATTCATTGGTCAGATGGGTTGGAGCTTATTTCTGCAGATTTTCAGTGAAATTTAGATACACAAACTTGATCTATTTATTTACCTGAGTCAGCGTAAAACATGACCTAAAGTCGAACCAGCTGCTCTCTGACACCTAAGAACAAAAATGTCGCGCTTCAATATTGCATGGATGTCGTACTGAAATGCTTATACTTCACACTTAGACTCAAATTCATCCCACTTGGTAAATACTGTATACTGCAATATGTTTTATCTGCACTCAGTCAACATTCCTTTAAAAAAACATTTTACATCCTGTGATGATGTGGAAACATCTTAAGAGGCCAGATTGCATCAACCTCTTTTCTAATTCTAAGGATGCACATAGGTTGCTTATGTAGTAACTGAAATGAGTTTTATTCGTAAATACTTGCAATGTCATGACAGACCCAGACAGTAGAAGGAAAAGTTTCTTGCGTGATGTGCATGCAGTTTAAAGTGCAGATGTACACTAAGTTTCGAACATTGCTTCTGGAATGTGGAAGCTGGAACAAAACAAGCTTCTTATTTACAACCCAAATAAACCAGGCAGATTTGATCTTTGTGGGCTTGTTAATGAAGCTACGTTCCATGAGTTGATTGAAAACTCTGCCTCTGATTTTTTCCATCTGAATAACACAAGAGACAAGTGTACTCCGTAAAATGGATTTTGAATGCAGGTTATGGCTCCATCCATGATATTCTGCCAAAAGGGTAAAAGGTTCATGTCCCTGAGCCTGACCTCACTGGACAAGCACTCCCCTCCTCACAAATCCCAATTTAACCCTCTTATTAAACTATAATTTAAACTCTTTAGAACACAACTTAAAGAAAACATCAAAGTGAAATCTAAAGGGCCGCTGTATAGCTCACTGAGTTGGTGTGTTGCCACATGGGCGCGGGTCGCTCGTAGCGGTCATGGGTTCGAGTCCAGCTCACGACCCTTTGCTCCATGTCTCTCTCCTCTATACCCCCTTTCACTCTGTCTATCAATAAAACTTCAAAAATCTCTCCCTGCCAAAAAAATAATGTTTTAAAAAAAGTGAAATCTGAAAATACAGATTTCACTAATCTAACCACGCTGGGCTACAAATATCTGATCTATCTGCATGACTATCGCATCTCCTTCAACTCCTACCATCTAAGTCGTGGCTCACTTTGCTTTGTCAAGACATTTTTTAAGCGCCTATAGCATCATGTTGCCTCCTCACGTCTGTCACAGTCCAGCCCTGCTCTGATGGCACAGCTGGTAACACCTGCACTATTCATTTCATTATTTCTCATCTGCTGATTTCTAACAGCAGAATTTACTCTTTGATAGGATTTCAAATTGGACACTTGATAAAATGGTTAATGTTCAGATCAGTTTGTCTGTCTGTGCTTCTGCAGGGTAGTTTATTCTTTTTGTCACCAGTAATGCCAAAAAAATAGGTTAAAAAAAACCCAAAACATAATGATTATTTTTGAAATATGTACTTGTGTGTGTGTGTGTGCGTTAGTGTGTGTGCTTTGCTCATGAGACTGACTCCTCTGTCAAAAGAGCAGCACAGCTCAGCGACAGCTCCTGACAGCCGCTGTCAAAAACACAGATGGATGCAGCATGTTTATATGTGTGTGTTTGTGTGTACACTGGTTGATTGTGTTTACATTTTAACATTGAGCTTTGATATAGACATTATACAGTACATGCCCCTGCATTTATATATCTTCAGTTTTTATTGTTGTTTTCCCTCTTCAGTTTTTGGGTTATTTTCAACCATTGTATGTTGCCAGACACAAAACTATATATAATATATAAAATATATATAGACGATATATATAAAATATATAAATAAAGGCCATGTGTGTTAATTAATTAATTCTGCAAATTGAAAGGTATGTGTATCCATGTACACACTAAACTGCTTCAGTGTGTCTGAGCTTCTGATGTCGGTTTTCAGGCATGCCTTTAAAGAGATCACATGCTTCATCAGCTAAGTTGGTCACTGGAGACCCTCCCCCTCATACACACACATACAGTTCATACGTTGGCCTGACAATCACATGAGCGTCATGATGGGACGGGCTAGCACTAGATTGAGGGAGATGGGAGGGGTGATGGTGGTGGCAGTGGTTGGAGAGATGAACATAAATAAAACGGGGCTGAAACAACTCTGACAGAGATAGGCTAGTAAGTGAGGAAAAATGGCAGACAGGGGGATAAACCCTGACAGGCCTGTGGGTATCACAGCTTGATATAGCTACATCCATCTATAATTCATGTCCTTGAAACCCAGGGGCCACATACATTATACAGCTAAACCTTTATTAACTGAATTCAGGATTGTGTCAGAGTTCACTGTGTTCATACAGATGTGAGGTGGAAATGTTTAGAAGTAAATATGTAATGTCTGTGTTAGGTTTTCTTTCTTACACTGACTTCCTGTGGTCAAAGAATATAAGTGCAACTGACAATGACATCACTTTGTAGCATTAAAGAGACAAAGAAAGGAAGCACTTGGGACACTGGAGGGATTATGTTTTTCAGATTAGCCAAGGTGTTCAATGACGTACAATGACCAAGACAACTTGAGCCTTTAATGTCAGTGTCAGGAGTTTACATATGTCAGTGTGTTCAGTGTCTTTTCTTTACAAAGTGTATTGCACCTGTGTTTAGAAACAATCTGATGATGTCTGCACACCTGTTTTGGAAAAGGTCATATTTTAAAATATTGAGTAATTGTAAAAATGGTGCTGTGCTTGTGATGCAGAACTGCAGATGTTTTACACAAATAATTTTACAGAGACTGTTTAGTGAGTATAAACTATTGTGTTGAATGAGGTTAAAGTAAGGCCTGGTGACTCAGACCCCTGCAGTTGTAGGCCAGATGTCAAAAGTAGCAGGACGGAAGTTTGAACCGCCGTGGCCTGAAGGATTTCATTCAAGAAATAGTTAGCTAAAAATATGGTGCTGTGGCCTAGCCTTGTCCACAATCCGCCAGTACAAAATAAAAAAAGGAAACTGGCTTGGTGATAATCTCTTCAACTGTCTTCTTTCTGTCCTCTGCAGTCTGAAATCGGCTTTGGGAAACTTGAGACCTACATCAAACTGGACAAACTAGGGGAGGTGAGATCAATAAAGAAAGTCAGCAAAAGCTGCACTATAAACCCTTACAGTTCTTGTTCAGTTTGATTTATTTTACAAATGAATTTACCCGTTTTCCATCTCTGCAGGGGACCTATGCTACAGTGTTTAAGGGGCGAAGCAAGTTAACAGACAACCTAGTGGCTCTGAAAGAGATCCGACTGGAGCACGAGGAGGGCGCGCCCTGCACAGCTATCCGAGAAGGTACAGAGCTGCTGTCAGCAAGTTGAAATCATGCATTTTGGAAGTATACCACTCAGAAGTCAACGTGACACGTACATATTGTGAAGAAGCTTGTAGAGTTTTGACAGTGTGCCTTGTGGCTCCCTGGGCTGCTGGTGAACTGAGAGCTGTGTTAGTTCTCACCGCTTGTCTGTGTTTGACTGACAACGTCTGATGTGCTTCCTCCTCCAGTGTCTCTACTGAAAGACTTGAAGCACGCCAATATTGTCACTCTCCATGACATTATCCACACTGACAAGTGCCTGACACTCGTGTTTGAGTACCTGGTGAGTGTCATTTAAATGTTTTTAGTGTGTGTATGTGTCTTTAAATGGGGTATTATAGTATAATCAACATATCTACACTCTTTCTTTCTTTCTTTCTTTCTTTCTTTCTTTCTTTCTTTCTTTCTTTCTTTCTTTCTTTCTTTCTTTCTTTCTTTCTTTCTTTCTTTCTTTCTTTCATCAGGAAAAAGATCTGAAGCAATACATGGATGACTGTGGGAGCATCATGAGTGTTCACAATGTCAAGGTAATTCAGAGTCATCGGTCATACTAGAGAGTTAAAATGTCTTTTATGTGCATGTAAGTGCTTTGTCTACCATGTTACAACAGTGCCACAGGGTACGGTACCAGTACCAGTAAATTGCACTCCTCTTCTCTTCTCTTCTCTTCTCTTCTCTTCTCTTCTCTTCTCTTCTCTTCTCTTCTCTTCTCTTCTCTTCTCTTCTCTTCTCTTCTCTTCTCTTCTCTTCAGATCTTCTTGTTCCAGCTTCTAAGAGGTCTTGCGTACTGCCACAGAAGAAAGGTCCTCCACAGAGACCTTAAACCCCAGAATTTGCTCATCAATGAGAAAGGAGAACTCAAACTGGCAGACTTTGGTACGTCACCATTTAACTAACTCGAAACACAACATCCGTCTTGTATATTCAGCTGAAACTTCCTGTATTGCTCATGAAAAATGGCATCACATGTAAAAACGTGGATTTTAGTGATGCAAAATTTTATGTTTTGTCCTTTTTTTCTTCAGTGATATATTATTGTTGTCACAAGATCAAATTTACTTGTTCTGCCACCTTATTTTTGATATTTAGCAGCTGTTTCTGAAATGAAACTAAGAGTCTCCAAAAGCCTCATTAGTGACTCCTAAAGGCCATATTGCTCCTTAGACAATGTAGTTTGAAGTAACTAAGCACCCAACACTGCCCTCCTTCGGTAAAACTTGAAACCTGTCATGCTGTCATGCTGTCATACTCCAGTGTTAGAAAATTTCTCCTTGTGAAATGCTTATTAATTTTATGTTGTGAGATAAAAATAGGAATCTGAAATAAGAATTATATTATCTACTATTATGAAACAGTTACAGTCTAGTCACCTTTTTGAAAACATCTTTGTAGGATAGAAGAATAACACCATGACACTAATACTGTAAAGGTCAGACAGTGTTGCTGAGCTCTGGTGGGACATTCTTTCATGTTCACTTTTGAAACCACTACACTGAAAAAAGCTGCAATATTCTCAAAACTCAATGTCACTTTTTGTGTTTGTATTCAGGTTTGGCACGAGCCAAGTCTGTCCCTACGAAGACCTACTCAAATGAAGTGGTGACATTATGGTACCGGCCACCGGATGTCCTGCTGGGCTCCACTGAGTACTCTACACCCATTGACATGTGGTAAGCAAACACACATGCACGACAAATTTGCACTGTTACAGAGAAAACCATTAAAGCTACCCCTGCTTAGCTTTTTCCTTTGGCCCTTTTCTTACCTTTTGTTTTTAATCCCCCCAGCCTTTCTTCCTAATCCCCACATATTTGTTGCGGTTGTCATGCTTAGGCTTTGCAACCAAACTCTACTGTACATGTCATTTTGAGTTGCAAAGACTAAGCAAGCTTGGGGCAATTGGGAGATGTGGGATTGCGTTGAGGTCCTATGTAACATTTCTATTTATTTCTGAACTTAGATTTGGATTTAGTCCTTTGTTTCGCTTTGGAATGGTTTCTGTATTGTGTGATATAAATGTTCATAGGACTGATTAGATAGAAACCATAGTTGGGTAGTTTGCCTATTCTGTCATTAAAAAAGCAGCGTTTTGATCATGCATTGGAGCACTTTGCACTTTATATATGCTTAAGTCAAAGTAGAAGTTAATAAAAATGTGTACATCTTTACACATAGATAGATTTTCTTTAGTCTTATGTCACTTCACAGCCTAATGTTGCATCATGGGTGACAGAATGGTATAAGCAAAGTGTTTAGTGATGATAATGACATTAGTCTAGTGGTTTTGGTGTTATATGTGCTGTGTTTTACACTAATTTGTATTCCACTGTTTCTGTCCTTTGTTCAGGGGTGTGGGTTGCATCTTTTACGAAATGATCACAGGCAGACCTCTCTTCCCTGGATCAACTGTGGAGGATGAGCTTCACCTCATATTCCGCATCCTTGGTGAGACACCAGTGAAATCCAGATGGAGCATTTGCTTGTGCGGCATTCGTGCTTTTATATATGTGTGTGTGTACACTCTGCGTCTGTTAACTGATCCTCTGTATCTTCAACAGGTACTCCTTCAGAAGAGACTTGGCCCGGTATTACCACTAGTGAAGAGTTCAAGACATACAATTTCCCCCATTACCATGCAGAGCCCCTCGTCAACCACGCACCCAGGTATGTGGACCTGAATGTATGTCCACCCAGCCATGGAGGCGTGTGTGTGTGTAGATGATGTTCAATGTAATAAGATAAGGTGCTGGATTGATTTTCTGGGGGAAATGTAGTCAATCATTTCCCTCTCTTTTAAAATGGCAGGAACACTACACTGTTCTATACAGCTTCGATCAGCATTTGACTTCAGTGACACTTGTCTCTCCCACTTCCACTGCATCTCTCTCTTTTTTTTGCCTTACAGGATAGACAACGATGGTCATGACTTGCTCTCAGTGCTCTTACAGGTAAAAAACACTGCTGTTTACAGATAATGATGAGAACTTTTATGTATATATCATGCATTTGATGAACAATCCCATCTCTGCTTGTCTCTAGTTTGAGGCGAAGAAGCGTGTATCAGCTGAGGACGCCCTCAGACACTCGTATTTCAGAAGTCTTGGGGAGCAGGTTCAAGTGCTGGCTGACAGTGAGTACATATGCTTTATCTTGAATATACATGTTTAATGCACAACCAGTGTCTCACCTGCTGTCATCTTTTTTTTTTAGCTGCATCCATCTTCTCTGTAAAAGGCATTCAGCTCCAGAAAGATCCAGGAAAGAGATCCTCTGTCTACCCAGAGTCAAGTAAGTCCTCTAAGATTAAAGAATAGACGGGAAAGAACAGAGAAACTTATGAATCCATAGTACAAATATGATAGAGGATAGGACTCGCTCCCCGTCTTCCTCCTCTTCTCTCTCTTTTTCTCTCCAAGTGTTTGCTTTGTGTTGTCTCTCATGCCGCTGTGTGGTCATGTCTCACACAGTTTCCCAGTCTGTCACCAGGTTCACGCTTTCACCAGAGACAGATTCCCAACGCATACTGCCATACATTTTGTAGCAATATTAATCCTAAGCCTTTGGACATTGGTGTATTCATTACAAAATACAACTAAATGCCTGTATCAGTTACTTCTCTATGCTGTGCTCTGTAAAGGGCAAACGTTTTTTCATTAGTGAGTCTATGATATGATATTTGTCCCAACTAAAATAGCTCAAACATTATTAGATAGATTTTTTTACAGATAGTCATGGTACTCAGAAATTAAATTCCAATGACTGATGATTCTCTGATTTTTCTTCTAGCACCATCCTGAGTTTAACTTTCTTAGCTTTTAGTGAACTGTCAGATAAAGTCCAGGCCAGTGAAAAGTTAAACGTGCATGTTGTCGAAATATCTCTGTTCCGCCAATGGAAAGATAGCAAAAATAACACCTGTGCCATTGTAACTTCTGCCAGATTGTCAATTTTAGCAGGCAAAGCAAGTAAAAGGACAAACTTATCCCACTACTCATGAAAAATCACACACTTTAAAATGTATGTTCTGGATTATGGATAGGAGCAGTAACTTCAGATGAGGAAATACTGGTATCTGGCCTTCAGGTTACTAATCCACTGATATCTGAGCAAATTATCACCCAGGATGGCTGCGTATTATTTTAACCAGCCTAACATAATATAGCAGGCTAGAACAGTCCTACATAAATTGCCATTAAATGTGTACACAGACTTTCACATCATGTCGGATTGAATTAACTTTTATCATCGAGCATAAATCTTTATGTCAAAATTGCTTTTCTATATGATTGAATACCTACAATTGTGAAAACATGTGCAAAAGCCTCAGTCATGGCCACCAGTATAGCTCATCAAGTTAGGGCGTTGCCATGTAGGCGCAGGTCGCCAGCAGCGGTTGTGAGTTCAAGTCTGGCTCACGACCCTTTGCTGCATGTCTCTCTTGTCTCTCTGCCCCCTTTCACCCTGTCTCTCACCTATCATTAAAAAATGGAAAAATCCCCCCCCAAATTTTTTTTTTAAAAAGCCTCAGTCATACTTTGAATTTAGTGCAAATTAGCAAATCTTAGAATGCATAAACGCTTGAGAAAGATTGTAAACTAATAGGGTTACATTATGAGCCTGTTGCCACGCTTTATTCAGCTTCAAGTCCAGGCTTATAGAGCTGCGAGCATCGTTGTAGTTCCTGTTCTTTTGAGTATACTTGGCTTAGAATGACTGATGTGCTTAAAATTGACCACACAGTGAGTAAACGAATCTAACCTGCCTTCGTCACACCAAGTTACCAACAGTGGTAACCATTAAAGACAATGATGTAATTGTAGCAAATTAATAGTCAGCTATTGAAGTATTTTAATTTATTTGTTCAAGATAAAAAAACAAATTAGGTAGCACACCCAACTGCAAAGTTAGCAACCAGTTTGATAACTAATATTACTGAAGTGCAGCTGGGGAGTTTCTAGCTTTTTCTGAGCCTCTATATTTTATAAACTGTGCATACCTGATGTGCCTTCAGCATTTGCTTCAGTTTACTTCAGTGTTTCTGTCTTTATCACAGTCTCAGTCTGTGTGTGTCTCTTCTCTCCTGCTTCCGTTGCCTCTCTGCCATGTTCTGATGAGCTGTCCCTTCTCTTTGGTGCCCATGCTCTCTTCTTCTGCACTGTTCATCTTTTCCTTAATCCTTTCTCTAATCTCCCTTGTGTGCCCCACTCCAACTCCTCCGTAACACCTCAATATTCCCAACCTTCCCCCCTCTCCTTAACCCGAAAAAAGCGGTGGCCCATAGGCTAGGCTCTGCACCCTCGCAGTACTTCCAGAGAGAGGCAGCCAATCCCAGGGCTCAGAGTCACAATCTCTCCTCCACTTCCACTGGCTGAGTGGCCTCTACCATTCTGGTAAATACTGTCTCTTTCACTCTGTCTGTCTTCTGTCCGGGTCATCTTCTCTTTTTTTCTGTTCAGCTGTCACCTGACCTTTTATTCCTTCTCTGTCGCCACCTTGCCTTTGTTGCAAACATATTTTATGTATGACTCTCACTCATGCTGAACTGTGCTAAATGCCAGTGCGTTTCTCTTCCTTCCTTCCGTTCCCAGAACGAAATACAACATATCATTTATTACCTGTTTAAGCCTCCTTTTTTGCTTGTTATTTTTCTTCATCTCTATTTTTTTTCCTTGTCCCCATTCTTTCTCCTGCCGGCCCCCCCTCACATTTCAAGCCCTGTGCCCACGAGCATCATCTCAGCTTTCACTTACCTAATCCTGTTTTTTTCCCCAAGCAAGCCGCTCCCAGTGTTCATTTCAGGGATCAAAGAAAGGCAACGCTATATTCATGAAAGCAAAGAGTGTGATGAGAGAACCCGGGAGTCATTTGATTATTTTTCATTTGCAGTCCTGTTTAGGTTTCTGCAGCGAGAGATGTAGCCTTTTGTTGAGTCTGTAAGTGGGGGTTTTGTGTTGTGTGGACTTGCTTGGTTGTGTGTTATAAATGCCTTTTTGCATTAGCATGGATATGAGTGTTTGTTTTACAGCGTTTGGTAAGTATGATTTAGCTTCAGCAACATAAGATTACACACACAGCATTGCAAATTACTGTGAACAGCAATTATTTTATCAATAGTAATAATAATACCTATACACTATATGGCCAAAAGTATCCATCCAAGTACTTTTGTTTATTTTTTTGTCCACAATACCTTTCTTGGGGAGGCCTCATTCTGTTACAACATGACAAAGCTCTGGTTTTTACAAGTATAGCAGTGGCCAGCTGGAAATTGTCAGATTTTTAGTTCTTTATTCAGTTAAATGTTCTATATTGTGTGTTTCACCTCGAGGAATATAAATCTGGTAGAACTGATTGAGTAGTAGTTATCTCCCTGTGGGCACAAATATGATTGAGAACAAAAAAAACAATGTTTATCCAGCCAGTCCTTTTCACCCAACATCAGTATCCCCTGTCACCAAAGCTCTTGAGGCTGAATGGGAGCAAATCCCGGCAGCCAGGTTCCAAAATCCGGTTAAAAAGCCCTTTTAGGAGAGTGAAGGCAGATTAATGCCCGTGGTTTAGGGATGACTCATTAAATACACTTGGTTGTTAGCCTATTAGCTGCACTTTGCTAAAAAACCATGCAGTTAAATTCAATGGTCCAGCAGTAAATTGTGCCTTTATGAGGCTTATAATGTTCAGTTCTAAACTGCTTTAGGGAGGAGCTGATTAAGTTTTATGATCAACTTGACACTTGTAGTTTAAGTTTCTGATTGTATTTGAGCTAATACACTGCAAAAAAGAGTAGCCTAAATATAAGATAAAAACACTGAATTTGAGAAGAAAATTCTTAAAAGCAGTGAAATTATCTGTCCATGCAGCAAGTAAATTTTACTTGGTTAGAAATCTTGAAACAAGTTTTTTTTTTCTCAAATCTAAGATTGTACTGTAAAATCAAGGACTAAAAATGAGTAATTAACTTTAAAAATGAGCCAAATTATCTATTGTGTCTGAAAATAAGATTTTAAATTTTGGCAAGTGCCAAGTAATTTGCAGTGTACGATATAACATTAAATATTAGTAACTCTATTTAATTTACACCAACTGCTTGAATGAATCAGTGCATCTCTAAAAACAGTTTCAGCAAAATATTATAATATTCATGGGCATTCATGTCAAGTACTGTTGTTTTGAAGTAGGTAGACCAAAATGACTGGCGTACATCTAATGTTTGTGTTTCAAAAGCTGCAACAATGACTTCTTTAATCCATAAACACAAAATGAAACAATTACTATTTTAACAGTGTATTTTGATTTCATTTTTTCAAGAGAAATGCGAGACATATGATGGCTGTAGGTTCTCAGAATATGAAATTGCTGCATTTCCTATTCTTTCAATTCAGTGATAAATATTTGGGGGTCTCGAATGTGTCAGTGAAATGAAGGCCTTTAATCACATTCAGGCATTTTTTTCTGTAATGTTGTAATGATAAATTAGTTGTTTGACGACTTTAAGTTGGATAATTAACCATTAGTGAAAGTTCTCATTGTTGCAGCCTGATGTGTGACCAAATATTTTTGGCTCTGTTGTACATTTTGAGCTGCTGGCATGGTGTGAAACTTGCAGGTATGTGGTGATGTTTGTGTGTCCAAATGAAATTCAAACCTTTTTCCCTCACATGTCTCTCTCTCTCTCTTCTTCCTCTGTCTGTCTTTCTCTGTGTCTCCCTCACAGCCCAGGGGAAGAGCAGGAGGCAGAGTGTGTTGTTTTAGTGCTGGCGGGGGCGATGAGATGAGGAGGACAGTGACACGTGGAGCTGTCTTGTCAGACATACATTCACTGGCCCTGCCACACACACCGAAGGAGTGACACACCCTGCCACACAAACACAAACACATACTGAAGAATAAACAGACACACACACACACACACATAGCAAAATGACAACAAAACCCACACACACGACTAAGGCTGAAGAATTCCTATTTAAAAAATATTGACTCAGCTCAACCCTAAAGACAAAAAAAAAAGAAATTAAAAAATGTGCGTGATGCTGGAAGAAAAGTGGGAGAGTCTGAGATTCTCCTTGCTGCTACTACCGCTGCTGCCCAGAGGAGGGCAGCGTTTAGGATGTGAGCTGACTCGGAAGTGAAACAGAACTTGCTGTATCAGTGAGCTGTGAGGGGGAAGGAATCAAAGTGGACACAAATCAAAGGCAGAAAAAGAGAGGCGGAACCCTGTCGCCCTCTTTTGTGTTTTTTTTTTTCCTTTTTGTTGATGTACATAAAGAGACTGATGAGCTGTAGAACTCTGCTTTTTCATGACACACCTAAGCCTGAGTCCAAACTCTAAATATTGCACCTCAACTCTAAACCCTTGCCTATCCTCTTGACCCTTTATTACATGATCTCTAAAAAAAAAACAACAGACACAGAACCTCTCTCTCTCTCTCTCTCTCTTCTTCTATTTTCTCTCTTAAACACACAGACACACTGATGGTTCACTTGAAAGCTACGAGTGTGTACAACATTGGAGTTTACAAAGAGAAACTTTTGCACCTTATTGTCCAGTAGAGGTCAGGGCGGCTGTCATTACCTCATCTGTCACTCAAGCAGAGTAGGATGTTAAGTACATAGTAGAGATATTGGAAGGATGAAGAATCAGAATGACAGACCAAAAAAAAGAGGAAATGGACAGACGTGTTGCACACTTCACTGCTCTAGAATTGAAAAACACTCTGCAATCCATGTACCAGTAGTAGACATTAATTACATTTACCACATCCTCATATGCTGTAAAGAACACTACACTGCAAGCGGCTCCTGTTTCAGTAGACAAGAAGGACAACGTTGAAGGACAGAGAGGTAAAGGAAGTGTACAAATCCTCACCTGCTTATTCTTAGACACCCCCTTCCTCTTATGCCTTGACTCAGAAGTTGTCTTGATTTGTTGTCGGATGTACAGGTGTTGATGTTGAACTGTTCTCTTTGCACCTGATTTTTACCTCTTTAGATGATTAGTAGATTCATTCAGCAAACCCCACCTTCTCCTCCCCGAGTCCGTGTGCATTTATTTTTTACTCTTTTTTTTTTCTAAATCTGTATATATGACCATATATTTTACTTGTCAGAAGCAATGATAATAATTCCAGGATGCTGTTCTCAGTCTTTACAGTAGGTGACTGGCTGGGGACGTGTTGCACATTCCTTGAGCTCAGGACTTATTGCTAGTGTTGTTATGTGAAATGCGGCGAGGTACGGACGCGTGTCTCCCGGTAGAGCGGAGTATGTTGAACGTAGCCTGAAACCTTTTCGCGAAACTGTACGCGAAGGAGAAGAAAGATTCCTCTGCATTAACCTGTCAGTCTGCTGTGTCGTCCATTCTCTGTTGATTTGACCATAACGTCGCTCTTCAGATACTACCTTACCCATGTCCTTTCTTGTCATCTCTTTCAGCATGTTTCTGTATTAAACACAGATATTTTTAATTGGTATGTGAAATAGCTGCTGCTGGGAAAAGGAATACCTCCTTTAACGTTTGCATGGGACATGACCTTATCACATGATTTTTATACACCAAACACATCAACATCTAGTGACTGTACCTTAACGAACATGAAGACAGTGACAACACACTGGTCAGCAACAGTGTGCCGTGCTCACAGCACTGGGACCAGATAGTTTGTATGACAAATCTGACTCATCTTCTACAATAGAAACTGTCATGTAGCCTGTCTAACTGGGCTATGACGTATCTCGATGCACTCAGACACACTGTTGTTTCATGCTGTTAATATTACAGGCTGCCAGAAACAACAAGACCAAAGTCAGTCCTCCAAGCACCAGGTGTTCAAGCACACAACTGTTTCCCACACTGATCAGCTAACATGTCAACATGTACTGTATCTTTGAGGCGGCCTGTGAGCGTAGTTTGGAATCTCCTGTACCTCAGGCACTGACCTTGGCTCATTTCTGCATCCTTTCCCCCCCCGAATTGGACTCAGAAAAGGGAGAAGTGATCCCACGTCTGTGCCTGTAGAAGGACTACTTATTTTCCCAGAGTGTGACAGTATGTAGCATGTACATAGATGATCCCTCACTCTGTATATACAAAAGTGTACAGGTTTGATACAGCTATTCACATTCTGGCTTTTTTCTTTTTCTTTTCTTTTCGCTTTTCTCTTTAATGAAAGTCATAGCAATATTTCTGTAATCAATAAAAAAGCCATGGTAATAGGATGAGTATGATTGCATTTGTGTTTATTTAGGAAGGTGACTGTGAACGATCAAACTGTGAGACTTGACAAAACTAATGACAGTTATTTTTTTCTTTTTTGGTTGTTTTTTTTTTTTTTTTTTGCTGTTTAACATGCTGGATCCAAAAGGCTGGAATGAAGTATCATGTTGCAAAGGAGTATAAAACACTGATTTTTTTTTATGATTTTTTTTTTTGTTTGCTTTTTATCAATGAAAGCCATAAAGGTGACAAAGGTCTGCTGGTGTGTGAGGGGTGTATACCATGTTTGAGGACAGACCTTAAGAAGCAAAAAGGATTTGTACACCTAATAAAAAATAATTAAAAAATCATGTAATTACTTTTTTCTTGTCATAAATCTTCTGAAGACATATTCCTAGTAAAATATTATTTTAAACGATGATTTAGCGTCAAGTCAAGTCAGTGTATTTATATAGCAAATTTAAACACATTGAAATGTTGACCAAAGTGCTGCTAAATTAAAAACAAATTTAAAGAAAAGATAAGCTTGGGTTAGTCAGTTCAAGCACTCATAAGCGAGCAACACAACATATAGTTAATTCTATACTTAACAAATAGTCAGACACTGGTATTAGGTGCACCTGTAAAATCTAATGCAAAAAAACCCCCCACATAAAATAACTCAGCTATAGTCTTCAGAGACATTTGCATCTAGAAATTTCATTCAGGCTCTGTCAGCTAAGATAGTGTGTTTTCCCTTATAGCTTACACTATACTACATGTAAGCCTCTTAGCCCCAGTAATCCAGCCACTGACTAAAAAGCCCAAGTAAAGGGAGATTATTTTGCTCACACTAGCGAAGCTTTAAATGATCTCCACAAACAGATTTGACTGTTGTGTTGTATTCACACAACAGAGGCTGTGCAAATCAAAATTTTTAATCTGTACAATTTGAAATCTTGACGCCCTGCAGATTTGACACCAAGAGTGGATCAGAAACAACTACACAACATCAGTGACAGAGACCAAGACAAACGGGTTGCACTTCTGTCGGAATACATGAGAAGCTGTGTCGGAAAGAAAAGACACAGTTTGAACCACATGAGGAGACTCGTGAAGATCATTTTTGTCGTCCTTTTTAGAAATGCTTTGAAGGGCTATGCTAGATGACTGCACAGGATTCGGACAGCCTTCTGCTTTTATTGCATCCATATGAGTCTCTGAGTCCATTGCAGAGACTGCCTAATACTCTAAAGTGGAACAGATAATCTGGGGCTGCCTCAGGAATGAGACCAATAGTATATATACAACATTTTTAAAATATATATTCATTCTTTCAAAGGTTCTTGATGTGAGCCTTTTTGGCTCTTGCTGACAGATGCAACAGAGGTCTCAGCCTCAGATATTTGAGGTTCCGTGGCCCATGGATTCCATCCACACAGAACAGCAGGAATAGCGTAGCTTCGAAACTAGAAACACACAAAATCACATGGTTATGGTTAGTTATTATGACTATACACACATCAGCCACAGCATTATGACCACTGCCAGGTGACATGAATAACATCGTATTGGTACTATGTGGTGTTCTGCTGGAAAACCTTGGATTTTACCATCCGTGTTGATGAGACTTAGACACCCAAATAAACATTGTCCCACAACAACCAAACTCCCTCATGTAAATGGGAATCCCAAATGTCACTGGCCTACCCCTGCAGGAAAATGCACCCCACCACATGTTTGCAAAAACATCAAACAATCAGGAACATGTTGAGGAACATGACAGTGACCCAACATGTTGATTTGACCTCCAAACTTCCTACACCCCATTGTGATCAAGCATCAACAGGATGCTGTGGAACAAGACAGAGGCCCCACTGCAACAAGCCAGAGTGCTGAAAGGATCCACTGACAACATCGTGGTTCCAGACCCCACAGGACACCCTGAGAGGTCCTCTTGTCCAACCTCAGTGGTTCAGAGCATTTTTGATCACATAAGGGGGACCAACACAATATTAGGCATGCAGTCATTATGTTATGCTTGATCAGTGTATGTGCCTGATTCATTTTTATTTTTCTGTGCGTGAATATGAACATGCTCAATGAAGGATTACCTGTCTGTTCATGAAAATATATATGACAGGGTTGTAGACGGTGCTGCTTTTAGCGAAGTAAACTGGTATAGTAGCGATGACAGGGTCAACATGTACACTGGAGTCTATGATGACAACAAGGGCCATTGCAGCATATGGCAGCCAGGTGACTAGGAAGGCCAACACCATCACCACCACCATGCGGGCCACCTGCACCTCCACACGATTTGTCCTTCCAGCCTCAGATACCTGCAGCTTGGTCACCTACAAAATAAAAGCATAAGGACATCATTATTATATCATTAGAGTCAATACATTTATATGTCCAGCCTCTTCGTTGTTCACCTGGCGGAGGGTCCATAGCAGTCGTGAGTAGGACACCATGATGATGGAGAAGGGCACGGCAAAACAAAGGACAAAGTATATGATGATGTAGGACATGTTCCCGACATCCCGGCTATACCAGTTTGGGGCACAGGACGTTTTGACGCCCTCTAACTCAAAACTTCCCCAACCAAACAGAGGCGGAGTGTTCCACACAAATGACCACACCCAGGCCAGTACCACTCCAGCAACTGCATGCCTGAGGACAACAGAGAAGGTGTCTCACATGCTGGTGAAGCAGCAAAGTTTTTATTCTTTAACTCTGTGTGATTCGTGAGACCTTGGTGTACCTGGTCTGGAACAGGACAGCACCCATCGGATAACACACCACTACGTAGCGTTCAACAGAAATGACTCCTATTGTACACAGGCTTGTTATACCTATGAGAAAAGAAAGAATATGTTAAGACTACATTGTTGTTTCCCCTCAATTTAGCTTCGTACCAATTAATGATATGCAAATTTAGAGGAGAAAAGCAACAAAATGCATTTATTAAAGAAAAGTATATGAGTGCAAAGATGAGATAGTTGTACTTTAGCCGAGTGTTTACATTTTCTACCACTTCAACACTACATTTCAGAAGGAAAATCCTCCACAACGTTAACCTTATAGTTATTCTTCACAGTTCATATTATGATTTTACATAAAACACACAGGTTTATAAAAAATACATAATAATGACTTGTGATACAGTGAAAAAAAAAACTAACAAAAAAGCAATTTCAGTGAGATATTTCCTTCTAAGCATCTCAGACAGTTTAATTCAAGTCCAAAAAGGTCAAATCATGCAGAAAGAACTGAAAGAAAAGTCCTTCAAATTATCACATATAGTTCTTCTATTAGTTACTTGCAGGACTGACTGCCAGATACCACGAGGTACCTTCAGAGGTTGTGTAGCATCCATGCCGAGTATCACCAACAGGAACGGTCATAACGTTTTGACTGATCCGTGTGTATAAAGAAGCTTAAACTAGTTCTTTTTGAATCCAGTTACAACAGAAAAAGGCTACATGTGCATTGATTCACTGGTATCAAAAATCTAACATACTCATATATGAAATACTATGACATATACTTGTGTAGCCACTTTTATTTTTGATATTGATTGCAGGACTTTGGGACATATAACTGTACTGCAATTTTTTTTTAAATTAATGGATCTGAATATGCCTTCTACCACTGTGCAAATGAAATCTTACAAAGTTGTAGTACAAGTAACACTGTGATAGCAAACTCTTGTTTTGGACAAAAAAAGAAGACCTACCAAAAAAGGCAACAGCAAAGCCCTCCAACACACAGCCCACCCGTCCCAGGCTGAAGTATCCCATTGCACTGGTGACTGTGGTGGGCAGGCCTCCAAACACAGCACAGCCCAGGTCACATATGGCGAGGTTAACCAGGGCATAGCTGAGCGGCTGCCTTAGTTTTCTGTGTCTCACTGTCACCATGATGACCAGGACGTTGAGGATGATCCCCGCTACAGAGAACACACCCATGATAATGGCCAGTATTGTGTAACCAGCCCGCGACAGGAGCTCTGTGTTGACTGGGCCGACAGACGACGAGGAGGAGTTTCCATGGAGGGCGACACTCTTCATATTGCTGAGATGGATTGAAGTTTGCAAGTGCTTGCTGATGTTACAAACAAACTCTGTGGTGAAAAAAGTGTTAATCCACAGACAAAGACAAATCCAACTCTGAAATGTCAGCAGCAGCAGGTTCACAAAATATAAAACCATATAAAAATCTAACAATATCATCTCCTTTTCTACAGGTGCTGCATGTTTGATGCTCAGGTTCAAACTGAGAGAAGAGATGGAGACAGGACCCTCTTATTAAGCCCAGTAAGAGGAGAGGGGCTCTAGTTGACTTTTAATTCTTGGATACCAAATCCGTAGATCCGGATTGAGAAGACAATAATTCTGTCTTATATCCCCTAAGACTGCACTTTCTGTGATTGCAGGGTTTACAGCTGTCCACGAGTAATGAAGCAGCCACTTGGTAACACAATATGGGTTTTAGTATGTTTATAGTTAAATGCATTGCTGCTGGTTAAAGGCATATAAAGACGATTGTAGCTCATTCATACTGAATCATTTAGAGATTTAACACAGATTCTCTGCAGCACAACTTGTACAGGCACAACCAAACAAAAACTGTGTCAGCATGCATTGACACACATCCAATCCAGACTACTTGTCTGCAGACCAAATGAAATGTGGTCAATAATGCAGTCATTTGCTAATCTATCAGTATCAATCTGAGCCTTTTTAACTGCATCCTTTCAAAAGCTTTAGAGGAGAAAGTCCGTCTGAAATCACGAGAGACATTTATCACAGGTTCAACAAAGACAATGTGATTTGGTAATTTGCTTTGAGATCTCTGAACAGGTCTAAGAATCCATATAAAAATGTAAACATCTCATTTCCAAGTTGACAAAATTAGAGATGGCAAGCATTTAAATTTTTTTCTTTTTTTCCTTTTCTTGTAGATTTTTACAGACTTTTTATTGTTAACACTGCATCCCAATAAATTATTTGTCATCACATTTCTTCGCATGCTGCAGAATGTCTTGTCAGTGAGCATTTTTGGCTTTCCAAAAGAGTCACCCTTTATTAAAGCTTAGGAAATTGTAACTGACAACTTTATCAGTGGTTAGGTGATCGTTTTCTTGTGTGGATCAGTTATAAGCCTTTTATACAAGCTTTTGGGCCAGTAGGTTGTAGGTTGTAATTCTATTAGGTCAGTGGACACTTGCTAATTTATGCTTGATAACTTATTGGCAATTGGGAAACTCTACCAAAATTAATAATTACAATATTATAAAATAGAAATCCTAAACATCACCTTTTTCACAACCTGACAAGCCAGTAGTTGTTCAATTAATGCCTTATACAATAAATGATATATTGATAATTCTGAACAATTTCTTAACATTATTAATGCCATTATGTATGACTTATAAACCGTTTATAAAGGATCAGAAAGTGGTAGGGTGAGATGGTGCCTAGACATAAGAAGACTTTGAGGTATGTTGATGTCATATTTTGATAGTACAAAACAAGCCTCTGTGTTTTTTTATATGAATATACATACACAAATGTTTTCTTTTACTTTTCATAAGGGTTTTCTGTGAATGTGAAAAACAACTATAAATTAATAATTGTAATGATAAATAACAATAATACATGCTATAACCTACTACAAACATTTCTTTTATTTTTATTTTTTTTTTACAATTTAATTAATTAATTTATTTTTGTAATGTGTGAACACATTTGAAAAAAGACGCCCAATGATGGATTTCTCTCTACTGTATGTTAGGCATCCCTGATGACTGGAGATTTGACGTGTCAGGAACTTAAATATAAATGATAACAAATGTATTGTAGAGTTATAATTTTTTTCTAATTTAATTGGCAAATATTTGGACTTTTTTTAAAAACAAAAAACAAAAATGATTTCTATATGTACTGTCTGACATCTATACTGCAACTCAGGTACACAAAAAACAACGTTAATCCTATGCATTAATAAGTTTCTTTAATTGATCATAAAGGCTCATGAGGTAAGATTCCTCAAAATAACAACAACAACAACAACAACAACAACAATAATAATAATAAACATTGTACCTTATTATATTTACTTCCTGAATGTGTGTAAACTTATTGTGGACATGATATTTAATATAAATATATATATTTTTAAATAGACATTGTTTTTCAACCTATGTCTCCTTATATTTGGAAATGTTAAATAACTAGCAAGAAAAAATAATATTCAAAGCTTGACAATAAATTCCCCTCCAGGCCACAAGGGGGCGGCACATGCGCAGATCTGCTGCCGCTCTGAGGCGCCTTTATCCGGCTGCGTTTCGTCACTGCCGGTAGACAGTCCAGCAAACATGGCCGCCTCCGTGAGGAAGGCAGCCCACGACATCGAAACGCGAAAGCGGACCGACGATGTGCTTCTTTCGGAGGGGATCGACTTTGGCTCCCTGCTGCTGTCCCCGGCGGTGCTGGACGGACTGTCCGCCTCGGGCTTCCAGAAGCCTTCCCCCATCCAGCTGAAGGCGATCCCGCTGGGCCGCTGCGGACTCGGTGGGTACATAGAACCGTGTGGGTGGATGAAGCATCACAGACAGGTTGATTTAGTAGATTTAACACAGACTTTTTTAAAAGTTGAGGAACGCCTCAAAAACAGGTGCAAATGTGTATTGTATGAGGACAGGTGTGTTTAACTTGCATAAAAATCTCTTGTTGCACTTTGTAGGAGAAAGTTTAGGATTGTTCTGTCTGACTTATGAAGTTAGTTCTCTCATGTGATCAGAATCAGAAAAGGTTTTCTTGCCAAGTAGGTGTTTACATACAAGGAATTTGACTATTTTAATGCATATCAGTAAACGGTAACATATAGATTAGGTGTTGTCAGTCGTAGGTATTAAGTGTAACATAAAGAAGAAGCAGTTATCAGTAAATGCAATCAAAATTTATAAAGTTTATAAATCACAAGAAGTCATAGAATTTTTTTCATTGTGGAGAATTGTGCAAATTAGTCACCTGAGAATATACAAAGTTAAAGAGTATGTGGTGTAGACAAGAACTTGAGATGAGTCCATGTCTGTGGTCCGGGGACAGGGGCAGTGTCTGTGGTAGTCTCTGGCCTTGTTGTGATGTTGTGCCTCTGGAGGCCTGCTGTCATGTTTATCTGTGTGCACTTATACACCGATCAGGCATAACATTATGACCACTTACATTGTGTTGGTCCCCTTATGTGGTCAGAATGCTCTGAACCATTTGACATGGACAAGAGGACCTCTCAGGGTGTCCTATGGGGTCTGGAACCAGGACGTTGGCACTGGATCCTTTGGGTACTCTGGCTTGTGCAGTGGGGCCTCTGTCAATCAAACTTGTTCCACTGCATCCGGTTGATGCTTGATCACAATGGGGTGTAGAAAGTTTGGAGGTCAAATCAACATGTTGGGTGATTGTCATGTTTCTCAACCTGTTCCTGATTGTTTGATGTTTTTACAAACATGTGGTGGGGTGCATTTTCCTGTAGGGTTAGTCCAGTGACATTTGGGATTTCCATTTGCATGAGGGAGTGTGTTTGTTCTGGGACAAAGTTTATTTGGGTGTCTAAGTCTCATCAACATGGATGCCAAAATCCAAGGTTTTCCATCAGAACACCACATAGTACTGCTGACTGGCTACTGGCTGATAAGTGTATGTTCCAGGCTGACAGATGTTGATCCCACATTCTCAGGTTATTTGACATGTACTGCTTGAATGAGTGACTATCAAAAGGAAACAGATGTTCCTACACCTTTTGGGCCTGGACTCCAGATGAAAAACAGGTGCTCTCCCCACTCGAACCAAACCTCTCAGATTGCTTATTGTGTGGACCAAATTGTATATCTCTGTTGTCAAAATAGATCACTTATGACAACTATGACTAAAAGTGTCTGCAATGATAAATCAGTCAATCAATCAATCAGACTTTATTTACATAGCACTTTCCATACAAATCCTCAATGCAGCACAAAGTGCTTTACAAAAATAAAAATGCAATAACACAGTACAAACAGCTACCCTGATTCCCCATTTAACACATGCAAAGAGGAAACGTCAGATGAGAGAAAATGAAATAAAATAAAAAATATCTGTTATTAAAATGAAGATAGAAGTAGAAGTCAAAGATTATAAAAACAATCAGAATTGATAAAAATGAAGCAATAAACTGTACATAAAATAGACTAAAACAAGAGGTGAATAAATAGAGAAACCAGTGAATAAAAATAGTACTGAGAAGAGTAATGAATAAATAGGATATATCAAATCAATCAAAAGCCTGAATAAAAAGGTAGGTCTTGAGTTTGCTTTTAAAAATATCAACACTCTCTGCTTCTGGAATGCTGAAGGCCGTAACAATAAAATGCTGCCACACTGTAAGTTTTTGTTCTGGCGTCACAGACAGGTGAAGCCACTACCGGAAGACTAGAGGGTGATAAGATAGAAGCAAATCTGATAAATACAAAGGGCCAAGACCATCAAGAGTTTTCTGAACTAATAAAAGGATCTTAAAATCAAGTGTAAAAGAGACAGGCAACAGAGAGACTTAAAAATGGGTGTAATGTGAGCTATTCTGGTCTTAGTGAGAACTAACACTGCTGAGTTTTAAAGTAGTTACAGTGTAATTATTGTCTTTTTAGGGAGACCAGATAGGAGAGCATTACAGTAGTTGATTTGACATATAATAAAAGGATGTGTTAGTGTCTCTGCATTTGCATTAGCTTTCGCAATCTGGCAATATTTTTTAAGTGATAAAAGCCACCTTGGTTATAAACTGAAAAGGGGGGGTTAATTTCTGGATCAGTAATTCAGACAGAATCAACATTGAATTTTTTTTCCAATTGAAATATGCCTGAAATGGTCTTGCTGAAGTTTTTTTTGTGTGTTTCAGTGTTGATACTGCCATCTATTAGGTCAATGTTCCTATTTTGAAATACTTTGCTCTTAATAGTGTCACATATACATTTCACATAGCTGGTCCCAGAAGGACAAAATTTAAATATATTTCATGAAAATTGTCAGTGGGCTGCACAGTGGTTCAGTGGTTAGCAGCGTCGCCTCACAGCTAGAAGATCCCCGGTTCGCGTCCTGGTTAGGACGCCTGGGATCTTTCTGTGTGGAGTTTGCACGTTCTCCCTGTGAATGCGTGGGTTCTCACCTGGGACTCTGGCTTCCTCCCACAGTCCAAAAACATGCTGAGGTTAATTCATTAATTCAATTAATGATTATTCTAAATTGTCCGTAGCTGTGAATGAGAGTGTGCTTGTTTGTCTCTATATGTAGCCCTGTGATAGGCTGGCGACCTGTTCAGGGTATCTCCTGCCTTCACCCTGAGTCAACTGGGATAGGCTCCAGTCCCCCCGCGACCTTACAGAATAGATAATGGATGGATGGATGGAAAATTGTCAGTTATTTCATGTGGTCACAAGGACTTCCAGATGAAATCAGCTACTTTTAAATCAGCCAAATTAGACTGGGTGTAAGCACGTTTGACAACATTCACTGCTGTTGATTTCCAAAACAGACAGTGCAGCAATCGCGCCACGGTTGATGTGAGAAGAGCAACATTGTTCTTCCTGGCTTTTTTTCTAAATATGTCACTCAGCTATTTTTTGGCATTTCCTATGTGTCAGTGCAGCACTATGAGTGTCTCCCTAGAGCAATTGTCTGAAAAATGTGTGCCGTTATCCCAGTTTTCTGATGATATTTCGCCTCCTCCTCTTCTTCCCCCGGGCTCTTCATTGTGCCTTCCTGTGTGGCCATTCTCTAAAAACTACATCAAGTCTATCAGTCACGGAGACCATAACCAGGCCCTGAGTGACTGTTGATATATTTCTGATAAAATGACACAACCCAAACCTTTTGTCTCGCTTACTTCTTGCTGACTCTCCCATATAATATTCAAAAAATAAGTTAAATTTGCCTCATATATGGCAGCAGCACCCTTACTTTGATTGCTTGTCTATAATTAGTTTATTTTGCCTAAAATAATGACATTTTTTCCTCAACAGTTTTCATATAATGTGACCCTTTTTTATTCCATTCATCCCAAAATACTTTATGTTCTAAATCTTAATGTACTGTAATGGTTTCCAACCACCCTGGCTATATTACAGCCTATGTTACTAATCCCTGCTACTGAATGCTTCCATCATTTTTCAGGCCAGAAAGCCAAATATTTGCTGGTTCCAGCTGAAGTATGAGGATTTGTTTTTGTCAGAGGACATTAAATAATATATTTGTTATATTATTATGTCACCTTGACTCTGGGAAATTGGAACAGTATTTTTTTTCACAATTTGTGACATAATCAATTTGCACTGCCAGTTTTTCAGGGTAATCAATAACGAAGAATGTCATTAGATGCAGCTGCACTAATCTAGACTGTCATGTCAGATGGAGAGAATCTTGTTCTGTCGGCTAAAAGATGAGTCACAGTGGGAGTGGGAGGAATCTCAGAGGAACTGTATACTAGAGTTGGACATGAATGCCAGAGAGAAAATAAAATTATTGGTTTGTTTCCATTCAAAATGAAATGTTAATATTTGGTTATACACACACTGTATGATTTACTTGTATTATATGTTTAGGCTTATCTATATTGCACATCCTTACTGTATGATTTATTGATTTACAGATGCTAAGTAAGGTTGACTAATGCAAAGACTGAGATGTCCATTTTTTTTCCCTCAGCACCAACACATCGGCAGTCAGTCAAATTTAATTTCTTGCTGCTCATAGCATTTAAAAAAACACATTAAATTAATTTCTAGAAATAGTGTCTCTGCTAGTCTCAAGTGAAAACATTTGACACACATGGAGTATCACTGAGTTTTTTTCCTTTTTTGTAATGGGACTGATTACCTTCAATTACTACTGACATCCTGATTATTCACCATGATTCTAAGAGCAAATCATTTCAGCTACTCCTGAACATTTTACTGCTATTTTTATATACAAATTAGGAGAAGTGGCTCCGCAATGATGCAATTAGACATTTAAGTATGGATACACAGGAGATATACTGTAGTTACCTGTTACTTGGTTGCCTGTGTAGTGGAAATGCTCCTGCCATCAGCTGTGGAGCAGTGAGTGGGCAATCACATTGTCCTTGTGGTAAACCCCTGTGATTGGTCAAACTGTGAATAGGAGGCACTTGATTTGATGCGGCAGGTCAGGCACCCTCCACATCAAGCATCACCCAATCAAGTGTAATTAATTGCGGATGCCAAAGTTGTGATTGTGATTATTCTGGCTAACTGGGCAGCCCTCACTGTCCATGTCTTGTTCCAGATTTGATTGTGCAGGCCAAGTCCGGTACTGGGAAGACATGCGTGTTCTGCACTATAGCCCTCGACTCTCTGGTCCTGGAGAATCCTGCAACCCAGGTGAGTGGATTTACTCAAGTGAAACTCATGGTGATGAGTGGGATAGCTTAAAGTTTACACTCTCATTTAACCAGTAACTGAAGGTTGTGAGTAGTAATCATTTTCTTTTAATCTGATAAGTTTAAGCTGCTTAGTGTCAAAAGCATTAATGAAAAAGAAGAATTATTAATAAAGGAGAGATACGCCTGGTCAGGTTGAACTGGCTGCATTCTCATGGACAGTAATCTCATTAGCTGTCCGTCTAATTATTGAATGGGAACCATCCAGCACCTGTCCATCCTTAATCTGCTCCCAATTAGGGATAGACCGATTATTGGCCTGGCCAATTATTATGACTGACTTCTGGCATTTTTCCGATTTATTGGTTGATTATTGATAAAATAAATGCGCTACTTCAGGTGTGATGCAGCCATCTCTGTCTGTCTGTCGTCACTCTGTGGTCCCAAAAATGTCTCTCAAGCTGCAAAAACTGAACAAGAAACACAAGCCGTTGCCACAAACCAGGAAATTAGCTGCTGTTACAGTGGCTAAGACTATGCTAACGGCTAGCAGCAAAGGCACAAATTAACCTGAAACAGTCTAGAAAACAAAAATTAATAATACTTTGAGATATGGACATTAGTGGGCAATAAAAGTGACAGAACAGTAAAAGATTAAGGAAACAGAGGAACAGCAGACCTAACTGCAGGAATCAAACTGATCGATCTTAGTTTATCCCACATAAAAAAGGAGAGTGTCACAATTTAATCACTCCTATTTCTATCTTACAAATTCAGTTATGGTTACTCTTATTAATAAAGAAGCCTAGTTGTGAATGACAGGTTCTCTGCTGTCACATGCTGGTAAAACATTACATTTAATGCATATCTGTTCCAAATGTCGACCACCGCCTTTCTTGATCACCAATAATCAGCATCAGTATCCACCCTTTAAAACCCCATATTAGTCAATCCCTACCCCTAATCAGGTGTAAGCAGTTGTTAATGCCTAACTTTCTTCCTAAACAACCCTTTTCCCTCCTTCAGGTTCTGGTGTTGGCTCCTACACGTGAGATAGCAGTGCAGATCCACTCAGTGGTGATGGCCATAGGCTGTGCCATGGAGGGCCTGGAGTGCCATGTTTTCATTGGCGGCAGGCCCGTGAGCCAAGACAAACCCCATCTGAAGAAGTGTCACATAGCTGTGGGCTCACCTGGTAAGAGGCCAGAGGGATATTTTTAATAGACACGACCCATTCATGCAATCATTATGCTGTTGTTTTTGTTTGCTAACAATGTTTCTGGTTGTGTACTCAGGTCGCATCAAGCAGCTTATTGAGTTGGGCATGTTGTCAACCGCCAGCATCAGGTTGTTTGTTCTGGATGAGGCGGACAAGCTGCTGGAGGAGGGCAGCTTCCAGGAGCAGATAAAGTAAGATAGACACAAACATCTGTGATCATATTTAATGAGTTGCATGTTATGGCAACAGGCTGTCGTAGGAAGTGCAGATTGTTATTCAACCAGGGTATTCACAATGAAGCCCTTAATCCACATTTACAAACCCATGTATGCTGAAATGAACTCGTCTTCTTGCTCCTCTTCAGCTGGATCTTCTCCTCGCTCCCTGTGACCAAACAGATGCTTGCACTGTCTGCCACCTACCCAGAATCCCTGGCTCAGCACCTGACCCGCTACATGAGAGAACCCACCTTTGTTAGACTCAATCCCAGCGACATGGGCCTGAAAGGTAAGATGTTTTTTTTCATGGTCTGGTAAAAAAAAAAAATCTAATTCAAGGGGTTAAAGCGTCACTTTAATGTAGAACCCTTCTTCCTGGTATAACTATTCCGATATGATAAAAACAGACAACAATCATTATCTATGTGTTATAGTTATACTGAAAATTGAAAATTCTGCTGTAATACTTTATTATTAATCTAAACTCTCAGTAGTGTCCAGGCGTTTTATGCTCCTGTCCCATTTTTACTCACTGTGGTCCAATTTTTCACTGCAGTGTCAAGTCTTGCAGCTCTGTTGAAACATATATGGTTATATGGTATGGATATATGGTTGTGCATATATATATTTTACTATTTACAATTTTTATTTGTTTCCATACTTGTCTCCTATTTTCTCTGTGTAAGCACTGCCTGCAGTTCAGCCTAAAATCACTGATTTTGTGTGCAGAATTCAGTTTTTACAGTACCTGGTGACTGCAGATGGTTTATTTTTGGAAAAATTTTAAATGACACTTGTAGAATCATGTCAATTTTATTAAATATTCTCAATTTTTAGCCTAGATTTGACTGTTTTTTAGGCAAAACTCTAAGTTACATGATTATTTCAAAGACTGTCGGAAAAGTTAAAATCTGACCATTCTTCCTGTTATTGATTAATGACAATTGTGTATTTTTGGCAATTAGAAACATAACAAAACCCCCCTCAAAAACATAATTACCATGAAGACTTGACCCTGCACCAGTAGATGGTCAGTGTTGCTCTGCTGTTATACGTATTCTGCTACATGTGCTGCAGACAATGCTGAGACATTTGTAAACAATGGTGTGAGAGTTGTTCTGCTAGGTAAACTGTAACGACGCCATTTATAAATGGCCCCAAGCATCTTTTTCTGCATGATGTTCTATTTAAAAAGGTTTTCATATTTAAATGCTGCTGCCCTGGGGACAAGAGACTCCCCAGAATAAGGCAGGACGGATGAGATAATAAAGGTTTATAATGAAATGTTTTGAGAGGTTATTTCCCACGAGGAAGTTCTTGAAGATGTGAGGTGATGGGCAGTAAGCAGAGACTAACATAAGCCACTGATATTAAAAACACTCTTCTTTTTGACAGGATCACATTTAAACCTTGTTTACTTTGAAGCCTGTAACTTGTTTTTTTTTAATATTGTTCAAAATGACAGAAGATGGTTTTATTTCAAGCTAAGAAAACAAGCCTTGAACTTCACACACGTCAGTGACTGAACACACTCCACGAGGAGCACTCTGGAAGAAAACAAGAGTTTTTTTTTTTTTTATGTCAGTTTGAATCAATGATCTTACGTATGTTGTCTTTGTGTTCCACCCTGCCAGGTCTGAAGCAGTATTACAAGCTGGTGCAGTCCCATCCGTTGGCTCACAAGGTTTTTGAGGAGAAGGTGCAGCACTTGCTAGAGCTGTTCAGTAAAATCCCATTCAACCAAGCTCTAGTGTTTTCCAACTTACACACAAGGTAGCAGTTCATTTCAGTGTTTATCCTCCTCTACATAGGTGTTGGTGATTATATTTAACACTAAGAAAAAGTGTATTTCAGTTGTGGATTTTACCTTTTCATGATGCTGAATTGATACAAAATACATCAGATATAAAAACTGGTTATATTATATATGATATTTATTTTGAAAAATGACTTGTGAAATGCTCTTGTGCTGGATTCTTCCCACAGGGCTCAGCACCTGGCTGACATCCTGTCCTCCAAAGGCTTACCTGCTGTTTGTATCTCAGGTGAGAGGTCCTGTAGTGGCACTACAGAAAAATAACTGTGATGTTTGTGTAATGTGTAGTAATGATAAGACGGATAATGAATATTTACCTGAAGATTATCAAACATTCGATCATGTCATTATTTTGATTTTTTTTAATTACTATTTTATTTATTACTAATTGCATATTGGCTGCTTTTAATTTATAACTGTCACTTTAGAGTCAGGACACTTCTTGTTATGTTTGACTTCACACAACCCTACTCCATTAACTTAATAATGAAATCATAAACAAATAGTTCTATATTTTGCTTCCTATTTGAGACTATGATTTAAAGATTAACAGATAGCTCAGCACAAACATAGGAAATATGAACAAATAGGTTGTCTGACTTTGTCTACAAAGAATAATGTTAAATTTCCTATGTTATACTCTGACAAAAACAAGCATATGATGCAAAATGGTAAAACTATGGTTAAAAAATACACATTTTTCCAAGCAATGAATGCTGTGAATTAGTGTTTTCCCCTTCAATGAAAGAGCAAACAAACAGTTTTGCTTTGTTGACTGTCTCAGCAGAGTTGATCTGATCAGATTTAGTGATGTGGTATTTAATGACGTGTGCAGGTGGCCTGAGTCAGGACCAGAGACTGGAGGCGATGTCCAAACTGAAGCAGTACCAATGCAGGGTGTTAATCTCCACTGATCTGGTGAGACGCACACACGCCTTCCATATGGCACCTTGCATCCTCGTTTTTATCTTTTAATAAATCAGCTTTTGCAAAAATAATGTTCATGTTTTGCCCCCCGCCTAGACTTCCAGGGGTATAGATGCAGAGAAAGTCAACTTGGTGATAAACCTGGATGTGCCGCAGGATTGGGAAACCTACATGCACCGAATTGGACGGGCCGGGCGATTTGGTCAGTCCCCAGTACTGTTTGGTTGTAATAGAAACCAGCAATCAGAGGCAACTAAAGCAATGCGGTTTGATATTCCACATTGTTACCGCATCACCCAGTCAGGCAGGCCAGGTGGCTGATGACAGTGCAGCGGGATGAGGTTGTTTGTAGAGATGTTGTATCATTATTGCAGAGTCCATCGTCTATTTTGTTTTACATTTACAGTTGTATGTTATTTCCCTCTAGCTTGACTCAGGACAGTTACCACTGGTAGTTTTAAATTAAGTGTTTGTTTTGCTGCATACAGTCATTTTCATTATGTTTTTTTTTAGATGGGTTTCATTTACAAAAATGTCTTAACAAGTACCAACATGGCCTGGCAGAGTAACACTTTGACCTACTATAGCTTGTTGCTCTAAATCAGACTTGACTTGCTTGACCAAAGAAGATTGTCTGACTGCATTATCCACCATTTTAATGATTTCCTTTTAGACTGTGAGGTATTAGCAGCTATGATCCACTCAGCAAGGTCAACAGGTTTTAAATGATCTGCGTTTAATTGCAATCATCTTGAATAAACGTGTTTTTTCATTTAAATGGATTAAACTTACGTACACTGCTAGATCGTGTGTGTGTGTGCGTGTGTGTGTGTGCATGATGCACAACTATTAGAACTTCCTTTATAATTTCCTGTTATTTAAATGGGTCCTCATCAAGATTGCATTCTGTTTGTAGGCACTCAGGGGCTGGCTGTGACCTACTGTTGCCATGGAGAGGAGGAGAATAAGATGATGGCCATCGCTCAAAAGTGTGACCTCAGTTTGTCGGCGCTGCCACGTGAGTCCCGTTCATGTGTGTGCGTGCAGCATGCTTAACTTTCCTGTTCACATTTGCAGCCTTTATTGTTAATTAGGAAAAGTAATTCCAGTCTCATCTGTCTGCTGTCCTTTCAGCCACCATAGAGCCTGGGCTGATGGATGAGCCATGTGACTGGGATGTCTGCACTGAGGCTTCCACTCCAGGCCCTGCATCCCAGCTGTTCTCCAGAACGGAGAAGAAGAGGCGTACTAAGACGGAAGCCTCTCAGTCTCATTCCACCAGGGATCAAGCTGTAGAGCACAGCAGTCAAAGAAAGCCAGAAAAAACCTATCCAATTTCGAGGCAAGGAGCGCACAGTGAAGAGAACCGAAGAAAAATATCTTCAACAGAGGACACTTTGCCGCAGAGTCCTCCTCAAGCGATGCCGACTCGAAAAGAGCTGCAGGACGCTCTGCCGAAGATCCCTCCTCTCAGCTCATTTAAGAATCAAGGATCAAAGTTTATGACCTTTGAGGAGGCTGAGCGGGACTTCCACAGCTTCATCACCACGGGGTTGGGGAGGTCAGTGGAGATCATCAGGGAGTTCAGAGGCAGAGATGAAGGTGATCAGAACGGGTATCGGGAATCTGTCACACTGAATAATGACGGAGCTCAAAAGTTGGCACAGAATGGTGAACGGTGGAAATCTAACTTGTCATCTCAAAGGCTGATGTCCAGTTCTTGTAGCTCGGATATGGAGGACAACCAGGACGATGCGACGCTGGGAAGCTCAAATCCCACTGAAGGAGCTGAATACAGGGCTCAGCCTCAGACTGAAGACAGACATATACCCGCTGTGCCCAAACCAAAGGCAGGACCCACAAGATCCAAAGCTTATGCCTCTTCAGAACCCAGAACACACACCCAGATACCTACAAGTTGGAGAGCTTCGTCTCATCCTGAGTGCAGAGAGTCTGTACCGAGCATGAAATCAAGCTGGCGAACCAATCAGACAGCCCCAGCAGAGACTCGCGGAGATGAATCACAAAAGATGAAAAAACCTATTGGGAAACGGAGCAGAAAGCTCTCAGAGAAGATGAAAAGGGAACTAAAGAGGGAAAGGGATGAAGAAGATTGCATTGACAAAGAGGAGGGGGAGGAGGAGGAGGAGGAGGAGGAGGAGGAGGAGTGGAGTGCGGAAACTTACTGGAGAGCCTGCTACCAAGCCTGGAACGATTACTACACCTGCTTGTCCCCTCTTCAAGAGCAGGGTTACCAAAGCTACTACAGCGCAGCGCACAACTGGATGGCAGCTTATCGTATGAACACCGTCTACATGGAAGAACTCCTGAAATACTGACTTTTCTCTTAAGCACCTCCAATTACACCGTTTTCCCCAGTGAAATCATGCTCACTGTGTCTGAAAGGTCTCTATGGGAAATGCACCTTTGTCCAACACATTGCACTTAAACGTTTTGTGTACGTCTAAATGAATCCTTGTTCTTGGTTACTTTTCTAATAAATTACCTGATCAAGCATGCCTTCCAGATATTGTTTCTATTTGCTCACAAGCTATTTAGCCAGCAGCAGGACAGTGCTAATGTGGAGCCTAACTGTTCATGACAAATAAGGAGCCACTATGATGTGTTTGAAAACAGAGATGGGCGACTTTCTGTGTATGTCTTGTACACAAGAGTATAGGCCACACTTTCAGCCATCAGTCTAACCTAATATTTAGAGAAATGTCAAACTGTGCCGTGTACTGTATGTAATTTCTTCAGCAGGGCACACCAAGGTCAGTCAACTCTACATGGTCCTGATTACAGTCTAATCAAGCTGCCAACCAATCACCCAATCAGCACTGGGCAGCACAAAAGACACCCTTGAATAAATTAAACTAGGGGCCCCCACTTCAGCTACATTTTTCTGCACCATCTGTAGCATTTATGTCGTTAAATCATGTAGCAAAGGTTTCATTCGTGCTGACCAGGAGACAGATTTCACCTCAGAGGATGCAGAAAAAGGCAGGTGACATGATGGACACTTTGTGGAACGGCACAACTTTACGAAGCGACACTGATCCGGCGTTTCTCATATTCAATTGCACAGTCCTCACCCTGTCCTTAGTCCTGGGTTTACCCGGGAACTTGTGGGTCTGCTGGGTTGTGTTCAGGACCAAGAGTCTGCAGAACTGTAACAACGCCCTGCTGGTCAGCCTGGCCGCCAGTGACCTCTTGAAGTGCGCCGTGGACACTCCGCTGCTGCTCTTCTCTTTCCTGTGCCAGGGGAAGGACAGCCGGGTGTCCGTGTGCGCCCTGCAGCAGTTCACCTACGCCCTGTGCAGCTGCGTCCAGCTGCTCACCCTGGTCAGCATCAGCGTGGAGCGCTTCCAAGCCATCGCTTTCCCCTTTCAAACCGACAGAAGGAAAGTGAGGGTCCGTCTCTGGATTGCCTCCATCTGGGCATGCGGCCTCATCCTGGCCATAATCTCTCTAACTCTCTCTGAAAAGGTACTTTTCTACATGCTCTGCCGCCCGCACGTCGGGGGCAGCAGTGGCGGCGACCTGCGCCCCACGGATCCGTTCGGGCCCTACGTGCTGGTGCCGGTGTGGGGACTCTCCCTGACCGTGATCGTCGTCCACTACGTGCGGATCTTCAAGGTCGTGAGGCAGCACCGGAAGAAAGTGTTCAACCGCGGGGTCCAGCTGAGGCCCACGGTGGCGGAGCACGTGTGGGGCTGGTTGAGCGTCCCGGCTTCGGGTCAGCAGGGCTCCTGCAGGTCTCTGCCCCGCAGCCCGCTGCCCCTCCGCCGGACGCTGCTCCTGGTGGCCGAGGCGGGGGCTCCCTGTGCGGGCGTCGCCGCGGCAAGACCCCCGGAGATCGTGGGGGCGGTTTGCCTCCTGACCCCCGGAGCCAAGGAGCGAGGGAAGAAACGGATGGAGGGGAAGCTGGCGCAGCGTTTTGGGTACATCATCGTCGCGTTCACGCTTTTCTGGGTGCCCATGGTGGTTATTCTGCTCATGAACGTCATCTCATGGCCGGACAGAGTGAGTGTAGAACACATTATAATGATATGCAAAACACAAACCATGTGCCTTGTAATGCAACTCTGCAACACATACTTCATAACTTGTAGAGATGCTAAAATGAGTTCTAAAAAAACATCTCCAAATAAGACCTCAGCCCGCAGAAAGACACAAAGCAGGAGTCTGAGGAGTTTTATCACAATTTAGCAAATGCATTAAGCAATTTATCAAGAAAAATCATCTACTTTTTTCTGATCAATTTAATCTTTTGGATTTTTTTGGCAACATAAGGTGCCACCTTGGACTCCTTTAAATTATGATTATTTTCACTGTTTTCTGCCATTTCCCCCACTCTGCTAAATAATTAGTCAAAAAATGGAACATCAGAATAAACTCTCATAATTTTGGCATGTCATTGCATTAATCTACTCTGTCCTGTGTCCCCCCCAGCCCCCCAAGCAAAATTATCCGTCCAAAAATGGAACATCACAGTAAACTCATTAATTTTGGCATGTCATTGCACTAATCTTCACTCTCTCCTGCAGTTGCTGATGGAGCTGGAGACATCGGCGGTGGTTCTGACCTGTGTACAGGCTGCAGTGGATCCCCTCATCTACACTTTCGTCACCAGGCAGTTTCGAACTGAACTCAGCAAGGTCCTCTCCTCCATCCCAGGGTGTCCCCTCAAACTGAGAGCCTGAAGGCTCAGTATTCGGATATGAATGCCTGTATTTCACAAAAGACTGTACTTTGGGAGCTGAAACTACCCCTGAATCTGATTGTATGCACAAGCCACTACCTGACGAGCGATTACAAGGCGGGTGAAAAAGAGAGCCTCACAGATTTGTGTATTTGTGGCAGATATAGATGTTTTATCAGGCGTTTCACAGTCGGGACACAAGACAAGGTCATAAATAATATCCAACACCTGACAAGATACGCACAGCAGTAGTCTCAACAACGACAGGTGGCATAGGAGGGCAAAGCAAAGAGTGAGAGGAGAAAACTGAGCCCAGAAAAGAGACAATCAAAAGGAGAGTACATAACAGAGAAAGAGAGAGAGACAAACACAACCACAGACCTGTTTTTGCTGTTTGTAAATAAAAATGCCATCCTTTGACACTTTGAGCGGAATATATGCTTACATAATATTTCAAACCGTGTCATTTTAAAGTGCAGCTTGACACAAAACAACCTGTTTTTCTGGACAAAAACAGGGAAGCAGGAAATTAATCACGTTTAAATCACTGTCCTCAGCAACAAAACACAGGGCGCCTCACCGCTGCCGTTACCTACGTTACGCTCTTCTTGTAGACTTCAATAGATTGTTCTAAATGTCGGACTTTATGCTGTAAATATGAAGTCAGCGTCTTTAACCCCACTTTTAAAAACACACTTAAAAAGCTCTGTCTGTCTGTGCTTGTTTTCTTTTCTTTTTTTTTTTTAAACTCCATGTAAATTTGAGCACAGTTCATCTAAACACTAATACTGGATCTATAGCAGTTGTTGTCACTGTGTACAGTACTACGTTACCAGCAATAGTACAAGGTCACTACTAGGAATATCAGAGGTAAAACACATCCCATTCCAGCTCTGCAGAATAGTTTTGGCTTTCTTTGGGTTGGGACTAACCTCAATATCAGAGAGAACCTTAAGATCCTTTGTAGTGATGCACTGATATGGTACTGATAATTCCACCTGTTGCCTGATGTAATGATATGTCTTTTTTTCTTTCTAAATCTTAGTACAAACGCATATGTAAAACTGGTTATGCTTTGAAGATGTTCTCCACCTCAGGCTAATTAAATACATATTTTTAACTGACCGTGATACATTTGCTGCTAGTGTAACAGTTTTAAATAGTCTACTTCTACAGGAAAACACATCAGCTACATGTGGGCAGACATAATGTTTAGACCAATTCCAGTATTGCTTTTTGAAATATGCTGTTGGCTGAAACTGGTGCATCTCTAGCCCAGTCTGTGTGCTCTTGATCACCATTTCATTTCATCTACTCGGAGCAGAAGTGGGCGGTCAGTCTCCTACGACTGAGGCTGCTCTTCTCTTGTTCTGGTGAAACTCCAGCAGCGTCACCCACCTAAAGACAGACCTAACCATCTCTGCTGCTGCTGAACCCAAAAATGACGGAAAAAAGCTGACAGAGCAGCATCAGATTGGAGGTCAGCAGAGCTAGAAGGTCCTGGTCCATCGTTGAAAAGGTCAACGTTGATGGGATATGATGAGAAGTAATACTAAAGAGATATATTTATATATGTATATATTTTGATCTTGGAGTCAAGAGAACAGATGAAACAGCACGCTTTTGGTGACGGAGATCTGTGGATGGTTCATCCAGCGTCCTCCGTGTCTCTGGTCACTGTTACAACAGACCTCCCTGCTAGAAATTCTCCAGAAGATAAAGTAAGTAAAAATCCTTTGAAACACCAAGGAGGACAAAAAGTACAAACACCAAGTTTTCCTAACCACATAGAGTACACATACTCAACAACTTCTGAAAAAATGCCCGCTGAGTTTGGGGAAGAAAAAACGTCGACAGCTATAAAGACTACTGAAAGCATACTGTTGTTCACACAGGAGGTAGGGATACAACAGGACAACGACGAGAGAGAGGAAAATGTAAAGAGAGAGAGGAGAGGAGAGACAGAGAGAGGGAAAGAGAGAGAGAGAACAAGAGGACAGCTTCACTGGTTCTGCCAAACGATGGTCAAATATTACAAAATATTCTATTAACAATATTCACAAAGATCCTGGGCTCAGGACAGATTTGTGTCAGAAATTCTCAGCAAACATCTTGTGCTTTAAATTGTGGTGGTTTGAATTCAGAATGTTTTTTTTTTGTTTGTTTTCTTTTTTCTTTTTTTTTTTTTGGTTTCTTTGTAGGAGAAATTGAGTCATTTGAGGTCCGTCGGGCTGTAAGAGCCAAAAGGGAAAAGAACAAGGGGGGAAATTCAGAAAACTATAAAAACAAATAAATCTCTTTTTACTCCAGCAAAACAGGCACATATTGTGTAAAAGCCTTGTAGCTGAGAATTTTGGACAAAAATGTGTGCAAAGAACCCTTCAGAGTGGCAGCTAGTCAAATATACCATATACTGAGCCATAGAGACTTCCAGAAGAATTGAAACGCACGTTTTCATTCAACTGAGAGAAACATTCACACACCCATACCCACAGGCACACACACCTCCTATCTGAAATGTCACAATTCCTCTATCTAGCAAAAATTCACATGCACTCATTCACAAATACGAAACTCATTGGTAACGCCATCACAGACACCTACCGCAGTTCATCTTTTAAAGAATTTTTACTCACGTGGAATAATATTGGACCTGAAAAAGGAATGGTGGCATATTTATCAACAGGCAAAACGACACAAAACAAAAGGATAAGACTGAATCATTGGTGGGGGAAAAATAAAGGTTTGATTATGTGTTTTTTTCTTTCCCTTTCCGCCTGTTCCCTTATATCTCCTGCTTTTAAAAAAAGAGTCAAACTGAAGCATAAATCATAAAAAAGGTGCATTGTGCACAGTGACACACGACTAGGAACTCACCTCTGACACTTGGGTGACACACACTCACTCACCTCCTTATCTAAAATAGCTCCTTCATCATACATATCTTCCCCATTGTTTCACTCACACGCACACACATGTATGCCGACCGCTAACATGAAGTGACTGTATCTAAAAGCCATCCTCCGTTTGTACAGGGAGTCCATGTCTTTACAGTACGTGACCAGCAGAGGGCAGGCTCCACCAGGGCCAGACCAGGACTCCTTCTCCTCCACCATTCTCATTCCTCCTCTGTCCCTCAGTCTGTCTTGATGAGACTTCATCTGTCTTTCTGCGCCCTGCACTCCAGTTTTCACAGTGCGGACACCTTCACGACATTTTGGTGGGTGGGGCCCGCGGGCAGATGAGCGTCGCCCTCTGGGGTCGTCACCGGTGGTGTGGGAATGCTGATGATTGCTGTGGTGATCTGGCTGCTCTGGCAGTTCAGAGGTGCTGGCTCGTCTACGCGCATGTTCAGACTGGAGCGGCTGCAGGAATAAAATGAAGGAAGAAAGTCAGGGATTAGGGTAATCCTGGAGAAATATTTCACTCAAAGACAGAGCAGAGCTTCAGGGAGATGGGTTTTTGTGAAAGTAAGCGTCCCACATCGACTGCGGCTGAAGGAAAGTTAATGAGAAATCCTCCTCTCTCTTCTGAGGTGCCTTTAACATGATAGCTGTGCCCTTAGACCCCTTTCAAAGTGAACAAACCCTGGAAAATCCCTTGTTTAAATGAAATCATCGTTAGTGTGAATTGGTCAACAATCCCCCAAGGTTTACACTTAATTTTATTGAAGCTCCAAAAAACTCTAATCAGATGAAAGGAGCACAGGCAGGTAGAGTTTAGCTAATGTTCAAAGTTCAGCACTGAGAACAAACAGACTCTTTGTAGTGGTTTGAAACGGTTTGAAATCAACCTCTTTGCACACTGACATAGCTTTCAGCAGCTCATGAAATGGTTGCAGGCTTCTCTAGTCAGATTAAATAGTGGCTGGTGGAGAAACTTGAGCACACAAACACAAAATCATTAATGTGGACCAGAGCAAATGTAAAAAGGTGCTGAAATATTCAACATACATTTGCCAGGTGGACAGAAACACAGCTCTAGTCGTACACTCATGCTGCTCTGTGTTTTCTGAAATCTAAAAAATGATTGTAAACACACGCAGGACACATTAGGATGGGGTTGGATCGATCCCAGTCACTTTGTTTCCCATTTACAGCCAGGACTGTGTATGAACACACACAGGATAAGGCTTGCATACTCCATCTTTAATTAGAAGCACTTGTAAAGCAGCTAATGTATAGCGGGTGTCTTCCTTTAAGTTAGTTTTTAAGTCTTACTGGCCCAAAGTTGTCAAATAATACTAAATAAAGGTCTCTCAACAAGTGCACTGATCTGGACAAAATTCCCTTTGTCAGAATCACAGATGACTAGATGTTATGGGGACTATGTGAGAGTAAATTAGCACCTCGTTGTCAGCTGTCGTTAGTTGCATAGTGGGTAATTAGGCTAATGGTAGAGGATGGTTGAAAGTTGTTAATTGCTAAGCATTAGCCCTAACAGTGAATCTGGTTAGAAGGTACTTTCTACGATGTTCCCCTGCCAGAACAGATTATAAAAGCACACTGCCACAAGCTGGAGCACTATGAAGGAAAATGTAGTCGGTGAATGATAACTATATTTTTCTCTGGTTTCTGAATGTGGCAATCAAGAACTTTGGAAAGAACAAACAGTTTCTATGAAAACATATATTTGTGTTTGCCAAACTTTTATATTCAGATTCGAAAAAATCTTTATGAGGTAAGCTTGACCTGATTTTATGAGGTAAGATCCAAGATTATACAATATACATCAATCAGGCAAAACATTATGACCACCTGCCTAATATTGTGTTGGTCCCCCTTATGTGGTCAAAAATGCTCTGAACCATTGGACATGGACAAGAGGACCTCTCATTGTGTCCTATGGGGTCTGGAACCAGGACATTGGCAGTGGATCCTTTGGGTACTCTGGCTTGTGCAGTGGGGCCTCTGTCAATCAAACTTGTTCCACTGCATCCTGTTGATGTTTGATCAAAATGGGATGTAGGAAGTTTGAAGGTCAAATCAACATGTTGGGCCATTGTCATGTTCCTCAACATGTTCCTGATTGTTTGGTGTTTTTTCCATGTGGTGGGGTGCATTTTCCTGCAGGGGTAGGCCAGTGACATTTGGGATTTCCATTTGCATGAGGGAGTGTGTTTGTTCTGGGACAATGTTTATTTGGGTGTCTAAGTCTCATCAACACGGATGTCAAAATCCAAGGTCTTCCAGCAGAACACCACATAGTACCAATATGATTAATGTTATTCACTTCACCTGTCAGTGGTCATAATATTGTGGCTGGTCGGTGTATCGTAAAGTAAGAAAATCTCAATGCAGAATATTTTCTTTAACCTATTACCACAGTGGTGCCATGTCCTTTGGGGATCCTGATCTTACCTGGTGCTGAGGGGCTGGATGTGGATGGTACTGAGCTCCTGCAAGCCTTGTTGGTGTGTGTGTGTGTGTGTCAAAGGCTGCATGTGTGCTGGGGCACTGGCGTTCGGTAAAGGGGTGTGGTGTTTCTTGCTCCGGCGGGTGCAGCATGTGCCCGTTACACCATCCTGGCTGGAGAGGGAGGGGCTTCGAGAGGGGTAATTCTGTAGCCCCGCCTCCAGGTAGCTCTGCTGGTAATACTGCTCATCCACAAACTCATGGTTCTACAAAACAAAGACAACACAAAGGAAGGAAGAAAGAGAAAAAGAGTCATAAAGAAGATGTGACACTTACAGCATTTACATTTATGACCATGTGCTGTATGTGGATTGTTATATTCTGTCATTTTTTGCTTCTTCACTTCCTTAAAGTGGATATAATCAATATTTCTATATTAACAATATATCACACAACCAGTTGTACGTGAAAGGAATCGCTCAGAGCGATGAACTCACACAGAATTATCACTGCAGTTCCAGTCAACTCTACAGAGCTTTAAGCAGACTTTGAGTTCAATTTTTTAGCTCTGAAAAACTTTGCTGTTCTGGTTCACGCTCGCTGCTCTCATCAGCATTGTTTTCAGCCACAGCATGCAGCAGTTTGCATACAGCAGAAAGACTAATTTAGCAGTTGAAAGGAAGTTTAAGTGAGCGTAGCTTGAGAGAATTTCCCTCAAGAGTTGGTGGAGAGCGAAATAGTGTAAATACAACATTTAAGTGAATTAATGTTGCCCTTCTGTGTAAATGTGTAAATTGACCACCCACTGTCTGCTAATGTTGGCTGGACTGTATCACCTTCAAAAGGTGATAATAGATCAGTGTTGTCTTCCGATCTTTTTGCAGCTCCCCTTGAGCGTCCCAAACATCCTTCACATGGTCCGTTTTATGTAGAATGAATAATGAGAGTTTGGGTGCGTGTGCACTAGCCCGTGATACATTCTTTCATTTGCCGTGCTCTGAGTTGTGCTAGGCTGAGACAGACAGTGTTTCTGTATCACATGCGGGCAGGCAAGCATGCATCATAAGGGAAATGCAGTGTACCGGACATCACGCTACAGCGAGCATTATTCTGGATGGACATAAAAATACTGTAGATCTATACACATTATGCCCGACTGTCAGCTATTTTCACCTAATGAGCCACAGCTACAGAGAAATGTATGGATGACTGCATAGTTCTATATTGAAATTGAATTACAATTTAAGAATCTAATCTATTGATTTTTTCCCTTTAATTCTGGAAAAACAAAGGCTATAACAGATAATTAAAACACTACGAAGATGAAAAGCTCGAGTGTGTGTGAACTCACAGTGGTTTTCTCCAGGCAGTGCAGCAGGTGGTGGTGCTGGCTCTCTAATAGAGAGGTAGACTTGCTTAAACGTTGCTCATCTTCAGTGGAACTCTGAAACACACACAGACACAAACACACACCCACAAAATGAATGCTACGCAACATTCTCTGTTCGGAAGACACTAATCAGATGTTGGAGGTGTACGGCCAACTGCTGTCTCAGTACCTGATCTGAAAGGTTCATCTTGTATGGAAGTTGCTTGAGTTGGAGAAGGAGACAAAAGGAGAACAGACATGGAGTTTTACTAGTGTTCATAGGTCAGCATTGAGAACAGGCAGCCGTCAGGGCTGCAGTAATGCCGGTCAGACACGGAGGACATTACTATTCTGACCCCGAGAGGCATGTCTGCTAGCATCAGTGGAGCCAGTGCATTGATCTGTGCTAGAAGGGAGAATTTTAGCACAACTCTGGCTTAATAGATATACAGTATATACAATTCATGTAAAAATTTCCATTGTGACATTTTGCCTCCATCTCTGTTATTGCAAAGACTCGCTAGAGGCAACTCGTTAATGACTTGTTTTCCATACTCCCTATTTTTATATGCTGTGGCCATTTTATGTGTTTGTTTGTGTGTGTATCTTTACGTGAACAAGTGGGTGCTATTCCTAGTTCTGTGGTGGTTCGGATACAAAACTCATTTATAGACAGTGGGGAGGTGAGTCAGACAATAAGTGGACTATTGACTGCCGAGGAGGCTCAAAGATCCTCTAACAAAGTGAAAGAGGCTGCAAAAATATCTAAAATAACATTTGATTGTCAATACCCTGCAGTTCATTTGCTTATTTTTTTTTCAGTTAGATTGTTTTATTAGTTTAGTAAATTATTCTCTCATACCCCAGCAGAAAGTGGAGGTCTGTAGAAAACATTTCCTTTGTGTTGAAAAGAAAAATCATATCATTATATAGTAAGATAAGGCTTTTGTTTTTCAGCTTCCTGTAAACTATTTCTAAGGTAATATTTGGAAAAGATGCCTACTTAATGTATGTAAGGATTTGGAACTTACATATTTCTATGTATCTAACATCTAAGTAGACGTTTTGGAAGAGCTGGTGCCCAGAAAACACAGATTACTTTGCATTATTGGAAAAAATATTCTACATAATAGCTTCAGCTTGAGCCTGGACAGATGTCTCTTCAGTACACCGCAGGATGCCATCATTGCTCTTGTCAGAATTACGGCCGTGTTTCACATATAGACTTTCAATGGGTTGCATCAGTCTTTCCCTGCAGAATCTGTGGTTGAGCTGTTTATATAAAAAAAAACAAAGCCAGAAAGTACTGCCCTTATCCTGCATGCTCCACAGCACCGCCGAGAGGCAAGTGAAATGCCATGTTTGGAAGATTTGTAGTAGCAATTTTCTGTTTGTTAAGCGGGTGGCGGGCGTTGTAAGCAGAGGCTTCTTTGCTGAGAGCGTGAATTCCTGCTCTGATCTGTTTTCTTTCAGACAGGACTGCTCACCTGTGCTCACGCTGCTTATCTGTACCTAACGCAGCAGTAAAACACAGGTGTTCAGGCTGAGTTATTTCTGTCCCTCTCTATACATGCGACTGCGAGCCCATATCAGCAGTCTGTCTGGAGGCGGCTATGGCTCACCACCCAGGTGGCCACCATACTGTAGAGTGGAAACAGCGTGATCCACAGAGTGACAAAACACGCTGCGTCGCTCTGCATGGCGCTGTACATATTGTCGGTAAATAGCTGCCTCACAATTAAGCCTACCTTTGACGGCAATCGACATTTTATTAAGCTTGGATTTATTTTCAAATATTAGCCCCTGAACTGTCGACTTTGGACGTGAGCAGACTAGCAGCTTGTTGTTATTTTTAATCCCAAGCTGGTGAAATTTATTCTGTACAACACAAAAAATATATTTAAACACTCTAAATGAAACTGCACAGGTGAATGGCTCATGAATTTAAATGGTTGTATCTACGCAAAGAAGCGAAGAAAGTCTGACTACTGATAACGCTGAACTTAATTAGTTTTGAGCTGAAGTAGCACAATATGGAAAAGGGAAGAAAACATTTTCTGATGTGTTTCTGATGTTATCAGATATTTTAATTATTTTTGTGCTGGTGATTAAACTTTAAAATTGGACATGGCAGTCTTCATGGAGCAGTGCACACTCTACACCGAATACAATCCTGAATAAAAGGAAATCCATCATTGCTAAAAGAGTTGTGTTGCTATACTTTTCTCTACAAAACGTCGGGTGACATACTTGGAATTCATGTTGTCAGCCAGTATTTTGGTATATCCACAGGCATTTATGGTATAATCTATGAATCTCACATCTCAGGCAACTTTTTCATTCGTGCAGCCCCATATCCGCACACTTCTGACACTGTGCTACACTGTCGGAAGTATGCATTCACTGTGGCAGTGCTATTCAGGTTCATGTCAAATATGCTGAACCCCATCTGAGCCAAACAAAATCATATTGGTCTTAGCTGACCAAAGAATGCACTCCCAATATTCATCAGGCTTCTTTTCACATATTTAGTTAATTTAGTATAATTTTGCATCTTTGTGCCAAAAAGCAAGAGTTGTTTTCCTTTACTTTGTCCTTAGAGGTTGACATTAAGTCCTTCACATTGTCTGAGCTGTCACAGAATCTCAGATTTCCACTGGTAACCCCTGTGCCAAGTCTCAAACACTTGTCAGTCTGTTTATCAGAGCTGATTGTGCATCCTTGGCATTATTTTGGGAGAACTGCAGCTCTGATTAGTGGTACTACATCTTGTTCTGATTACTGCTGCAGCTATGTTTCTACAGATTTTTAATTAGTCACTGATCTTCCTGTATCCTTTTCCGTCATTGTGAAGTCTCACAGTGGCATTTTCTAAATTCCTCTGGCAACTCTTTTCCCTGATGCAGACATGCAGATAGACCAAACATAAAGATCCAAAGGTTCTGGTGTGTATAGGTCCTTTTATCACCATGCCCATGTTCAGTTTAGTTTCAGTGATCACAGGTTTTCTAACTTGTGTGTCTATGATCACAGGTGTATTCACTTCTGTTGCATTGAGTATCTATTTGTAAAATTCTTTGTTTCTGACTGTTCATATGAGGAAATAGTGTACTTGTCAACTTTGAAAAAAGGCAATTATTGAGATGTTTTGAATTTTGAAACATTTTAAGTGATATTACCAAGCAGTGTACACACTTCTGTTTTGTACTATACATTACTACAAACTACTTTGTAGTCCTTTGTCTCAGTGTGTTGTTCTTAAAGACATTCATATAAATTTGAAGCATTGTTCATTCATAGCTTGTGTATTGCTGGTGCCATTTTGATTTTGTCCGCACCATTGCTGCTGAGGAGAGATAAAGTAATAGAGACACAGACAGTGAGTGAGAGGGTGGAGGAAGCACTTGTTTTCGAGCTGTGTCAGCCCCGGGCCGCTATAGTGCTTGTGAACCGCAACATTTTTGGTGAAGCAAGGAACATCCTTGAGCTGTGTTTACTTTCCTTGCTGCATTGCCTGAAGCCTGTTCCTCAGCTGGGCAGCTGGGCTCAGAGATGCTCACATTATAAGTGCCGCTTATCGAACGAGATCGCAGTGAGCTGCACTGATGGGATGTTGGGATAATTAAAGGACAGACAAGCAAGAAGCACCTAACAACAAAGTTTACCACAGAGGTCAGTGTCTTTGTGTCGTCATTTAAAAAAAAAAACATTACAACAGTAATTGTGTCCTATGGGGTTATAGTGTATTCTGTGACCAGACAATAAGATTGTGCATTGTGGTGTCTGTGCATCTGAGACAAGTCTTACCGTGAGCTCCAGAGCTTCATTGAACAGGCCATTGCGCTTGCTGTGGAGGAAAGCATTGGAACTGCCAGTCTTGGATATTCGTATCCTGGCCAAGCGGGCTTTCTGTGAAGAGCAGGAAACCACAGAAACCACCTGTTAGCAACGTGCTTATATCACATCCTATGTCAGAATGATTGGGTATCATCCTGACATCCCACTGATTTGAGCTACAGCACTTGTGCATGCTTGATATTTTAGTTGTGATCTTATAGATCAAATCAAACATGGGCTACTAAAGCATTCACTCTGATCTCTTGTGATAAATTCACTCTGATCTCCAGTGATACTTATGAATGATTTATGGTGACTACATGATAACACATTCCTTGGGTTTAAAATCACTTAGAGTGGCAGTTAGGAGTAGATAAGGTAAATCCTATATGAATTAATTAGCCAAGTGTCATTTTGTATTTAAAACAGAACTCACTTTATTCGGTCTGTTTCTGTGTTGCTACGTTAGCAGTTTTGTATAGCAAAATAAATCAAGAATGTGTCTATTCCCATAGTGCTCTACTTCTTTACTCCTGAGCCGCTATGTTAGTGTTGGCTCATATGCATCCTTAGTCATCAAACCCTGTACATCACGATTACAGTGCAGTCCAGAGTCTCTGTCTCTCTTTTTCTCTCTCATGCTGTCAAACATCTTGTGTATGAGGCAGGCAGCAACAGAAATAAAGAAGAAGGAAAAAAAGGAATACAAGGAGGAACAGATACACTCTGGTCCTTGGAGTAAATTTCTTGAATAAGTAGCTTTGACACAGTGGAATGAATGTAAATGCTTTTACTATACTGTGGGCACTAAATCTGTGTGAAAACATGTCTGAGTGCACATTACTTTGTATATACAGGTCTATGTAAAAAAAGTAGGTCTCAATAAATCTCTCAGTTACCAGGACAACTGCTTTTAAAGGATAGTGCAATCCGAGTCACTCACTTCTCAAAGGCCCGCCATTTTCCCATCAAAGTCAAGAGTCGGGTGTCAAGCTCGGCACCGCTACAAAGTGTGCGCTTTTTTTGTTGTTGCTTTCCTCTTCGCATTTTAAAACTGAATGATGGATTCATTGAGGAGAAATTGGTGGAGGAATAATGTGAGCGGTGTCGATGATGAGCAGACGGAGAGCTCGCTCATTCAGTAGGGGTCTCATGCTCCGCTGAGTGTGTGGTTGTGTGTGTGTGTGTGTGTGTGTGTGTGGGGTGGGGGTGGTGGGGTTGGGGGGGTGGTATTCAGTATGAGGAAGTATGTTTGCTTATCTCCATGTGCTTATGCATGCACACCTCGTCTTCATAGGCAAATTTACATACATATTCATGCAAACCATATACTGTAGAGAACCAGCAGGGATACCTGGCTCAGTAAGAGTATGGTAATGAATGGTAATTCTAGCTCGTCCCCCCACTTGAGCTTCATTTAAAACACAGTAATGTTTGTTGACCCGCACATAGCTCATGCTGTGATTTTGTAATCTAAGGTGAGGCAGGGGAGATAAACAAGAGCGCACCTATACACACACACACAAAGCCACCAATCTGCACTATAGCACCTATAGCACAACTCCCTTTAAATTGTATCATTATCAGCATCATTATCTTTTTTTTATCCCCCGATCCACCCTCCTGCTCTCCTTGACGAGTTCTCCTCGCTCTCTTTGTGCACTCATACTCTATGTGCATTTGTGCTGGCACAGCATTCCCACAGGCCTTTGGGATAACCCTTCTTCATGTTCTGGCATTGTGCACAGCCAATGGGATCATCTCTCTGGGGTCACCATACAAACAGGAGCCTGCCACCATGGCACTGGTTGCCAGGCAGCGCGGAGGTAATGGAGGGGACGTTAAGAACATGTCCTGCTAGATTGAATCTACTTCTGCAGTTCTCTGATAGATTTCCAGGGCCTCTGGGACCAGGGGCACTTGTGTCGAAGTCCCATCTGTGTTTTCAGGCAGAGCCGCGGCACGACAGATTGAGCCTGAATTGCTACCGAAGCATCGCTGAGAACAGGGAGGAGTGGAAGGAGACCATGGGTGGTGGGATTTCGTTTACATCCTACGTATATACAGATCACCATGCGGAAGGTTAAACGGCCAAAAATATTGCGTATCAGCTGTGCATTTCTTTACACAGAGATAACATCGCACACTTTCTGTCCATGTTTGGACATGCAAACACACACTTGGAGAACACAGAATGACAACCGAGGCGCTCAGTTCCTTTACAAAATACAAATACACAATTTCTCAGTAGACGGTCCTGCAAGCTGCCTTGGAAGCAGATGATTAAGCGCGTGGTATTTATTACAAAATTAAAACTTTGGATGTAGAACTTGTGTGTTGTTGCTCTAAAGTACTGTACATTCAAGTATCAGGTCCCTCACCGCTATTTTAAAACCCAGCATTCCCCTGGTAAACAAATGAGGGTCTAATTACATAATACATGGGGGAGAGTCTGTCCCATAAAAACATTACCGCATTGCTAAAGTCCCACTGAAAGCACATTTTGCTGGCACAAATAATTCAGTGTGTGCATGCATTGTTAATAGTTTTTATTAGTAAATGAGGAGGTGTGTGTGTGTGTGTGTGTGTGTGTGTGTGTGTGTGTGTGTGTTGGGGGGCATTTTTTGAGGAAATATCAAAAGTAATTATTTTCTTCTTTAATGGCTGGAGGGCCATGCGTGTCTGGATTTGACTTACATCAGCTGGTAGGCTGTGCACCAGCTGGGGGACGAGAGACAAAGTGAATAACCTTGTGTTGTAGTTGCTAAGCCATTGATAGACCACGTGTGATTAGCTGTGGTACAAAAGAGTGAGGACCAGCATCTGAGCGGACTCACATTTACATGCAGTTTAATTTGCAGCACTTGACCAGCTAATCCACTAACTAGCCTGCAGATAAACTTCAGCAGGATACTTTTACCTGGTGTATGTTTGTTTGGTACCATGTTAAAGGAGTTCAGTGCAGGTGTTTGTGTTTGTGGGTTTGACAAGAAGCAGACCTGAGCAGTTTGATTTGAATCCATCAACCTTGGTAAAACTGTAGTTTTCAAAAATCCAAAATGCTGCCAACCAATCAGAATACTGACGCTCACTACCGTCGACTGAAACTATCCAGATGTTTTCCTACACCCAGCGGCCAACAAACTGATCCAAACACCTTTCCCCCCACCCCCCCTCTTTGTTTCCCTTCTTCCTGCTGTGGAGCCACAATTTAGGATCAATTGCACTTTAAAGATTATAGCTTACATAGCTGGGAGCCAGCAAAAAAAACTTCATTTTAACACATTTTGCTGCCAGCTGAGGGATCTAACCTGGCATATCCTCAAATGATTAAAAAACGCTACATATCCACTCAGCTCCTAGTGCCATACTCCACTGAGCACTGCCAGGAAGTTTTGTTAGAAGTTCATCTTTTAGTTGAAAGTGGAAGTTAAAAAATTCATGCCACCTTGTGAGTTACAGCCTCTGCTAGACTGCCTGTGCCTGTATAGGATTTGGCTGAGTGAAAAGTGGAGCAATCGAGCTATGAGACCAGATTAGGTTCTGCCTCAGGCCTGCCTCGGAACCATACAAGTGAAAGAGGAGACCATCTGATGAACAAGCGCGCACATGCACGCACGCACGCGCACACACATGCATACACACACACACACGCACACACAACTAACTGTGGAAGAGTCTCATTTTGTTTTGCAGCTGCCACTCATCTGAAGAGCTGCTTTTATACATACTGACATTTCTGCCACAAGGAAATAAGTCAGTTACTTCCTCAGAGGTATGTTGGTGTATGATAACACACATGCATAGAAAACGAGACAATGATGACACAAAAAAGAGAGCCAGAGAGAAAAGGGAGGAGAAATTTAGAAAGAAAAAAAAAACTACTGTTAGAAAATCCATCTGAGAGTATTGTAAAAGCTGAAAAACACTGGACAATGGCAAAAATTGATTCTGAGGAAATCAAGTCCTCTGACACCTCTGGCCCACAGAAACCTGTACCAAAGACAACTTAACCTCAGACTAGCACCACTCAGAGATAAAACACCTCTGCTAAGCCTGGATTATGTCGCCTTTGTGGAGAAAGGTATGGCTTTGCTCTGCAAGCCGCTGCAATGTCGGTGCTTTTCTTTTCTTTTTTAATTTTTTACAATGGACTTAATTCATAGCAAAAATCTTGACCTCCCCCTCCTCACATCGAAGTCCCCCATCAACATCCCCCTGTCTCTCCTTTTGGGTCTGCCTTCTTGCGACGTGCAGACAACTTTATTGATTGTCTAGAAGGGCAAAGCACTCTTAGACAGAAGTCATCTCCACCTTTTGACTTCAACCTTCTGAGGGAGGGCTAGAGACAATAGTGAGATGATTTAGAGCAAAGAGGCCGAGAGTGAGCGGGAGGGAGGAGCAGGCGGGGAGGAGGACTTGTTTTTGTTTTCGCTTCTGCCATGTCAGCCTCGAGCCAGTGTAATGCTCATGAACTGGAACACTCAGTAATTTTACCATTCGCTAAGTTTGAACAGAACAACCGGTTGAATCAGACACATATTTCCAGTCAAAATGGGAAAAAAAAAGACAAGGGAACAACAACAGGGAAACAAACATGAAGAGATATGTATAGATTGTGCTGCTGTGCACCTGAGGCTCGATCTACTATTAAGCCTTTTTGTAATAGGAAAACTCACATTTTTACTTGACATTATGCAGTAACAATTTCTTGTCTTGGCGGTCGATTGCTAGTGGGTAGTTTTGTGATTTGGGAATAATGCATTATCATTTATAATAATGGAATAAACTTGTATAAATATTAATACTAACATACCTTCCTTCTCTGCTAATACAGAGCATAGAGGAAAATGACTGCTTGTCAAAAAGACTTTTATTTTGTTAAAAAATTAGGTGAACCTGAAGAGTGGAGACTGGGCCTCATGCAAGAACAGTTTCCTATCATAAATCTTGTTTTCTGTCAAGTGTACTCGTATGAGTGTTCTAAGTCAGATTCATCAGACCCTCTTAGCTGCACAAACTAGTAAATCATTTGTTTCAACTTGATGAATTAGTAAGGGTGCTCATAAGTAAGAGTGCATTTGTGAGATTTAGTTATTTGCGTATTCCAAACCTTCTAAATTGCCGTAATAGGCCGCCTGTCCCCGCTATCCGCAGGTAAGTTTCATTCAACAAAATATTACAAGAAAAGAGTTAAAAGATGAACTTCACACAGCAGGATTTTAATTGCTGCTGTCAAAAATCGGCAGATAAAAACACAAGCAATTTAGTCGTGTCAATAGGTGTAGCCTGTTAGAGGGCGGAAGTAATTAGAAAATATTAAACCTGTCAACAGCATGTCATTGGAGTAGTGTTGCACTGTGACAGAAAAAAAAGAGAGAACACAAAGTAGGAAAAAAATCTCCTCAAAAAGCAGAGCTCTCAAGGATTTATCTCTCTGTTTATCAATGGGACATTAAGTGATGCAGGACGGACAGCGACCTGCATAATGGCTAAACTACATTTGTTTCAGTGCCAAAACATACAAAATAACAAAATCTAATGATGATGTTGACGAAATACAGGCTGTTAACTGTAGATTTTTATTCTATTGGATTACGACATCATCTTTTAACTTTGGTTTCTTCAGATTAAGGCTTTATAATTCAACCAGAGGAAAAGGGGGAAACTATCTATACATTCCTGATATCTGTCTGTGCTTATGAATAACACAAGACAGCAACTAATCCTCATAAATCACCCAAATGTGACAGACTTACTCAATTCATATGGCTGATTCTTACATAAAGGCCATATATTCTCGTTAAGGCCTTTTTGTTGCATCTTACATGCAGAAGTATCACTTAAAAACTGTATTCTTTTACAACTAAACTGCATTCTCATCATGTGCAGTATCAAAAATACACTTTGAATCAAGACGTCTTTGCGATTTATTTCATTGCGATACTGCTGCTTCTTTTAAGCCAACCAATGACATATTAGATAAAGCAGGACTTCTCAGAAATGGAGGGGAGGCTTCAAACTAGCTATAAAGTGGTTCATATTTTAATTCAAACCACAATGTTTTTACTGAACCTAACATAATAGTTTTGGTGCTTAAACCAAACCAAACAGGAAGTGAAAATGAAATTTTAATGGTCCACCATGAGATGCAAACCTAAGCTTCCTGGGTGACAGTTGTGTTGTGGACTTTCACCTCCACCTTCCGACTCGGACTTAGTGGCTCATTCAAACTGTGATGTCATCATGTGTGATGTCAAAAACTTACATTAGGTATAAAAAAAAAAACAGTCTAGCCAACTAAAAATAAAACAAAAACTAGACTTTATAAAAAACAAAACCTAACTGAACTATTTTGTACTTAGAAAACGAACTAAAAAACAATAAAAATATACAAGAAATATCTTTAGTGTTAGCCGTTCTCAATCTCAGTTGGGTCAAATTTGTCAACTCAATATTTCTGAGAATCAATTGGAGAATCATGTTTATTGAAACTAGGATGTTTACATGACCGAGACAACTGCCTTCTCCAACTGTTGTTTGCATTCTGATAGCTATTCTTCACTTCCTTCAAATGCCCCCATGTAATAATAAAAAGAGTAAATAAACTGATATTGAAAACCCACTCTGGAAACGAACTGAATCAAAAACAAAAACAAACTATAATATATCTGGTTTAAATCCATGTGAAGTAATTCATAGACCTAATATTCATGGAACTACAGATCCAAGGAAATAACACGAGTACATTTAAGAATTTAAACTCATTTAAATTCCTGCTGTGCTCTTTTTTTAATCATTCTGTGTCACTTGCCCGTTCTGATTCCCCAATTTAAATCATTCCCTCTTTCAGGTATGCTATTAGAATGTGAGGATATTATTACCTCGTTGCAAATAATCCCAGAGGGGCAGCTGAAGTAACCACTGCAGATTAGACTCTTTTGTTTCAGATCATTTTATGAGGCACAGACTTGCAGTTCATTGCAGAACAAAAGCAGGGACGCTGAAGACTACAGGGAGGGAGAATAGAGAAGGTAATGTATGTCTGTGCCTCAGCTGTGTGTTCCCTTTCGCCACATACAGCAACCAGTGGTCTCCTCATGTAGCTTTCCATTGAGCAGTGTGATAGATCAGTCGCTGTCGTTCTACCACTGCCCAGATGGATGGCTAATTGTAATGGGACCCCAGAACAGCTAACAATTAGACCCGAATGAAGATGGATGTGGATAGTTGGTGGGAAAAAGAGGAGAAAAGCATGTAAGGAGGGAAAAAAAAGGCAAGGGTGGTGTGGAAGACAGGAGCAGGAGAAATGTTGGGGGAATAATACTGTGCTTCCTCTCCTCAGTACCTCAATAATTCCTCCTCCCTGTCCCCCCCATCTGCTCTCCCATCGTCACTTAAGCACCGCGAATGGTTATCCTATTTTACTCTCAGTTAAACAGCCTTATTCTAAGACACGGGGAACGACGGATTTTCCGGGAAGAATAACCACTCGGTGGCAATAAATGCAGAGCAAATGACGTTTTGCTATGGTAAATGACCAGTGACAATTGCTAAATGGTTGGTTTAACGACGGAGAAGGTCATATGTCATTTAGGTTATCGAGCATTAACGAAAACTACGTGTTATGTAGACGGTAGTAATGGAGTATTGAAGGATATGGGCATGCCTGAGCAATTCATGGCTTGAGTGGTGCATTAAACATCACAGTTGTCAGAGAGTAGACCATAGAGTGTTAATGGCTCCATCATAGGCTGTGGTGGCAATCTTTACAGTGTGGCAGTCAAATAGCAATAAGTTAATGTGATGTAATGTGTAATGTGCTGATTGTGTCTCAGCAGCAGTTACTAAAAAGGTCATTAAAATCCATTTCAGTTGCGACCGATTAAAAAGTGTCTGTAGCTACACTTAGTCATAGAGGCGCTTTGAAGTAATTGCTACCATCAAGATGCTGATAAGCTCCATTGACAATGCTAACATGATGACGTTTAGCAGGTAATGGGACAGGCTCATCGTCTTATGTTAACATTTGCTAATTAGTGCGAAACACAAAGCTAAAGGCTGATGGGAATGTCTTTAGTTTTACACAAACTAAGTGTTTGTCGGTTAACATTTAAACCTGATTAGGGTGACAGAATACCAGTCAGAGGATCAGTACATTTATTAGGATTTATCCTCTGTGAACTTAAAATATCTGCAGGAAATCCCAGCGCAATCCATCTGATGATTGCTGAGATATATAACTCAGAGCCACAAATATTATCCTCAGGGCCATGTAGTGGAAGCATGGACATTTTGTGTGACATTTCATGGCCATCCATCTGATATTAAATCTGCTTTTGAAATATTTCAATCTGAACCAAAGTGGTGGATCGACCAGCAGACTGATAAAATGACAGACTGACGTACACCGATCAGGCCTAACATTATGACCATCTGCCTAATACTGTGTTGGTTCCCCTTATGTGCTCAAAAATGCTCTGAAACATTGGGCATTGACAAGAGGACCTCTCAGGGTGTCCTGTGGGGTCTGGAACCAGGACGTTTGCCGTGGATCCTTTGGGTACTCTGACTTGTGCAGTGGGGCCTCTTTCAATCAAACTTGTTCCACTGCATCCTGTTGATGCTTGATCACAATGGGGTGTAGGAAGTTTGGAGGTCAACTGTCATGTTTCTCAACATGTTCCTGATTGTTTGATGTTTTTTTCCATGTGGTGGGGTGCATTTTCCTGTGGGGGTAAGGCAGTGACATTTTTGATTTCCATTTGCATGAGGGGGTGTTCCTGTTCTGGGACAATGTTTATTTGGGTGTCTAATTCTCGTCAACACGGATGTCAAAATCCAAGGTTTTCCAGCAGAACACCACATAGTACCAATATGATCCATGTTATTCACTTCACCTGTCAGTGGTCATAATGTTGTGGCTGATCACTGTATAGAACACAGCAAGGCAGAAAGGAAAGGCTGTTTCAGGATAACAACCTGTTTGGAATATGAAATTGATTCATTTCCATAGCAGCTACTTCTAAAGATAATATGTAATTCAAGACATACTTCACCGGTTTTAAGAACACAAGCTTAAATGCTTAGCAACACTTAATCCCGGGGGCTAATTAACGACAGAGATGGTAGAGATTGCATCTCCTAAATGCTCTAAAATATCACATTTGCAAATCTATCATCATCCTTGGCACTCAGACCTTGATTTGCCATAGTATTAAGTCTCTCAAGGATCAAAGCATCCAGGTGGAATATGATTATGAAGGCTATGATAAGACATTTTAGTCATGCTGTTATGAAAAGGAGAGAAGCCATCCATTGGATATACGGGTGCTTGAGCAAATCGCTGACCTCACCGCAGGCAAGCCAGAGAGACATTCAAGTGCCCGAGGGAATCATTTAGTACTAGTTAATGAAAACAGCGCCGTCATGCTACAGTGGCTCGTCGGTGGGTACTTGTGGAGGTGTAGGCGTGGTACTGAGTGGTGTTTGGGACACTGCGCCACACTGCGACTCGGGGAAACATGCAGGGAAGGTGAGATGGATCAAGGTCAGGCCGAAAGTGACAGGAAGTGCGGTGGATGGAACCGCAAGTAACATAAAAACACAGATGTGGACGGGGATTCTCACTCCAACAGATGCACACATGAGCAGACAGACATACACCTTCCTTCCAGCCAGCACCTCATCTGGGTGATAGCTATTTCAGGAAAGAACACAGCATTAGGACACACATCGCCTCCAGCTCTACCCCCTTTTCCACACGCCCCCCCTCCGCCTCCTCCCCCAACTCACTCTTTCCCGATGGCCTTCCTCGTCACCGCTCCTCTCCCCTTTTTTTCTGCGTGTATACATTTCAACTTGGTTTCTATGTAGGTAATTACCCCTCTTTGTCTCATCTCAGCCTCGCATACTCGGCCATGTTACACTAGAGTCTTGCTTGGCAGACGAGGTTACGGTTAGTTAAGACCGGGCAGTGGTCAGGCCACAGTTGCAGGACTACAACAGGAGTACATGTGCAGAGATGGAAGGCATTAATCACAGAGGGGAGGGACGGGAGAGAAAAAGGAGGGGGAGGGAGGGGTTGTGGTAATGGATGGAAGCAGAGGAGCAGAGAAGAGGGAAGTGGTATAAGAAATAAGCCGAGGGAGTGGAAAAAGCCTTGGTAGGAGAGGTGTGAATGACAGTGATGAGAGAGAGGAATGGACTCTGAAAATATGTGTCAGTGTCTGCATGTCTGCCAGCTCCAAACAAACACACTATCTATCTCCTGAGAACAAAAAACTGTCAGGCTTGCCCTCAAACTATGATTACCAGCCCGGGTTTGTACGTGAGCCAGCTGATGCTGCTCCCCAGTTTGGCTCATGGACACACCACAACATGATTCTTTAAACGTCTAAAGGCCGGGCTGTTTACCCGAAGCAAGACAGGATCTTTAAACCTTCCACCGTTTAAGCACAAGTTTTCCATAATCCCATTATAAATTTGTGCTGCTGTGTGTTTTTTATTGCTACACTTACAAGGATAAAATCTCACAAGGACAGACCAACAATGAAAATGATGAGGAGAGGGCAAATTGCTGCAATTCACTGTTTTGATAGGCTATTTTTAAGATTTATGCTCGGGTTTTTAGATATGATTGGAGTAATGATACTTTGGTTTGATATTTCACAATATATTAAGAGTTTAAAGTGAACAGCAAAATTACTTCAATGTTGGCCATGGGTATCTAAAAGGGAAGAGTAATTGTAACTTAAAAATCTCAGAAAACTTAATTGCAAAACTTAATTATTTTTCTCTGCAGCGACTCGAATACAAACAAACTCAAATAATCTGTGTCTTTCGGATTATGTGGGTGTGGTATGATCTGATTGACAGCTTTTGTCCATTCAATAGTTCAAATCACGTGTCACTTTCTGATAATTTACGACAGTTTTTTTTTTTTTGATAAGTTGCAGCAATCGGGTTTATTAACATCATTAAATCACTAATGCGTGGGTTTTTTTGTTGCCAGGTGGTGGAAAATCCCTTTGGCAATAATGCATGTATAAATGTAGGTAATCCATTAGTTAGTACTTGCAGGATTCTCTGCCCTCCCGTAGGGTTTTCCATGAAGTGTGTGGTCCATTGGAGGGTTCCCCTGATTAATTAAGGAGCTAAAAGACAATGCCCTGCTGGTGGATAACACCTGTCAGGGGATTTTTTTTAACAACCTGGTGGCCTGTTCCTATTATACATAGACAGACACAATTGAAAGCATTAGTTGAGGATGTATTAATATAGCCTTTAACTTAAAACAATTTATTAAGAGTGTCTTTTTTTAACATAATCTCTCACCCCTAAGGAAAAAAATTGAAGGGTAATTCTGTAATGCTGTTGTTGTATATTGGCTACTTAAAGACTAGCCAATGTCAATATGAGACTTAAAGAATCGCATGTTGTTTTGTTATTTTACAGTTAAAGACACTAATAATGATACTTACAGTTGTGGTCAAAAGTTTACATACACTTGTAAAGAACATAATGTCATGGCTCTCTTGAGTTTCCAGTTATTTCTACAACTCTGATTTTTCTCTGATAGAGTGATTGGAACAGATACTTTGTCACAAAAAAAACATTCATGAAGTTTGGTTCTTTTATGACTTTATTATGGGTTAACAGAAAAAGTGACCAAATCTGTTGGCTCAAAAATATACATACAGCAATGCTAATATTTGGTTACATGTCCCTTGACCATTTTCACTTCAATTAGGCGCTTTTGGTAGCCATCCACAAGCTTCTTGCAAGCTTCTGGTTGAATCTTTGACCACTCCTCTTGACAGAATTGGTACAGTTTAGTTAAAATTGTTGGCTTTCTGACATGGACTTGTTTCTTCAGCATCGTCCACATGTTCTCAATGGTGTGTAAGTCAGGACTTTGGGAAGGCCATTCTAAAACCTTAACTCTAGCCTGATTTAGCCATTCCATTACCACTTTTGATGTGTGTTTAGGGTCATTGTCCTGTTGGAACACCCAACTGCGCACAAGACCCAACCTTTGGGCTGATGATTTTAGGTTATCTTGAAGAATTTGAAGGTAATCCTCCTTCTTCATTAACCCATTTACTCTCTGTAAAGCACCAGTTCCATTGGCAGCAAAACAGCCCCACAGCATAATACTACCACCACCGTGCTTGACGGTAGGCATGGTGTTCTTGGGGTTAAAGGCCTTACCTTTTCTCATCCAAACATATTACTGGGCATTGTGGCTAAACAGCTGGATTTTTGTTTCGTCTGACCACAGAACTTTCCTCCAGAAGGTCTTATCTTTGTCCATGTGATCAGCAGCAAACTTCAGTCGAGCCTTAAGGTGCCACTTTTGGAGCAAGGGCTTCCTTCTTGCACAGCAACCTCTCAGTCCATGGCAATGCAAAACACACTTGACTGTGGACACTGACACCTGTCTTCTAGCAGCTTCTAATTCTTGACAGATCTGCTCTTGGGTGGTTCTCGGTTGACTCTTCACCCTCCTGACCAATTTTCTCTCAGCAGCAGGTGATAGCTAGCATTTTCTTCCTGATGGTGGCAGTGACAAAACAGTGCCATGCACTTTATACTTACAAACAATTGTTTGCACTGTTGCTCTTGGGACCTGCAGCTGCTTTGAAATGGTTCCAAGTGACTTTCCTGACTTGTTCAAATCAATGATTCTCTTTTTCAGATCCGTGCTGAGCTCCTTTGACTTTCCCATTGCAGCGTTAACACTGCTTGTGGTTGCTTGTATCCAGTGAGCCTTATTTAAATGGCCTCAGAGAAGTCACCAGCCTTAGTCGCTCATAATCACTCACAAGAAGTTAAGAGGCCATGCTATGAAGCTCATTTCATTGACACAACTTTCTAAGTCACCAAAATTGCTAATTCATGTTGCTGTATGTATATTTTTGAGCCAGCAGATTTGGTCACTTTTTCTGTTAACCCATAATAAAGTCATAAAAGAACCAAACTTCATGAATGTTTTTTGTGACAAAGAAGTATCTGTTCCAATCACTCTATCAGAGAAAAATCAGAGTTGTAGAAATAACTGGAAACTCAAGAAAGCCATGACATTATGTTCTTTACAAGTGTATGTAAACTTTTGACCACAACTGTATACTAATGTGCAAGATTTTGGCTATTTGAGTGACCATCCTTCAAAACAGCTCAGTTGAAGAGAAGCTGATGTGTATTTGAGGGGGGAAAGTTCACCCAAAGACAAGACATCAACGGCTTATTTATGATCTTAACACCACAAAGTCTGTCAGTGTCTGATGATCATTTATCTAAGTGCAGCAACTTAATACATTTTAATACAATATAGTGTGTTTTCCTTGTTACTAGGCTACTTGCTGCCATATTTTGGCAGTTACTTTAATTTAATTTAAAGGTCACATTCAATAACACGACCATTTTGTCACTGCAGCGTGTCTGCCTGATAAAAAACTTGACATGACAGAAAAATATTCTGAATCAGTAAACAGATCAGACTTTTGCAGTAAAGTAAAATCCAGCAGTGATGCAGCTCAGGACTCAACTGTGTTACCATGTGCCTACTGTCAATGCGAATACACAGGAAATCAATGTACGCTAAACACACATTAATCTCAGGGAAGACCTATGGAGTCCCCTCTTCTGGGTGAGAGAGACGTCAGAGTTCCCCTCTAGTCTGGAGGTCTGGAGGTCCAACCCTCTGAGGCCCAGTTGAAGAGAAATAAAACTGTGCTCACCTGAACCTTCTGCGCCCGCCGCTTGTCTGCTCTCTGGTTCTGGTGATAGATGCGGCTAAAGTTGGACACGATGACGGGGACAGGCAAGGCAATTACCAGCACCCCACTCAGAGAGCAGATCGAACCAAAGATCTTTCCTGCGATCGTCTTAGGAACCATGTCTCCGTACCTGTGATGGGCGACAGGGAGAAAGAGACAATACAGTTAGTACAATATCTTATGCACGGAATAAAATCTGTCTGTTGTAGCTCCAACCTTGAAGTCATGCACAGTTGACTGGAGGTCATTCAAATCATACTCTCGCACTCACACACACACACACACTACTGTCTTTTCAATTTGCCTTCCATTTAATCTTTCTGTATATGGCTTTCTTCCTGTGTTTCAGGCTGTATGTATCCACCCTATCTGAATAAAATTTGACCTGCTGACTCTGAGCCATCTCAGGAGACAAACTGAGAGAGCTTCCAACCAAACCTCCTCTGTCACTGAATGGAGCAGCAAAGTCCACTGACTCGTTCACTGAGAGCAGATACTATTAACCTTTAGAGAGGAGAAAGAGGAGGACACTGTGAATGCCAGGGACATTTCCCAAAAGTCATTTAGCCCAATTCAGTCTGAAATATTTGCAAGTCAAAAGCAATTTCGTCTCGAGTTCAAAGACAGACAACGCAATTACAATAACTGTATTAAATCCCCCCCCCATTTCTTCTTCTCCGAGGAAGACGCCATGCTGCAGGAATTGGCGGTGGAAGGAGAAGACAGAAGACAGAACAGCAGAAATCCAGAAGCTAAAAGAGCACAACTTAAGCTGGAAAAGCAACCTTTATTTCTAATGGTGTGCATTTCTTATTCATGAGTAAAAAGAGCAGGTAATTTGTTCTTGTTTTCCAGCTAAACAAGAAATGCGACTGAATTTATTGGACCCGACTCAAGTCAGCCAATAAATAAACCTGAAACATATAGTATTTAGGTAATATAGATAATTACGTAAAGACTGTGGAATGGACAAATCTTTTGTCCTGCACAGCGAGCTATAACTCACAACAATTTGCCTCTGTGTACCTTCACTCACAAGACTTCCCTCCTTAGAATTGCAAACAACTTTTCCTTTATATTCATCCTTTATTCATTTTTATCCTAAAACAGCCTCAACGTAGCCAGTGGCAAAGAGAAAGCAGTGCACATGCTTCGTATGACAGGCTTTCTTGGGTACACAGACAAATGAGATAATGATTCATGAAAACACTTAGGTCTGCGCTGGGAGACTGAAAGTCAAGTCACAGAGGCAAAACCAGAAAGACAGCAACAAAATGTTGCAAGGGAATCTGTCTCTTCTCCGTCTCATCACATTAACCCTTGTAGAAAGCAATGCAACGTGTCAGAAACAGTGAAAACCGAGAGATATGGTGCTCCCAGTGAGCTGCGGAGTGAACACATCACAGACAGGTGGTATTACAGAGAAGTTAAGCTCCTCTTGTGTGCGCATGTATGGTATACTAGACACAAACTCATGCTTAAATACTGTACACTTCCAATGTGACTTACAGTTTAGAGTGGTTTAGAGTTTTGCATATACAAGTATCAGCAGTATAAAGGACACTTACTTAAAAACAAGTCTGTGATAACGAAATTAGTTTTTTCCTTTTATGTTGGTTTATAGTTCTGTTCCACTACTTTTGTTTGGAAGCTTCAGTTCTAAGTAACTTTCTAATTAAACCACCAAACAGTACAGTATCTAAAATGAGTAAATTTAACTCCACCACAGTCTGCTACATTACGAAAATGCTAAATACTGCTTATCAAATGCAGATGCAGTTAAATATGTACATTTGTCCACAGCAAAAAAGTATTAGTTTCACAATGAAAGCTGTAAACTTGTGAAACGCCTAAACTTTTTGTCCTTTCTGGTTTTTCTACACATGTAGTAAGCATTAGGACAGGCAGTGGGGGTCAAACACAGAACTTTCAGCAAGAAGACTGGACTTTCTTTTTTTATATTATATTTTTACACTTTGTTGCATTTTAAGTCACTGTTGACTTTTCACTTCAGTTCAGTTGTGGTTTAAATTACGTATTATATATCAGGATTTGGGTTAAGCTCAAGCGTGGCATGGTATTACCAAAAAACTGCAGTTCCTCAAATGGCCACTTGAGGTTTGTTTCAAAAGTAAGTGTCCCCATAGACTTTCATGATAAAATGCAAAACCTCACAACAGAAATGATCATGTTTAAAGCATGGCACTAAAAAAGTTTTGGATCTGCTGGTAGTTTCCCTGTTCATGACAACTGTACTATTTTATAAAAATAGTATTTTTTATAAAACTCATGTTTAATTTATATTAAAGCTGTGTAAATAATGCATTTTGCCCTGTTGACCAATGTAGCTTTTAAACGTTTTGGTGCAATAGTGAAGTCGCTTTTTGAAAATAATCTCCTAGTGTGGCAATAAAATAATGTCTATTTCTTCTGCATATTGAGAACTTCTGGGTACACTTTAGGTACATAATGCTGAACAATCTATATTGTACCTCTACCTATATTCTCATAGTACAACTCATCTTTGCTTGTAATGGAGTATTTCCATTTTTGTGACTAATTTGTTTCTGGAAATACTTTTTTTATCCGTCTCTTATCAACACTGTAATTTCCATTTGCTGGCAGATTCACATATGTACTAAAAAAACAAGTATTAAATAAGTCTTGACATTGGTCCTTGGATGCATTTGGTAAATTAAAAGCTCCTTTAGACTTGGCAGAGTGCAGATGTAGACAATCAGTTTGTACTGCTGCTACACATGAACACATTCGCACACCAGTCTGCATGTGTACAGTTACAATAAATAATATATTAGAATACAATAAAATTAATTAAATTAAATAAGTTTCATGTTCAACAGCTAAAGGAACCCTGTCAATATTTTAGAAGTACGTCCAAAGCAGATATCCCAGACGTATTGTGTAGCTGAATAGCACTTATCAAACTGATCCACTTTGACATATCACACACAATAGCACTGGTTGTTATTTGAGGACTTGGTAACAGTGCCCGAGAGGCCCTCCATAAATGAACAATAATCTGCTTAAGAAGTTGCGCTTGTGATAGTTGTTTTATAATCTAATGAAGCACTTCTGTCACAGTTGGTTGGAGATAGTAAAAACGCAGACTGGTGCCACGCACACACACACACATTAACGGCAAAACACACACGAAAAACCCATTCAGTTTATTTTGGAGCAGGAGATGAGACAGGAGATGAAACCTCATACTCATTAGTCTTAAATTTCGGCAAAAACAAGCCCGATATGAAGCCGGTTAAGTGGAGGGTGGATTTTTGCATCAGCAAAGTACAGCGCTGCCCACACACAGTGAACCACTGGTCCACAGCCATAACTGAGAGTATACTTACAGCGAACATCCATCGTCCCTTCCAAGAACTCTAATGGCCTTTCTACCCAAATTAGGCAATAACAATCCCATCAGTGGTACAAAGGCCCTATCACTACAAAACATTTCATCTCCTCCCCTCTTCAAAAGATGTTTCCATTAGGAGGAATGAAAAGCTAATCATATTCATCTGCAAGCTTTCTTTAATGGGATCCTATCAGATTTCCTGATAGAGGGCCTTCTCTCCTAATACTACAGTCAATTTGCCTCTCCCATTTAGTCAAGCTGGCCTGTCTCTCAGATGATACCATTTCTGAACCATTATATACGGCGCAGAAATAAAGCACGCATAAAAGAAAGGAAGGGCTGCAATAAGTGGTATGAGGGTGTGCGCGTACGCATGTGTGCACATGTGGATAAGTGAGGTCAGACGTTATTTCTTCCCCTCCTGTTTCCGACTGTGCAGGATGATGCTGAAGGTGGGGGAAAGGGGCGGAAGTAAATGTCTCTCAGAAAGAAGGAAGATGGATAAACAGTGAGAGGAGGTGTGCTAGAGGGAGAGATATTTTTTCTCAGCAGATGCAGTGCAGAGTTTTTTTTTATTTTTATTATTATCTCTCAATCAGCCCCAGCTCCCCCCCCTCCCCTCTTGCTCACACCACACAAACACACAGAATCACGTTTTTGCTGTGCAGATCCCAAATGCACACACACGCTTGGAAACGCCCCATTCAGGTGGACAGGTCAGCTCTCGGTCAGGGCTGTCACATCCCATAGTGGGAGGGTCTGGTCTCTGTGGGTCGTATTAATAAAGCGTAGGAAGGGTGGATTGGGGGGTGGTGGTGCTGGGGGGTGAGCAGGACTGAGTGCTCTTGTATGTACGCTACGGGTGATGGATGGGCTTATCAGAGATGCTCCGAGGGCTGACAGACACACAGATTTGTGATGATGGCAGGTCATGCCATGTCAAGTCGGAAGAGCGCGGCTCATCCGCTTTAATGCTCGCTGATAAACTTCAGCCATATGGCATAATGCAAAACAACAATGGTGATAGAGGCAATTATGAAGAGACAGCATTACACAAACAATGTTGATACAAACAATATGAATGGAAAATCTGATTGCAGTGGCAGGATTTTTCATCATTCGGGTGCACTAAAAACCATCTGCACAATAAGCTTCATAAGCTTGATCTGAACTCAGTACAGATAACATGAATATTCACTGATGCTGCAAGATCATAGTGTTATTCTTGTTGTTTTCACAACAGGAAGCTTCTATTAAAAAAGAATGGGAGATCAAGAGAGAGAAAGGGAGTCGGGAGAGTGACTTGCACAGTGTTGAGGGTTGGATTTCCATTTACAGACCAACTCCCTTGCGATTCCCCGGCAATTTTCCTCTGTTCCCTTCAGATATAGCCTAAGTGATTCTGTTTGGACCCCAATCCCTTGTGGGGGATTGACCCCTGGTGGGCTGAAATAACCTACCAGAGAAGGCAGTGCATTCAGTGTAAGCGAGCAGGTTTGCGTGTCCACCGTATGTGTGACGTGATTAGTTTGTGCCTGTGAGGTAATTCAGTTTGGGATACACGCATTTACAGCAAGAAATGAGACATAAAATTGTTTTTAAAAAAGTATGTGTTAACTGAACATTTCTCCAAAGAGAGGTTTAACATATGAAACATATAAAAATACATATTTAAACATATTCACCATTTATTAAGGTGAATTGAAAATAATGAAAAAAAACAACATAAAGTACATAAAAAATTAATGCTCGATTATCAGCCTGATTATTGGATCCGACATTAGGCATTTTTCACTATGATTTTTTAAAAACATATTTCCACTAATACACATTAATTTAAAAATGTACTGCTTTGGGTCTGATCCATCCACCCATCTGTGGCTCTGTCACTTAAATAAAGCACTGAATGATAAAAGTGAAAAAAATTCTCTTTTAATTATGTAAAACATAAATAAGCAAAGGCATTTCAACATCATGCTGAGCTGTAGTTGTTGTTTATTCTTACTTTTGACAGCAAGATTTTCATTACTCCAAATGTTCTAAATAGGGGTATTGGTTTCTTTGACCAGTACTACTCAGTATCATTTCTAAAACAAAACAAAACATATTGGTCGACCCCTAATAAAAATAGAGACAGCAGCAAATGATGTGGATTCACGTACTTAAATAACATCTTAAATGATGTAGTTGGTTTAATACTACAAATAAAATGCACATACTGGAAACATTTGGAGGTAAAATGGCTCAATGATTAGCTGACTGACTATACTGACTATTATACTGATGCATTTTCCAGTAGGAGTTTATGACCAAGAGACTTTGCAACTTTTGTTTGTCATTATATAACTGTACACTGAATAACTTAGAGCTTTGGACTGTTCTTCAAAGACATCCCCTCGGGCTCTAACAAATTATAATGAGCAGTTTTTCACTATTTTATGACAATTTAAAGACAAATCTATTAATCAAGAAAATAATCACAGTCGATAATAATAAAAATAATATACTACTTGCAGCCCTAGGCATATCATCGTCAATTAATTTTGAGAAAATATAAGATTTATGAAACACTGAGGTTGAATGAATTGTTCTAATAGCACAATTACTTTGCAGAAGCACACGAGAGGAAACATACCAGCGTCGTACGACATGCGTCAAAGAACCCACATGCTAACTCCACAAGCCCATACACAGGCAACGTCTTGATGCACATCTTGGCAGGTCGACATGCACTCAGCAGTATATGTCAGCAACACGGGTCAAAGCTTCATTCAGCCATATGTTTCATTGAGCAATCTGGGCTCTAATCACTCTCTGTGAATGTGACATATAGACAAGAACAGGAATTTAAGCCACTACCAGTGTGATTAATGAATAGCTGCTCTGCCTGCCAAGCCAGAAGAGTGTGCACCCAATAGTTCAGTGTTCTTTTTCTGGTGTACTCAACAGGTTTCTTTTATCTTGTGGACACAACTCAGGTGTAATACTCATTATGAATTGAGACTTCACCAATAATCTCGCTTTATTCTGAAAAACGGACCAAATAAATAAATAAAGTCAATTTTAAGAATAAAAGAGAGGAAAAGACTTCTTTTATCAACAGTTTTGCTGAGGACGTTCAGAGTTTTCAGCACCATGGAGAGCTCATACTTGTGAGCAGATCATGATTTTCAACTTCATTAGATTAACAGCCTATATTTGTTTAACTGGCTTCATGAGATACACTCAATTATTTTACGAGAAAGGGAGCAGTCACCTATAATTTTTTACAATTTGTGGTCCGCATGTAAAGCCTCAATAACCTGAGCAAAGCAGCAATGCCTCAGGTTAGGAGACTGGTTTGAAATTTCGAAATATTTTACATCAAGATTTGACAAATGTATACATAGTGTATAAATCACATACTGTATGTACAATTGTTGAACTGTTGCAACAACCACAGGGAAAATTTTGGGGTTTAAACGGGACATTAAAAAAAAGGGAAAATCCATCTTAAAAGAGCACATTCTATTTCAGTGACAGTTAAGACCAGCGGTCCCCAACTACCAAGCTGCGGACTGGTACCAGGCCACACAGAAAGAATAAACACGTTTTATTTTATTTCTGGTGAAGTCTGAAAGGTGCTTTATTTTGAAAAATGACTAAATTATCTTCCAGTCACTTCCGTCTGTGCTTGCTTCCTTGCACTTGACTCATCAAACTAACGTCCCTGGAGAACTTCTTTGAAAAGAGGGAGGGACTTGAAAAGCAAATACATATATAACAATAAAACAATTTTATTCGTTTAGGACACTTTTTAAAATTTTAAAATAGCAACTATTACTTCTTATGAGCGTGATGACTGGTTCGTAGAAAACGGTCGTGTTTGAAACCGGTCTGTGGTGCAAAAAAGGTTGCAGACAGCTGGTTTAGACTGCAGCGCCTCTGTTCAGATGGGACACAGAAGCACTGCACAAATATTGACCAAACCATCAAGAATGTTTCAGGAGGTATCCCGCCTTAAACAGTATTTGCAACTTGTTGCTTTGCTTCTTTCAAAAGTTGCTTAAAATCCTTAACTTAGCAGCACAGATATATAGGATAATAATGCAGTATGATCATATAATTATGATATATCTTGACCAAAAGTTGCAAAAAAGTAATAGTAAACTGTCACATAGTCCTAACAAAACAAATACTTTTAAGTCCATGTCAATGCTGCTCCAAACTTAAACATGTGACATTCAATATAATCATCATTCAGTCGTACTTCCGCTTATGTATTCAATGCTGTTATATTAATCATGAATATATAGGAAGAGTAAGTTCACCAAATTTTACAATTCATATACACAGCTAAGCTTCATAATGGAAAATACATGTGTTACAACAGTGGCGATAAATGATGATGCCTCGTAAAAATATCCATAAGTGGTATTAGACTTCCATTTTTATTGGGAATCCTGTCACAGGCCAATGAAGCTCAGCTCTTTTGGGCTCAACAGAGTGAAAGATTGTCTCCCCAGGCCTCTAACCCTCCACCATCCATCCATCTGTACTCTCATCTGACATTTCATGGCCAGTCACTCAGATGGAAGTAACTCTGATGACACATGGCTCTTCAGGGATGGGACAACCATCTATAATCACTCCCACAAATGTCACCGCAGGAAAGCAAGAAATAAGGAGGGGGGAGGAACAACAGGTAGCGAGACAGATAGGTAGAGCAGGAAGAGAGGTATGAGGGAAAAAAAGATAACGGAACAGCCGAGAGAGAAACGAGTCGACGAAAAGATCAAGTGCCAGATAGTGTCAACGCTAATGTGCAAAGGGTTGGATATGTTTGGTTAAACATGCTTTAAAATATGTCTTAATGCGGGCTAATCAGATGCACCGGGGCTATTATAATCTCACCTCTCCCCTCAGTCAGCTCAACACAGACATGAACTCTGATTGTGATCCTGATTCATGGGGCTCGACTAACTAAGGAAATTGACTGCTTAACAAGTGTGCCTATTAAAAAAGTCAACAAGGTTAAGAATGGTGGTTCTGTCTGAGGACAAGGAAGGAATCTCCAGTTCTTATAAAATAGCACATGACAGGAGGGCCTATGACTGTTGAGTGAACAGAGGGCAAATAAACAGACGGAGCTTGAATTCAGTGGAAAACACAACAGACCCTTGTGTGAATAACTGCTCTTTGCATGGCAGGTTAATTGCAGCAATGACCTTGTTTTGAACAACTGCAGAATAGAAACTCCCTTGCATTATGAAAGATATGCGGTAAGGTAAAGCATTATGAAAGGGGACAACAACACCAACAGCTGAAATCTAAAACCTGATCTATTGAAATGACGAACAAGGACATCGAAGCTGCATTAATGGCCTCACCTATGGCTGCATATACAGTCGTCCCTCGCCATATCATGGTCTCACTGTATCGCACCATGGATTAAAAATAATAATAAATCGAAATAAAATATGTAGCGTACAGCAGATGAGTAGACAAAGACTTGGAAAACGCAGCTACGGCCGCTTTTGCTTGAGCTTGTTTGCCCAGGTAAGATTGTACACGGCACACTATTGGTTGATGGATGGGAGGCGACCAACCAGAGCACTGTGTTCTGTATGCTGGGTGCTGATTGGCTCAGCAACTGTAGCATCAGTCTCTTTCAAGCCCTACAATGTCGCCCAAATGTTCTGTGTCTTCTAAGGCTTCTGGCACCGAACCCAAGTGTGGGGAGGGTTTATAAAGGCTTAAAATATATATAAATATTGGGGCGCCCTGATAGCCTAATGGTTATGTCGCGTGACCCAAGTGTATAGGCGTAGCAGCAGTCCCGGGTTCAAGTCCGACCTCGGGCGCTCACCGCATGTCCTTCCCCACTCTCTCCCATCTCCGACCCTATCCACTGTCCTATCTAATAAAGGCACAAAAGGCCAAAAATAAATCTTTAAAAAAAAAAAATATATATATATATATAAATATAAGGTCGCTTCTTCGTAGATTTTCGTCTATCGCGGAGGGTTGTGGACCTAACCCCCGTGATAGACGAGGGACCACTGTACTGTCATTCATCTCCCGTTAACAATCTTTTATTATATACAGGATCAAACAGCTAAAGTAACATATTGGTTTTACTGTAGTTGGGTCATTGGTGTCTGGGAGATACAGCAAGGCTGAAATGAACCATAGTATTGCTGTAATAAGAAGGGCTTTCTTCTACATTTACTGAAAACAGGGACATCCTGAGACAGTGCTGTGGCTCCACTTCCAATTGCTCACATGTGGGACATTTGACGACAACATTTCCATCCCAATATCTGGTTTAATGTTTATGCGCACCATAAACTATTTAGAAAAGTCTGAGTACAGAACAGAAAGGCCCTTTTTGTTTTTATGTATGCTCGGGAGTGTCTGGTGCGGGAGCGTTTTTTATTGAGAATAAAACAAATAACCATCTGTGCTTTACAGTAATAGATTCATTCCAACAAAATATTGATTTTTAAGCCTCAGGGCAAATGAAAACAAAATGCCATTACATAGCATTTAGCTGGATTACTCCAGAAAAAATCATCTATAACCCTTCTTCACATACATACTACATTGTAATGGTCAGAATATAGTTTTTTTTTTTATCCGTACACAAAAGAGTTTGCCATAAGTGGGGAGCTCATGGCAAAAATCCAATATCTTAGCCTTCAGGGTGTGTTCACTGTGAGGCAGGCGTATAGGTTATTTCCTCATTTACATTTGTCAAGTGATGAGAAGGGAGTGGGAGAAAGAAACACACAGATAAATTGATAAAGTGAAGGGAATTACTCTCGCACTGCACTGCAAGCAGAGGAAAGGTCATTATCATCACTCACTTCACAACCAATCTTACACTGAATCACACTGAGGGATCGCCACCATTTCTCTGCAACACACACCCAGTTTGCTACATTACGACTTGGAACGGACTAACTTTAACACTTTGCAGAGACTCATCCCGCCAGTGACTTTTCACTGTTTATTTCATTTCAGTTATTTTTACCATGGCCAAAGAGGAACGCTTGATTTTTGACTGGCTACATGGCCTGCATGGCTCTAATGTAGCATCACATCACAATCTCAAACTAACACTGTAAGTACTGCAGACTTTGGCCAGTACCAGGCAATAGCTTATCTAAAGTGGTAAAGGCAGCATAATATTTAATGTAAATATGACTTAATGTTAGTAGGTGGACATGGTGCAATCAGGATAATTTGTGGTAAGCGATGTGGGTATTAAAGAACCCATATTATTCACATTTAGAGGTTTATACATGTATTTTTGGATGTCCCATGTTTAAAAGCTTTAATGTTTTAAAAAAACGCATAATTTTTCTTTCTGTGCATTGCCGCAGCACCAGGATCAGGCATAACATTATGAACACCTGCCTAACATTGTGTTGGTCCCTTTTATGTGGTCAAAAATGCTCTGAACCATTGGGCTTGGACAAGAGGACCTCTCAGGGTGTCCTGTGGGGTCTGGAACCAGGACACTGGCACTGGATCCTTTGGGTGCTCTGGCTTGTGCAGTGGGGCCTCTGTCAATCAGACTTGTTCCACTGCATCCTGTTGATGCTTGATCACAATGGGGTGTAGGAAGTTTGGAGGTCAAATCAACATGTTGGTCCATTGTCATGTTCCTCAACATGTTCCTGATTGTTTGATGTTTTTTCCATGTGGTAGGGTGCATTTTCCTGCAGGGGTAGGCCAGTGACATTTGGGATTCCATTTGCATGAGGGAGTGTGCTTGTTGTGGGACAATGTTTATTTGGGTGTCTAAGTCTCATCAACACGGATGTTAAAATCCAAGGTTTTCCATCAGAACAGCACATAGTAGCAATATGATCAACGTTATCTACTTCACCTGTCAGTGGTTTCAATGTTGTGACGGATCAGTGTATGTTGTGCACCTCGCTCTCTTGCAAATGTTGAAGCGCCAGAAACCATTACATTAAGGGCAGAGTTAAAATGCTCTTTGCTTACACCGTTCACAATAGTATTTCCCCCAAAAAACAAATAAATCCTTGGCGTTCTGGTAAGCAAATATAACTTCACTTTTAGGGTTAGTGTAACTAATGTGTCTTATATGTAAAGGGGAAACATGGAATAAAGAACCTGGACAGAATTCCCCTCAACTCGATGGAGTTGTGGGTCTTTCAGCTCTTTGTTCTTACAGCCAACAACTTTACTGTTCTGGCTCACTCTCACTGCTCTCATCGACGCCTTACTGGCCACAGCAGGCAGCTGTTTCCAGCAACAACAAAAAAAGCTGTAAAAAAAACTCTATGTTACCTGCCCAGCAACAACCAACAGGCAGCTGCCAGCTGTCACTGGCAGGCGGTTTGCCAGATAGTTCCTTTAAGTTGAAAATAATGGGTAATTTGGAAACTAGAGTGAGTTTGTGCAGGAGTTAGTGGAGAAGAGAGCCTGAGCTGTAATGACAGGGAATACTGGAACCCATCAGGTGTTCAAAAATGTGATTGCTTGTTGCTCCGTATCTACTGGACAACAAGTTCTTCACATCAACTTGAAGGGTGTAAATAACTCAGTTCTGTGCTCTCAGCTTGTTTCTTCTGCAGGGTTGAGTATTAGAAAGGAATATATTATGGAGGTATTTACACTGATTAACAGGTTGTTATAACTCAGAAACTTGTTTCTCCACATTACAACACCGAGCAGCAAGTCTCTTCCAAGCTTCTCAATATTGCGTCAGAAATTTACATGTAATATCACCGACACTGTTTTTTGGAGGAGTCCTATTAAGCAGTGTGAGTACACTTACTAGCCAGGATGTCGGTGAATAATAGCCAGGGACCCTGTTACAAGCTTTGCTCATTTGTGTGCAAGTGTGTGTGTATGTATGCGAGTGTGCTGCTGTGCATGTGTATATACCCCTCTTTGTAATTAGCGGATACCAGACTGCTATCAACAGAACGCTTCAGTGAATCCACTTCCAAGAGTAACCAGGAAGTGCAAACACAATTACCAGAAGAGAAGGAGCATAACAACATTTAAATATGAATTACATTCGAGATAAGAAGAGTCCCCAAAGCTTGCAGTACTGCCTGCCTGCATACTGCCTAATTCACAAAAAAATAGTACTGCCATTAACACATTTGTGTATCGCATGCATATCAATGGAATATGGTAATGCTTGTGTGTGTGTGCGTGCATGTGTGTGTGTGTGTGGCTAGGTACACACTCCTGATATTAAGCATATCTCTACAAGCGCTAAAATACTTAAAAGCCTCGAAGGGCTGATATGAGTGTCTGTATGGATAAAGCCAGTAATGTCTGTTGATAATTGAAAAAGAAGCTCATCTATCTACCTATCTAAGTACACTGAACAGTGGGCCTGTGTGGCAGCGGTTGTAGAGCTGAGGCACAATTACCTTGATATGTGGTTCAATTAAGCCTCAAAAGAGAACTAACTATGCTCGGCTGAAACATCAATCTCTCGAGAAATGCTGGAATTCTGCAATTGATCTCTTTCGCTGGATGAAAGACAGCAACAGAATAGGATTTTTAGGCACATACGTGACACATCTTTCACCGAGTGATCAAACTCACAGGGCTGGCGAGGCAGCCTGCACAACTCTGCTGTTATGTGTGTCCAATAGTGCGTGACATTACAGTCTGCAATTTAAGGAACGAGGTGGGGAAAGAACAAAAAGGAATGACACAGCAATTACAAAGTCCAGAGTCCCAACAATATATTGGATGGTGGAATGTGACTGATGGCCTCTATGTAACATAGAATATCTTCAAACCAAGTGACAGCATCAGCTGCACTTACAACGTGTTAAGGGCAAAACAGCGTATGCTACAACTTAACTATAAGACGGTGAACATGCTAAACATCAGCATATTGACATCATCACCGTGTTAGCATGCTGATGTAAGCATTAAGCTCAAAGCAGTGGTAGGCACGAAATGCTCAGTACATAATTACAACATCACTGCTACTCACTAGACTGTGGTTGCTATTTCACTTGTTCTGTTTTCGTTAGCTCATTATTAGAATTATTTTTTACTCATTATTAATTCTAATAATGAGCCAGTGAGGGAACAATAATGAGTGAGTGAATGCGTGAGATTGTCATTGTCTAAGACATCATACGTGTACAATATTGGCATAATCTTTCTGAAACTGAATAAAAAATGAGATTGTGCAGTAGTTAAGAATTCATGTCATTCCCTTTAGATTATGCACCTATTCTGTTGCACATATTTTCTTTATGCTTTATAATTTACTTTAGTTGGTGTGGTTTATTTATACCTCAAAACAGACATGCTCCAAAATAAAGACTTTTTCTTAGAAGACTGGATCTTATTATTTGTCGGCAGGCTTATAATACACCGATCATCACCAGTTCTATAGTCAAAAATACTGTGGACCATTGGACAGGGACAAGAGGACCTCTCAGGGTGTCCTATGGGGTCTGGAACCAGGACGTTGGCACTGGATCCTTTGGGTACTCTGGCTTGTTCAGTGGGGCCTCTCTCAATCAAACTTGTTCCACTGCATCCTGTTGATGCTTGATCACAGTGGGGTGTAGGAAGTTTGGAGGTCAAATCAACATGTTGGGTCATTGTCATGTTCCTCAACATGTTCCTGATTGTTTGATGTTTATGCAAACATGTGGTGGGGTGCATTTTCCTGCAGAGGTAGTCCAGTGACATTTGGGATTTGCATGAGGAAGTGTGCTTGTTGTGGGACAATGTTTATTTGGGTGTTTAAGTCTCATCAACACAGATGTCAAAATCCAAGGTTTTCCATCAGAACACCACATAGTACCAATATGATCAATGTTATTCACTTCATCTGTCAGTGGTCAGAATGTTGTGTCTGATCGGTGTCCTATACATCAGCATTTAAAAGTGTTATATTGCTACTCTGGTCTTCACAGATCTTCTTTTAATACATTCCATCTGCTTCTTTTAGCTTTTTTTGTTTGTTTAGAACATGATCCCAGCTCACTTGACTCCTCCTATGCCCTTCCCCTGCTTCACCCCTTCTTGTACTGATGTTGAGAGATGAAAAGAAGCGACACTGTGCGGTGAGATAAGGCCGGAGCTGAGTGGAAAGAAAGAGAAAGGTCGCGGCCGGGGGAGTTCAGGGGTCATCTCCGCTCTGCAGTGAGCCCACAGTCATAACAGCAAGGTGACCGACTGTCTGGTCCCTGCACAGATTTCACACACAGCTCAAAGAGAGGGAAGGAACAGAAACATGAGATAAAAAATACATTAAAGGAAAGGCAAGGTAGGGAAATGCAAATGTGAAAAAAGAGACTGTGGCGAGGAGGAAACAAAGGGGAGGGTGGAATTCAAGGGTGACCCAGGCAGAGACGCACACCACATGAGACAGGAGGAGGAGGAGGAGGAGAGATAAATTGATAGAAAAAGGGGAGGAGAATAGTAAAGCACATTTCAGGACGTCGGATACACTCTGCCTCTCATTCAGGCTGCGGTGATTACAGTTTGTTTAACTTGGTCAGACCATTTCCTTCTGTCACAGAGCCTCGACCGTGTGTGTGGTTAAGGTTTGTGTGATTCGATGTGTGTTTGTGGGTGCTTGCATTTTTGTGTGTTTCTATGTGAGTTTTAAGCCTGTATATGTGTGTGCAACCCCTATTTAGTTACTGTCAGTTTTTAATTTCTTGTATTGCATGTAACTGCAGTACATTAACATAAACATCAATGGTGATGCAATTATTTTGCTACTGGAAAACCATTGCCAGATTTTTACAACCTAATTTAAAGTTGAGATGTCAATAAGTGGCCAAATGTGCCAACAAAGTCAATATAAGAAATCTTCAGAGAGGCACTGGTGGCGCAAAAGGTCCAGAATGATTGACTTGACTAAATTATTGAGCTATTAAACATCTTCCCAAAAGAAAATGGTAATTAATTAAGCTCTGGTCAACTGTTGGTGCCTGTGCTCTCATGTGACTCCACAGGTGAAGCCATTTTCCATGCAACACGCCCTATACCGACACTGGTGGACCTTGTGATTAAACTGTTGCCTATCCAATCAATTACAAGTGTTTCAGTGTGGGAGGAAAGGAAATAAATAAATGAACAAAAAGGTCCATACACAATGTTTGAGTGTGCCTTTTTCCAGTGAAATCTTCTCTCTCCAATAATTTGGAGTGTTGCACCCTAAAAACACATTACTTTCTCATCTGTTCTCCATTTCAGTATCAAAGCCAGCTCTTATTCTCAGTTCTTTGATGTTGCCTGTTGTCATGGGGACCTCGTGAGTGCTGCAATGCTGAGCAGCATACAGAGCACCGTGTCACTGCGGTTAAAAGGGTTACATTAACATCAGCGGCAGGTTACATTAGAGCAGGGCTACATTACCCATTAGTGGTAGCAAAACACAGTTGTGGCAGTAGGGCAGGCACGGTTAGCATTTAGCTCTAATCTAACTTATCAGGGTTGAGCATTCAACCCATTTGATTTAAGTGTACTCGGCTAGTTTCTGAGAGCAACAACTTCAGTAGGCACTTTTCTGTTTTGTACTCTGAACCTCGAAACTACACTTTGCAGTTAAAAATATATTTCACTTCACACAACAGAAGAATATCCAACAAGGGTCGATCTTACTCCATCACTGAAAGTGAATTCAGGGCAGAGCAGGAGTTGATACACACTATTTGCTGCTCATCCCTCCTTGAATCAAAGATGTCTCTGTCAGATTGTTTATCTGAGGCCAGGAATATTGGCTCGCTACAGGCTGGACTTATCACACACTGTTTTACGCTGCCTGACTTATTGACTGTGAACATGGTCAACATGGCTCTTCTCATCAGTGTCCGGCACAACGACAGCATCGACTGTACTGATCTATGACCAAGTCTGACGGAGAGGCAGTCAATGCAGCTAACTAGAGCTGGCTGGTGCCTCCAAATCCGCTTTAGGCTGGTCAATGTGCTGTCTGGTCAGAGTGTCAGAGATAGCAACACATTATCTCAATGTGACACATCCGTCCCTGCAAATTAAGCATAGTAAAACTAAAACTAATGAATGCTCGCTTAGATGTTTTCATACATATTAAACAGAGGTGGGAAAAAAAAAATCATGTTTCAATATGTTTTGGCACAGCAAAAACAAGAAATACATAACTTTAAACTGCTTCTTCTGTCTTTTCTGTATTAAACACTGGTTTACTGAACAGATAATGGCTGTGTGTTTCTGGAAAAAATCTGTCGGTACGGCTGCAACTGGCTGCAATCTACTAATAAAAAGGCACAATTTACAAGATAAATTAATCTAAATATATATTCTCTCAAAAACAACAAGGATAATGAAATAAAAATCCACGAGGGAGCAGCATTCAGAAAACTAACTGTGCTTAAATTGTACTGTACTTGCATTCACATCAGCACCTTGCAGCTTTACGCCAGGACAGTGCAACACAAATATTCTCTCAATAAAACATGAATTGTACTCTCTAAACTGCAGTATTTAGGAAAGCAGCTTCTTGAACTGCACCATTGCTGCTGGGCAACTGTCTAGTAGCACTAGACGTCCATCCATTGGTCAAAAAAGCACCAACAGATGCATTAGATAAGCTGTGTGTTTATAAAGGGCTGGTATTACTTACATTGAGCGTGTGTTTAAAGCCTGTGTTTCTGACAACTGAGTATTGTCGCATATCCACTGCTATAAAAACACTTTTAGCGTGTTTTTATCACTTTGGTCCAGCCTGAAATGTTACCAACAGGCTGTTTAAATGTCATGGGGAGCTGGGTTTGCATAGCATAGCACTCATTTTTTAATCTTGTGCCATTGATGTTTACGGTGTGATGTCGTCTCTAATGTGTGAGCAGTTTCAACATACAATGAGCTACGTACCCGATCACAGCTAAACAATGTCGACAGAAAGCTTTCACTGATGCATTTGTCTCTGTCCATCGTCATTATAGTTAACTGAGAAACCGCAGCGTTCCCACACAGCAGAATTCAATGATATGGCATTGGAGGATCTTCAAACTGTTGGACTGTGTTTGCAACAGCTATGAGGGACAATTTTAAATTGAGTTGTGCACACGGAAAAAACTTTTGCATGCGCAGAGAACAATTTTCAGTACAAACTTGTGTACTGTTACACCCCTAATACTAAATGCAAGAATCAAAAGAGTGCATAAGTTGCAGTATTACCCCAAACCAAATGTGGCAGTACGACAGTCTGCCTGTCAGCACGGATCAGTGTTTGTGGATGAAGGTAGCTGTCTGGATGCTAGTGTTAGTGGAAAAAAGTAGGCTGCAGGAGAAACTAGGGCATTGCTGAGACTCAGGAGAGGTGTCTCCAGCCCAGCCTCCTGTCCTATTTCACTGCCTGGCGAGACTGGCATGTGTGTTTGGTGTGTGTGTGCGTGTGTGCGTGTGTGTGTGTGTGTGTGTGTGTGTCTGCGTGCGGGACTCAACAGAGGGAGCACCCTAGGCAGTCAAGGGAAAGCTTCAGGCACAGGAGGCAGAGAGATAACAGGTGAGCTCCAGGGAGGCCACCTGGGGGAGAGAGGAGGTCCAGTGACAGGCCTCTTTGCTAGGGTGGAAAGGATGTGCAAAAGCCCCCAGGGCACAGACCAAATGTCAGTCTGTGCACACATACTGGAGAACTGCTCTGAGCTTTATTGGAATTTGTCACTTGTGTGTACGTGCATTTCCCCCATAATGTGTGTATGCTCCAACTGGGCAGATGACTCACAACAGGAAAGGGAGCCGAACAAGGCAACACAGACAGGTGGGGGACGTGTGCATGTAGGTGTTTTTGTTTGGCCATGTGGGTGCAAGAAATAAGCTGTCGAGTGTCACTGTAAATATATGCCGTGCAGTTTCACAAGTATGCACTATACAGCACATACTGTGCTCCCACGCCTACAGTGCACCCACCCACCCATACACACATGTATCTACCTACACGCAATGTTTACTGTACTATTGTAGGCATTATTTATCTACCAGTTTCCACTTCCCAATCCTTTGGAGCTTTCCAACACATCACTAATTCATCCCTGGCATTTTCCCCCTTCGCTAAATTTGAACTGAAATGCTGGTCCTTTAGTGTTGGGCTAAGTTACATCCCAGCTCCTTCTGTAAGCCTATATCCAGGCACGATTCATCCCACACTGCAACTCTACCCTTCAATGACCGGCCCTTGTTATCGAATCAGAATGGGGATGTAGGTTAATGTGCGAATTGTGCACAGCTATTTGATCTTTAACAGTGCAGGTCACAGCGGCACTGTCATCAGCAGCATGTAGTCAGGTGGGTGTGGGTGAAGTGTCGGGTTGCCAGGTTAGGTTTTGATGGGAGAATTAGCTGGTCATGTATCCTGAAGTGTAATGAGGACTGGTTTTGTGTTACAGTATCTGTGTAGCAGTGACTGTGGATACAGCACAGTGCAGGGTTAACTAAAGCAGTGGCGGAAACAACCATTAGCAACTTCCAAGGATTCATTCTTCATCAAAACACATGAAAAGAACTTACCAGATAGTCCTATATTTTAAAGATAGACTAGTGTTAGTTTCAAAAAACAACAACTACAGCAAAACAGCTATTGCCTGTCAAAACACTGCACAGGCCATCAGGTGAGGTCTTCTGATGTAGCTTGACATAGACAGGAGAGGGTGTTTCAGCTCAGCTACTCGTATGTTTCATGTATTGATTCTGTGTGATTGAGTCTTGACTGATCCGGGAGTGTGTGTGTGAGAGAGAGAGAGTGAGCAGTGGGTGGGTGGAAGTGCAGAAAAGAGGGCAGGCTACACGCAGGCACTATTAAATTTTAATTTCAGAAAGGTCAGTTTTTCCTCAAGGTCAAACATAAAAATAACCTTCAAAGGAAGAGTGGCTGGAAAAAGAGCGACTCTCTGCAGGACTGCTGGGGATTAACCCATAGCACAGAAAAGGCAATGTATTCCACATCGAGATGCATGGGCCAATATGAAAAGGACAGCTTGTTAACATGCCCCATAAGCCAATTAGTAACCATGGTGATGAATGAAGGAGCAAGGAAACATATTGTCTGACAGAAAAAAGCTTTCAATTTGTGGTGCGCTATACCTACTCGTACGTTACGTGAGTGTTACACAAGTGCATGAAGACACACGATGCATGCAAATATATATGTATTGCACACACACGCACTCACACAACTATACATTAACCAACACATGAGGATGATTTAAAGCCTCTGAGTTGTAATGGGATCAGCTGAGGAAGATGGGGGAATCCAGGCATCACAAATCATTTCCACACATCAATGCTAATGCCACTGATACTAATCCATCAGACAACCATCTCTAATGCTGTATATAGCCGATCTATCAGGTTGTGCTGCACGCAACCTCCCTACCCCGCTGACTTCCTTCCACATGTGTGCAAACTATATTCACCAAATTCCCACCCTACGCAGCAGAATTAACGTCTGCGTAGTTTTCTTATTCCTCACAGCACCCAAAAGCACTGGCCAATAACGCAACACAGTGATATTCTTCAGTGTGAGAAGATTAATCAGGAACGATATGGTTGTTATAAGCCCTTGAATCACAGAGTGCATAGCAATGCCATCTGTGAGTTTTTTTTTTTTTAAAAGACAGACCACAGACATGCATTTCAGGCTTCTACATCAAACGTCTCATAAATACTAGAGCACTATAAACTATCGAGGAAGAAATATTTAATAGTGGAAAATTTCATGCAGAATGTTTGTCAGTTAATTACGGAATAAACAAAAGGCTTATATGGGCTTCAAGAGATGACTTATTTAGTCTCTTGCTCTCTTGATTGCCTCTTAACTGGCTCTATGTCCACTTAAAGGGATTGCATTAACCTCTGCCACTCTCTGTGGGCAGATGAGCTGCTCCCTCACACTCCCTTTAAGACGTGCTCTGTATTAAACTCTTCCTTCTTTGGCTGGGATCCCTGTTTGGCTTCTGTCCAAACACACACGCTTAGAAAGCCAGACACAGTCCAGTGTGTTCTTGTGTAGTGTATCGCTGTATAGGATCTGACACTCCTCGGTGGACAGGTTAGGATTTTATGGGGGGTTTTTTTGTTGTTTTTTTTTTTGTTTTTAAAGCACTTTGCTATCTTGCACTTTTTATATGGATAGGTTTGATACTGTGGAGTGAGGATGGAGAGCAAAGAAAGGAAAGGCAATCTTATGAGTTACAGAAACACTACGGGGATAAAATAGTGTCAGTTCAGAGGCTAAACTGACACACATTTACACATATGCTCTCACCCTGCAAGAACTCAGCTGACAGAGACTGCACACACCAAGCTTCTTTTCGCTTCCTCATCCATAGCCGTCTTTGTATTCTCTCATGTCTGCTTGAATACTCCCAGAAGAAGTTACATCCCTTAACACACCTGTATCTGAAGCGTGTGCAGCTGTGCTCTGCCCTGCTCTTTGACCTCTCAAGCTGGCGTTTCCATCCTTTTGCTCCCATCATTGCCGTCTATCCAGCCAAGCAGATGGCACACTATCAAATCTTTGGCCTCTTACCAGCCTATTCTCCTTTTGACCAGCTTAGAATTAAGGCATTTTTTCTCCTCTGAATCTGCTGTTTTGCTTCATCTTTTACTTCATCTCTTTAATTTTCACTGACTGAGCTCTCTATCCACACAAATGTCTCCACAGAGAGGTCGCTGAACTTTAGCCAAACCAGCTGAAGAAACAATGAAAGAGGATGTAATCAATGTGTTCATATGGACAGAGCATGCAAATATACACTGAACAGGCATAACATTATGACCACATGCCTAATATTGTGTTGGTCACCCTCATGTGCTCAAAAATGCTCTGAAACATTGGGCATAGACAAGAGGACCTTCAGGGTGTCCTATGGGGTCTGGAACCAGGACGTTGGCACTGGATCCTTTGGGTACTCTGCCTTGTGCAGTGGGGCCTCTGTCAATCAAACTTGTTCCACTGCATCCTGTTGATGCTTGATCAGAATGGGATGTAGGAATTTTGGTGGTCAAATAAACATGTTGGGCCATTGTCATGTGTCTTAATATGTTCCTGATTGTTTGATGTTTTTTCCATGTGGTGGGGTGCATTTTCCTGTGGGGGTAGACCAGTGACATTTGGGATTTCCATTTACATGAGGGAGTGTGCTTGTTGTGGGACAATGTTTATTTGGGTGTCTAAGTCTCATCAACACGGATGTCAAAATCCAAGGTTTTCCAGCAGAACACCACATAGTACCAATATGATCAATGTTATTCACTTCACCTGTCAGTAGCCATAATATTGTGGCTGATCGGTGTATGTGGGTCAAGGAAAGTCATTTTGTTTAGGAAAAGAAAAAAATTTCTATTCTCAAAGCATACTCATGGAATGAAAATGCCCCTGAACATTTGACACAGTCGAGACAACATGTCTGTTCTTTACACCCACTGTTGCATCCTTCCAGAAACCCTCATCAACACTAATACGGAGAGAAACAGCATGTTATTTTTAGTGTTGTTCATGCTTGCAGCAGGTCTGGTCCCTCTGTGTTAGCATATGCACTGTGGCAGAAAAAAGATGCACAAACAGAAAAAACCCCCACACACAGACACACACAGACACACACTTGCCACTTGCACATACATATTTGCAGATTCAAGCAGTCACACAGACGTACAGGGCTGCTCTGCAGTTAGACTTTCACGGTCTCACATTCCTTCCACTGAGCTGTGTATGTTGAGGCCAGTCACTCTGTCAAAACATTTCAGCACTGCCGGGGAAGGAATATACAACAGTAAGACCTGACTGCGCACACACATAAAAACACTTCCAGATACACATCACCGCGACCTGCCTCTGGAATCATGTCTGTCTGAGGACAAAAACTATAAGAGGGTGGAAAACACACCAAATCTGCTGCCGCTGTACGTTCATGTCTCTGTGCTGAGAGAACCGAAAGCAGCGGGGAGCCTTTTCGGTAGCTGCGTAGAAACTCTACTATGAAAAAAGTCTCTCTGTGTGCACACTGTTCCAATCTACAGAAGCGACTGCTGAGGGCCATCCTTGTTAACCTTAAGACAAACGTTCTGAGGAGATTTCCCGCTAACCTAAGGGGACCCTGATCAGCTGAATTATTTCTCGCTTTCCACTTACTGAATGTTCTGCTAACTAATTGGTGTCAACAGAGAGCGAAAATATTCATTTATAAATCTTGTTTTGGCGCTCTCCTGAGCATGCAAAATGGTTAGAGACAGATGAACAGAACTGCTATTTTGACCGATAACATGTCTCTCAGGAGAGGTTTTAACTTAACATTTAAATGAAGATATTACTGGTAGCAGCTCCATGATGAAAAATGTCAAAGATTGCAACAAGCCCATGCAAAACAACCCCCCCCCCAGTGTTTGTAGCGAAGCACAGACTAAAAATAATAATCTGGTCACAATCTACAGAACAGCAAATAAACAGGGTCATCAAAAAGCACAGATGGACATTATATTTTTCATGGTAAACATTTGCAGGTGAAGCTTTTCGTAAGTGTTCAAATGCATGACTATTATCCCATTTCCTCATTTACCTGCCTTATAATTTGACATCTTTGAAGTATAAGGCCTCATCCTTTTAGTATGTGTGTGCATGTGTTCAGAGTTTGTGTATGCTATGTGTGCATGCATGTGCTGTATATACAAGGCATGTGCAGAAATGTGTGTAAGCCTGCAGCACAGAAACAGCCGTTGGCCAAATACTCAAGCTTAGTTAGCGTCTTTGCTACATGGCTTGAGGAAAGAAAGCTGCCTTAGATCTGCAATTAGCATCCTTGCATTTAGTTCACACAAGGCAAACTCCTTGCCTTCTCTCACGTTAAAGATGTCAGGGCTGATATTTCATTGCACGTCAAGTTGGTTTTTACTGCAATGGACCAAAAATAAAAAACAAGACCAAGGGCTCGCAGTGGAGATGGCCAAAAGCACGTTATGCTAGGAAGTCAAACTGTGTGCGCTGACCTTTACAAGAGCCAAATTAGATGTTACACTTCATTCTATTCAAAACATTAACCTTAGCCAAAAAATGGCAGCTTCTTTTTCTGTCATTCAGCCAAAAAGACTGCATACAAGCGCACAATCTACCTACCCTCCCCCTGCCTGCAACCTTACGACCGTGTCTGCTTGAGAATGATTTTTTCTGAAAGGCCAGCTCCATATGCATGCCAAGAAAACCAGCCAAACAGGCATGAAGACACACACAGACTCACAAATACATCTGTGTGGCCTGCATTGGGCTAACCACAGGCTGTCTGTGTGGATGATGCCCCATTGTTTAGTTCCACACAATTACATTCACAATAACCCAGAGCCCCTCAGGTCCCTCGCAGCCAGAAGCTGTGTTCCATCACACAGCATTCAAGCCTGGTTCCAAAACACCCGTAATTGACTGAAATGTAATCAACTTACTGAGAGCACTAAAGTTTGTTCTAAATTAACCCCTAAATCAGCAGGTGGTGAAAACTTCCTTCAAACTCACCCACTGCACGGCCACTGTGTGAACCTGGACCTTCAGGACAGCGGCTGAGACACCTTAGGAATTGAAAAAGGAGAGAAAACCCAGAAGGGCATGGCTGTAGTGAGCCAAACCAGACGTCTCTGTCCTCTCATCTTACTGCCAGAGTGGGGACCTTGGACTTTCATGTGCTGACAAACACAATTAATTGGGGCAAAATGTGGTGTCCTTGGGGCTCTGATGACTCCTGGCTCATTTAATCTGTTCTGCCTTCAACCTGCATCTCCCTCCAGCATGGTTTTAGGCATCAACTTGCTTGGGGCTGTGGTGGCCATACCCATCTCTGCAGAGCCTTTTGTAGTGGTAAGACACACAAACCAAAGAATTATTTATCACTCCCATGTGGGTTTTTTTAGGAACACAGATTTTTTACTGCTTTAGTGGCGAAATGGAGGAAACAGATATGTTTTCTGAAACAAATAGATTGAATATAGAGAGAAAAATTTAGGGCTGGAATCTGTAACTGTAACCCAACATGAACATTAGAATGATTTTTGTTATGTATTAATCAGGATAAAAAAGAATTGCACAGGAAGGTGCAACAAGAACAAAGAGCACAGGACAAATAGAGCAGAAAGTAACGCAAGATAAAAAAACAAAGCAAGAGACATAGCAAGACTGAATGTAAGCAAAACTGGAAAATGCAATGCAGCAGGAAAAGGAGCAGTTACGCAGTGTGAAGGCAGTAAAAGACAGAGCTAGAGAGCTAAATTCAGCATGCACGGTGAGTTCCAGTGAGCCAGAGCGAGTGAGTGTTTAAACAAGTGTTGTGACTCCTACACGGCCCACGCTGCATATCGAACCGCATCAGTATACCACAGAACAGGTCTAGTGGGTCATCAGCAGTAACAACAGCGGCAGCTGAGAATAGCCTTGTAAGGCTTTGCTGACTGTCAGCCTGCTGCTTGAACTCCAAAGCAGCAGGCACTGGCTGGCTGCAGAGCAGTAGTGTGGTGTTTCATGTGGAGCTCAAGGGGCTGATGGGAGGTGTGTGTAGGGTGTATGTAGGCTTGCGGCTGAGTGAAGGCGCACAGACAAAGCAGGAAATTAAAGAGAAGGAAACACAAACACATCAAAAGATGGAGATGGCTCAGCTGCAGCAGAAAACTGCACATTGAACAATGTACGCACATTGTCATCGTGATAATTCGTCGTCAAATATAAAAATTGCTACACAGAGACATCTTCATAACCAGTAAGACAGTTTTCGTTTAGGGGCATATGAATAGAAGGAAGAAAGCATGTCATTGTACCTCTAAATTGTGCCTCTAAAAATACAACTGCAGAGTATTCTTCCATTATTCTATTTGAGCACAGTGGTGAGTGGTGTGTGTGGGAGCAAGAGCATGCGTCCTAATGAGGATGACATCACCTGTGAGTACTACATTTAGACTAAGAAACCACATCGATACGCATGAAGATGCTGATGATGATGATAGCACCTTGGTCTCACATTTTTCAATTTTACAGAGAAACAACACCATTTGCTTGTAGGCATTAACGATAATATAATTACAGGCAATCATAATTCAGCATAAAAATCTGGGTGAATATCATAATTTAGCATTTAATATGTAAATCACAGTCAGTTTAGACTTACTGTGATAGACTAAACAGCTAGTCTTGATTTTGTGCAGTAAATAAGTTTTCAAAGCCAATCAAGTTAAATAACTGTTCTATTTACAGAAGATATCAAAAAGACACAAATCGCATCCATTATCAGAGTAAATAAGAAAACTTTTTCCTAATCCTATTAACACCCTTTTTAGAATAATTTGCTTCCTTCGTTTGCTCACTCCGCATCTGACATGATCTGCTTGGCTTAAACATTTACAGCACAATTTGTAACACCTGAAGTGCCACAGAACAGATGAAATGTGGTGAATAATTCATCCCAGTCCCCCCACCCCACCCCCACCATTGAGAGAGAGGTTCAGCTCCACATCATGGCCCAAGGCCTTTTTTCCTCTCTCTGTTGTTACAGCTAAAGCACTGTGTGTTGCCTCACAGCTATTATGGCAGAACATGAATCTAACATGAAATGCACAGAATGAAGCACTAGTGTTTGCATAGAGGCGAGACCATCTATACATTATTTCATGTCTATATACACATGAGGCAGAAGAAGCACAAAGGACAAACCGAAAAGGGCAAGACAAAAAGAAAAAAGAAAGAGAAAAAAAGATGGAATTGCAGTGGAAGGGAGACTCACATTCATCTCATCCCACTGAGAACAAGGGCTCAGGATTGTGGCTTACCATCAAAGAAGAGTGATCTAGTGCTGATGTCTCATAGCTCCTAAAGGCTAAGGCGCACAAAGCCTCTCATTTCTGTGGCGTCCATTTTAACTTGGACCCTTGCCGTGCATCGTATCAGAGGTCTCACCCTTCATGCCTTCACCATGAGGAGAAATTTAAAGCCGAAAAGTTTCAAAAAGTTTCAGCTCTGCCAGCAGGCAGCTATGGTGACTACTTGACTGAGCAAGTGTTCGAGTTAAGCAAACTAGAAATATTACACCAGCTGTAGATGTTTATTTTATAAAGACTCATAGCCATTTTTCTTTGAGTGTCCCTCGCAACCTGCCAGCACCTACCGTCCTAGTGAGATTTCCCATATTACAGCTCAATAGCAAAAGCAGTTAGCTTGCCAGAAAAGTTGTGCTCGAGATCAATAAATATGATGTTGCGTGTAAACTGAGCCCAAGATCAATATGGATCTCCACAACTGATACAGAAAAGAGATGTTTGCGAGCTGCAATGCTTGTTAAATGGCTGGATATCCGTCTGGTGCAATTAGCGGACACTCTGTGACAATGATGAAACAACAAAGACAGCTCGGGGACTCTTGCAGCAAACAATCACCTGCCTCATGAATAAACTTGCTGCCTGTCCCTATGTAATAGACGGCCAGTGTAATGTGAGTGTCCATTCATGCCTGAACAGCCAAGATGGAACTTTTCTATAACGGAGACACATATAGTTAAAAGGCCACATGTTAGCGGATAGAATGAACCCAGCTTTGTTACAGGTTCCATGTCTGCACCACAGTACAAAGAGAAGAAGCTATAACAGACATGGTGCCCTGAGAAGTCAAGGGAAAGCTCTGGGGCCCTGCAGGAAATGAGATAACAGGTGAACTTCAGGGATTGTACCTGTGGGGACCTTTTCTTGTGTTAGAGAATATGAGAATTAAAACCCCTGTGGAGATGGCTTCGTTCCCAGGAGGTCTGCTGTATGAAACTACACCGTATTCCGCTACAACCTGTGGCCATAGCCAATATGCACACTCGCAGCGACTCTCACTGCATCCAGCATAGAAAACGAGACACCTGCAACGTTGCTGCGGCGCTACCGTCATCCACATCTCCAGTTCTCACTTCCTTATGACTCATTATCGCTTGAGCAACTGCGTTATTTCCTCCACATCCTCTGTCACAACCCCACTTCTATGCAAGACCCTATACTCACAGAGCAAAGTCATGCTTTTATATTCATCCATGATATCTCAAATGAGCCGTGACTGAAAGGCTCTGGATGACTGTGAGTGGCCTTTGAAGTGGGAACAAAGAGAATTCCTGCTCGTCTCAGTACTGATGCCTCTCTTTCTTTCTCTCTCCCTCTCTTTCATTCATTTTTCCTTTCTTTCTTGTTCCCCTCCCATTTTCCCTTTCCCTAAATAGAACACCTGTAATCACCTATTCTTTTTAATCTCACCTTCCCTGTGAAGAAGCAGCGATGGAGATTCGGAGCTCTTTCCTCAGCTCTCAGTTAGGAGGGTTAAAAACTGCTAAATTAAGGTAATCCTACTTTGTCGCTTCTCTCAGTCTTTTTCTCCAGTTGGAGTTACTCTTACACTAGAAAGGCTGGGAAGGAGAGATGATTCAGGGAGACAGCAAGGTCAAACATGCTGTTTGTATTACAAATTGGATTGCACAGATGCAAACCTGGAAACACACAGACACGCGGCCTGGTGCTGAGCTTGCACAGCACTACAAACAGGTGCACGGAAAAGGCCATAACACAGCCTTGCAGACACATGATGCTCACACCAGGAGAGGTGCAAACACACTGACCTCTTTTCAAGCCCATGGAGTCGCACCTCTGTGCTGCGAGCTATTTTTAGCCTTTTAGTCCTCGGACAGTTAACCCACAATGCCCTTAAATCTCACAAAGCATATGCCCCCGGTGGGACGTCTTCACTGAGATAACTGTGTTCATCTAAAGCTACACGGTCATGTGCTTACACACACTTACTGTAAGTGCTCAAAAAATGACATAAAGCACAGAGTGAACAAGTGCATGTGTGTTTTTCTAGGAAGACATGTAGACACCTGCACAAAGTAGGTGTAATTACAAAAATTGCAAAAATCTGTGAAGGTATTAATAAGCTGCTATACCTGTTGGCTTTCAATAGGATTTTGAAGTCTAGCTGCAGGGGTTTGCTCTTAATTAGGAACAGTTAGGGGCTGGCAGGCCTGGGCAATTACTGGAATTTTACTTCCAATTATGATTTTGTCTTCAGCAAGGTAAACCAAATAAAATGGTTATTGTTCCAGATTCCACCTTGTAATGTGGCTCTCACTTTGTCTTGTGCTGTAAATCCAGTGCATTCCTTTGCACTGGATTTACAGTGCAAAGGAATGCACTGTAAACACAGGGAATGTGAGCTGGGTTCGGACCATCATATGACTGGTTCATTTCACCCTAACATTTGTGCTTGGTAGAGGAGTCAATGGTGCAAAGCTACCTTCTGTGGGATTATGACTGAATGTCTTTCCGTCCGAATCCCTCCTAGATGCATGCTGTTTCCTAAGTAAACAAATAATTCTGTTTAATAACCGTGATTATAAATTTTGTCATGATCGGGCAGCCCCAGTGTCCAGTGGTGAGTTGGGCAGCGAACAGTCTGACTCACCAGATGTAAGATTCAGGTAAAAACCACTGATCATTTCAATGAGCTTTGTCCTTCCTTCCTTTATCTGTATGTTAGCGCTTTCTTCATGACTGCAAACAACTGACTACACTGAAAATTTAAAGTTTTCCTAAGGATTTTCTAGTTTGATTATCCATTTTAACCACAGCGCTTGTCTGCCTGCACGTAAATGTTCCACCAGAAACAATTCCACTCGTCACTATTTCGAGCTAACACCGAAGCTGCATTCTTTGCTTAGCTCTTTGCACGACAATTGTGAGCCAGACTATTATGATTATTATTATTCCAGAGAATGCTCTGGCTATGCAAGACTAGGCTGCAAAAACAATTATTTTCATTTTTGATTAATCTAACAGTGACTTTTCTTGACAATATAATTGCTTCATTAAGCTTTTTATATGCATTCAATTCAATACAACAAACAATAAAAAATATTCCAGTATTTTTTGAGACCAGCGTCAATTATTGGGAATCGAGCAGACCTTACTGACTTGACTGACTTACGGATATAATGATTAATTTATTACCTAACACCAATGATCTGAAAAATGCGGATCTAATACTCAGGCAAACCAGTAATCAATCAATCCCTAATTTGAAGAGCTGGAACCACCACATAATCTGCACTTTTTGCTTGTGAAGTTAATTTTGAAACACAATAGTTGCAGATTTACTCTGTATTGATCCAACAGTCGAGCAATTGTTTTAGCTCGAGTGAAGAGTACGAGTTAGATCCAGCATTAAATTTTGGGAATAAGGCTCGCCTTGCAGTCTGTGTCCTAATAAATCTCATGGCATTTTAGTGGGGTGGAAGAAAGTAAAAATTCCCTGCACCTGTCGTGTCAAAGCAGGAAAGTCTCCAAACTGTTGCAAAGCTGGAAGCACACGATTGTCTAAACTGTCATTGTATGTTTTATCATTAAGGTTTCCCTTGATTAGAACTCAGGAGCTCAACCTAAACCTTGACATTGTTTGGGCATATTGTGTATGTTGGGCAGAAATTGCAGTAATTCTATAATGTAACACATAACACTAATATTTACTGTTGTGTATTGATAGACTCATCTTAAAGTTATATTGTGTCAGCTCATAAACTTGGGTAAACAACTGTGCTATGCTGCTAAAGTATATGAATTGTACGAAAATCAAGAAATGCAGAGCTGCTCACCCCGCTCCTTAGTCAGAGGCTAGAGTCCATACTGCTGTCAAATTTTTGTTAAATAATGCATTCATCTGTCCTCGCGAGACGACTGCAAACGTACCTTTATCCTCCACTCATCCTGCTGAGTGTGGGGCTGCAGCCTGCGGCCACTCGCTGCTCTCCCTCCTCAGTGTCCCATATTCCTGCCCAGCTCTCTTTGTCTGTGTGTCTCTGAACCACTGTCAGTGTTCCTCTCTCCCCTTGCATCATTCTCTATATGTTTTCCAACTGCATTAACTAAAGCTGAGACAGGTCAATGCAGGCTGACCTTGGTTTGTATGAAGATGTGGATACGTGTGTGCTTGTGCTGTAGTTGTATGAGAAAACTGACATGTCATCTCATGGGAATCAGCATATGCAGTCTTTGTCTTTTTTATCACCATGGATGCCTCTTTTTTCATAATGATGTGTTTTAACAGGAAAATCTTAAAGAGAATATGTTGTTTTTAGAGTCTGCAGAACCACAAATCTTGAGTTAGACATTTATAGTATTCTTAACTAATGCAGTGATTGATATATATGTATATCAGTCCTTCCAGAATTTTTTTCTTTTTTCAAGATTGTTGCGGCCTAAAATGCCTGAATTTGCGGGAGTTTTTCTAAAAAGCTGCGATGTTTTAAGCTTATTTGTTGCGATAAAATTGTGGGAGACAGTAAAAAATTGTCCAAAAGTTCCTTTTTTTTCTTTGTTTTGTATTATTCATTAAAAATTTTAAAAGTTTCAAAAGTTAATTTCACATCCTGGCACACACGTGTTCACACACACGCTCAGTTTGTCACGTCAATGAATGAATCTAACTTAGCTTCATTCTTTCAGTGCTCGCAACAGATCTGGAGGCAACAGCTTCCGTCACGGTGATTTGTCTGGTCTGTGGTTCGCTTGTTTCACCCATTCTCCTAATATGTCTCGCGGTAGAAAAATGTTTGTCAATCGATGAATTTCGTTTGTGTTCCACCTCAATATTGCACGGGGTGCAAAACAGTTTACCTACGCTCTCGTGAAGAACATCAGGGAATTGTTTTGCTGTAGTTTTTGTTGCATACGTATCTGTATCTTCAAACCATGAACAAGGAAGTGAATTCGGTGACGTACGTGCATTACGTTTGCGCTGGGGACTGCTATGATTGGTGGCACTCACGGGAGGCTGGCCAAAATTGCGGAAAAGTCTCTGTGATTGGACAAAATTGCAAGGTCGCGCAGAATTCATGGAGATTGGTTGAATTTGCGTTAATTGTGGCGATCGCAACATCGCAAATTCCTGGAGGGACTGAGACATATATATATAGGTATATGTATATGTATATATATATATACTGATTTGACAGATTTTGGTGAATGTAGAATGTAGAAAGGAAGCTGAGCTGGCCTGGTCTATGTTACAGATCTCACCCATTATCGTGATCACTGCGTAATGACCAAAAGACTTCAAATACATGCAGCCAAATTTGGTTTCCTGCACTGGATGGGGCTTGGCTGTACAGTTAGGGTGAGGAGCTCAGACATCTGGAGGGAGCTCGGAGTGGAGTCGCTGCTCAAGCTGAAGTGGTTGAGGCAACTGATTAGGATGCCTTCATGGTAGCTTCCTTTGGGGATTTTCTAGGCATGCCCAACTGGGAGGACACCCCAGAGTAGACCCAGAACTCACTGGAGGGATTACATATCTCCTCTGGCTTGGAAACGCCTTGGGATCCCCCAGGAGGAGCTGGAAAACACTGCTGGGGAGAGGAATGTCTGGAATGCTCTGCTTAACCCGCTACCACCCTGACCTGACCTTGGATAAAGAAAGGAAAATTGATGAATGGACGGTGATTTTTGTCACATCCCGAATACAATCTTAGCATCTGAGCTTCTATTTCGTCGACAGCCACACTAGACAAAATGTTCAGCATGCTAGCGTATTTTTACATTTCCTAATTAACACTGAATACAAAATTCAATGAGTCTAATAGGAATGCGTTTACAGCAGTTAACAGGTATTTTAACGAAAACAAAGTGTCGACCAAACTTCACGGCAATCCATCAATACACACAGATCAGCCAGAACATCAAAACCACGTGACAAGTGAAGCGCATGAACTTGATCATCTCATTATAATGCAGTGTTCTGCTGGGAAACCTTGGGTCTTGGTGTTTATGTGGATGTTTTTTTTTCACAAGTATCGTCCACCTACACATTGTTCAAAACTAAACACATCCCTTCATGGCAGCAGCCTCCCCCAGCGCGACTCAGGAACTCGGTTTAAGCAACACAACAAAGAGCCTAAGCTGCTGACCCGACCTCCAAGCTCCCCAGGACCAAATCTGATCATGCATTCACAGGATGTACTTTATCACATATGCTGAAACATCTTATTCAAAATCACAAATCTCGACCTCACTGTAAAGATGGGAGAAAGGTCAAAAAATAGCCCAAGTTTGCATAAAATTTCTTGGGAATCCAATAATTTAGCCTTGAATAAATTGGCAGAAACTGTAGACTGACTGGCAGCTAAGACCATGCCACTACATTGGCGAGAAAAATAACTTCACCTAAGACATTATGGACCTAAATACAATTCTGACGATGGTTGTCTTTGTTTTCCTTTGGGACCTACATTTTTTTTCCTCTGGGTGTCAAGTGACTGACAAACAGCAGAAAAAAAAGTCCTGCTGTGCTTAATAAAACACAGTTAATTTAGCAGCAAACAAACAATGTTGAGAAATAAACAACAAACCCAATTAAGTCCCTGTGTTTACTATGGGTTGTGCGGCTCAGGCAATTTCGAGTTTGTGGAAGTCGTGGTTCATGGCTGCAATTCATGTAAAATAATCTTCATGCCTTCATTGCTCACAGCACTGTGTGTCTAGAAGTCTTTTGATTCATAATTATTTTTGCAAAGCCCGGCTCTTGACTCCAGTGCTATAGACTATCTGTTCAGTGTGTTCAACAGTATAAAGTGATTTCATTATTAAGATCTACACCATGATAGTGGCGCAGAGAAAATCAGCTTCTGTGCTGTGCTGTGAAAAGTATAGCCATGAATTATGCAACAGAAGGAGAGTATGAAAAGTAAATTAATGTCAGTATTCATACCGCTCTTTGGCAATACTTCATCTAAATACGGTAATGACAATGAAGCCATTTGAGCCGAATTGAACAACGTATGAAAAGTGTGTGTGTGTGTGTGTGTGTGAGAGAGAGAGAGAGAGAAAGAGAGAAACACAAACACACAATTCCTCTCCGAACCCAATTAGGCTCTGTATGTCTGTTTGATCCATGGCACTGCATGCATGCAAAACTAACACAAACAAAAGCGCTCCTCTGGAGATTACATAACCCAGTAATAAGTGAATGCCTCTCTCTCTCTCTCTCTTCTCTCACCTCATTTTTTTCTTTCTCTCGCTTCACCTCTCCAGCTCATTCTTCGTTATCAGCCAAAACCCATGCCAGGTAAAGGTCTTTTTTTCTTCTTCTTGTATTTTATTTTAATGCAACACAGAAGAAACGGATCAGACAGATTAGGGGAGAGGGAGGGGAAAAACACAATTTAATAATAGAGACTAAGCAATAAAACTAAAACTGTACGAAGGTCCCAGTAAAATAACAATGATAAAAAAACTTGCCAAGGTAAAAGTATTTTAAGCTACCAAAGCCAAAAATTAATTTCCCTGAAGTCATTATATATGAAATGCAGTTCAATAAATCAATATAGGGTTGAGCTGGGAAAATAACTGTAGTGGTGAGAAGACAAGAGAAGGCAACAATAGGCGATAGTCTAAAAACCTCTCTAAAACTAATCCTAGATTTGAAGCTCAAAGAACGGAGGTCCAGCATGTGATTGACGTCAGAGTTATCTATTTTTTGACTGAGGTCTTTAACTCTGGTTTCAGGCCGTTCACACTAAAGTTTGTCGATATATTGACCCTTCTCAGTGCGAGGAGAATGAACTGCTGCTCTCTTGCATTGCTTATGTGTATGTAACAAAGTTTATCTATTACAGTTTAATCAGAAAATAAATTGAAGTATTAATGAAAGTAAAAATACACTAAAAGCATAATAAAGTCCCTCTCTGATCTTTGATTTAACCCCTACAAACTTATCTCCATGTATCATTCTTCCATATATACGACCTTTCATCCCTGACTATAACCCCTTCCTGCCCTAAAATGGCCTACATATACCTCTAAATCTCATCATTCTGCTTCAGAATCAGTTTCCAGCTTAAAGTAAAGGTATAGAGTCCTGCTTCACAAGTTGATAGGTACTGGTTCCTTAGGTCTGTTATGTGTGAAAACACTGAAGTCTGAATCTGTCTATTGGTAGCTGTAGTTTCAAGGTAGAAATGCTCAGCCGTGGCATTGACTGCTTATTTTTCCTCTGATATGTCTTCAAGCATATAAAAAGCACCATGGAAATGTTAAAAGGTAAAAAACTGGATTTTTTGCCAGAGGGGGTCTAAAAGAGTGCTAAGTGCTGAGCGATTGAAGGTGCTAAACACAATAATCTCTACTGTATACGGGCAGTAAAATTACCATTTGTCTGCTTCTGAATATATCGATCAGACATAACATTATGACCACCTGCCTAACATTGTATTGGTCCCCCTTATGTGCTCAAAAATGCTCTGAACCATTGGGCATGGACAAGAGGACCTCTCAGGGTGTCCTATGGGGTCTTACTCTGGCTTGTTCAGTGGGGCCTCTGTCAATCAAACTTGTTCCACTGCATCCTGTTGATTCTTGATCACATTGGGGTGTAGGAAGTTTGGAGGTCAATACAACATGTTGGGCCATTGTCATGTTCTTCAACATGTTCCTGATTGTTTGATGTTTTTGCAAACATGTGGTGGGGTGCATTTTCCTGCAGAGGTAGGCCAGTGACATTTGGGATTTCCATTTGCATGAGGGAGTGTGCTTGTTGTGAGACAAGCATACTCATGGGTGTCTAAGCCTCATCAACAGGGATTTTAAAATCCAAGGTTTTCCAGCAGAACACCACATAGTACCAATATGATCAATGTTATTCACTTCACCTGTCAGTGGTCATAATGTTGTGGCTGATCAGTGTGTATCTCCTATATTTAAATTACCCAACATCTGAAAACCCACCACCAGCTGTTCTCTGGCACTCGAGGACCAGTTCAAAATCTCTGGCCAGTGCTCTGGGCATATACGAAGACTGTCTCTGCTCACATATTTTCCTGTGTGAATTCCTTGATGATTTACAGTGTGGAAACACACAAGAAATAAATCATACACCAGAACAGTGGCAAAAGGACAGAATAACTGCCCAACAGGAGCTGGGGTTAGGCAGTTATTACACACAGGACACCAAAATGAATATAAAAAGTCCATGCAGGAAGACCTCAGTTGGCCCCGGTTGGGTCTGCACCCAAATATTTCATGTTTTAACATTTCAAGAAGGCTGTTTTACATACTGCATTTAACTCAAATAACATTCTTTATGCTTTGAAAGGTAAAGTGGCTGTACATCACCATAAAGAAGACGTTACTGTCATTAAAGTGTCATCTGGCGCCCTGCCATACTGTATTTAAAGCCATGTGGGGATTATTAGCGTCTCACATGAGTCACCACCCCATCTCCTTTGGCAACCTTTCCCATTCGAAAAACTAATAGAGCCACCAGATTTCCATGAATCTCATTGTCTTTATCAGGACAGATTGATGCCCATTCACGGTGTCTCCGTTTGTCACTTTGGAGGTTTCTCTCCTGGCCCCCAAACCCCTGAAGCACTAAGCTCCAATATATCAGCCTTCCCGCCATCATGTCCCCTCTGCGCATTCACATATAAGGCAGTCATGAGTCATTATTTTTAAATGTGAAAAATAAAGTTATCTGTTCAATAGAGGAAACTCAGACTGAGATGCCAATACACAGCTTGGCGGCTTCAGTGGTATTGATAATGGTGTTGGACTTTAAGCTGAGAGCGGAAGACAGATACGGAGAGACGGCAAGAAAAAGCAAAAAAATCAGTGATGAAGGCTGTCTGGTCGGAGATTTTACATACAGCTGTCAACATGTCACAAGAAATTTGCCACATGGAGTGTTAATGTTGAAAAAATCTATTACGGTGCTCACTCATCATTTTTATGGCAGCAGCAGCGGTGAGTCAGAGGATACAAAAAGTGAGCCTAAAGAGAGTAAAAAGGAGGCCGTGTGCTAACATATATAAACATAATCCCATATTCCAATAAGAGACCATTTAGGATTAGTTCATAACATGTTGCCCCTCAGCAAAAAAGTAATCTCTTTTCACCTTCTCACTTGCACCTCTCATTTTTCTCACATCACCTTTCTAAAAAGCCACAGCTGGCATGGGGCTGACACAGTGTGGCATTGCCAAATAGTGTCCATTAATGTAGCAGACGCGCTCTGCCTGCTAATGGCTAATACCTGCTAGTGGGTGTGAAAGCGTCCAGACTCATTTATAATTACTGACTTACTGATCCTTTGATTGACTCTGACTCTGAATATGAAACAGCCTCCAGCCCCGGCAACTGTGAACGGCGGCTTAGATGGCTTTGCTGATGACTGTGATGGTGTGACGCCGAAATGCATTTCTGTGTGACAGAGTACGACTGTGGCTGGCTCTGAACCCCTGGTAATGAGCCCTGTGTACCTTGAGAAGCTGGTTTTGGACAGAAAGCAGGTTGTAGAATGCCTTGTATGCAAGGGTAAGTGATAATAGAAATGGAGTTGGGCTATTTCCTGCCTCCACTCGGGTGTTATTGAGGATGCACAGAGAGCTACTACTCCCTCTGGATCTGGCTAATTGCAGTATTTGTCAGCGGTTCCATTAGAGAATACTTTACTTCCATGCAAGTTATTGTAATGTGGTGGCAAGGCACAAAGAGACCATGAGTGGAAAGCTGCTCCACAGATTCCGCTGTAAACGAGTCAGCTCGGCTACTCTAGATGAGAGGACAACGGCAACATGAGCGTCTTATTTACAATTCCCCTGCCTGATGTGCAAGTGTCACTGCAACAGGGTTTTAATTGTCTGAGTAGGCAGGATCTCACACGCTGGACACCGGAGACACATAGACTGGCATATGGATGCTCAGATTGGATGCCTCATCGCAGCACACCCTCCTACTGACATGCACACACAAAACGTACATGCTTGTGTTCAACCAGTTGTTCTATTTTTATACCCGGGTTGGTAATTACAGCATTTCCTCTCCATCCATGCGGAGAAGACGAACCATAAATGGATGACGAGGTGTATAAATAGCAACAGCCACATGTGGACACACAATTGTACATACGAAAATACTCATCTACGCCAACACAGGGCAGTACAAACATTTAGCACTGCAGAACTATTTCCAGCCCACAATAGGAACATACATAGTTACAATCAGTGTGATGACGGTAGTGTTAACACAGACAGCAAATATTGTCTATAAATGGCAGATGAGGTGGACAGCATGGCAAAGAGTCAATCAATCAATCAGACTTTGTATATTTAGCACTTTTCATACAATCAAAACAAAAATGTATCAAAAAAGGACACAGTGATTGAGGAACTGAGAAACCAAGGAAACGCTATCCTATATAACACATGCAATGAGGAAACACCAGATGAGATAAAATTTAAAAAATACTATAAAATAAGCTATACAAATAAATAAAAGAAAACGAATGATAGAAAACATCTATTATTAAAATAGAGAACATACATAAATAAAATTATCTATATAAACAGAAGAAGAAATTGTAAAAATGAAGTGATAATCTATACATCAAATAGACTAAAATATGTAAATAGGTAAGTAAATACAGAAAACAATAAATAAAATTATTAAACATTATTTGGTGGAACATGTAGTTCTCTGTACTAGAAAACAACATGGTGTGTAATGGACAGCTGATGTGTGATGTGTAATAAATACGTTTAGTAATGCAATGGCAGTATGAGGTGCAACTGAGCAAAGAAGTGTTGCAAATCCACATGCAAACTGTCGTCCTTAAGAGTCAACCTTTTTAGGTTTTGAAGTAAATCCAATGCTTCAACAGTTTCACGGTAAATGCCAGTGCTGCTGCATGATTTGCTCTCATCAAATCACAAGAGACTGGAAGCTTGTAACTGCGTACCTCCAAGCATGATGAATTAAGGTAGCTAGCAATTCTGCACATTCTTCTGTGATTGATTTGAGATGATAAAAGTGAGGAATGGACTTGACTACAGCTCCAGTAAATCTAGAGTAATATAGCACCCTTACGTTATGTGATTTTTTTTGTGGAAATTCACGTCTTAACGAAACATAATACGATACTCTGTGGAAAGAGGCAAGAGGACAATCAGTCTTGTTACATTTTGCATGGAGATTCATGCTTAGGGAGAAGTCTCCCACAGGAAGGTCAATGTCATCTGACCTCAGACGTCCTGTGTTTGGTATGTAGCTTCCAGGGGAGATGAGGGAGGGCAAGAGGTAAGTGATGACAGCAGAGAAGACGTCCGAATTTGACAGGTCAAAAGTCTCTGACCCCTTGCTGAGATGAATACAGCAACAGACACCTCATCATCAGACCCATGCTGCTTGTGGTCTGTTAGTCAAACAAACATACGTGGCCAGTACACGTCTGTGCGCACAAGTGCATGCATATATATATACGTACGGTATAGCTGGGAAGATGAAATGGATGCCTAATTAGACGTTGATGAATAATCTGGGTTAAGGCTCCTCTGTGTGACTGCTTTTCTGGATAGAGGGGGCAGAGTATCACATGGGAAGAAAGCATGGAGCTGGAAATACACAGCAACAAGGCCCTCAGATGCTACATCTGGAGTTGCCATGGTAACCATTTTCCCAAGAGTAGTCCAGCTGACAATCAAGACTTAAAATGATATGTGCGCGAGGGTGTGCTTGTGTGTGTTCCTGTCACTGGGCTGACAGGGCGAGACAGAGTTTAATCTCAGCAGATTAAGTGTGTCTCTGTTTATCATAAGACTCCCATAAAAGACAGCGGAGGATCACAATCAAACGGGATTTATAGGATTTCCACACTAATGACTGTCCTGTGGAGGATAGCCGGGTTGAAACTTGAGATGGAGGGGAAACAAGAGGGAAGAAGTGGGAGGAAGAGGAAAATTAGTCGAAAAGGAGAAAGATAGAAACGGGAGGACCAAAGGGTGAGAAAGAGGGTCATGGGAGAATTAGAGGGAGAAACAGAAAGAGAGACAGCAGGAGAGGCACAGTGCATGGTTTAATTAGAGTGGCTATAAATAACCTGGGGCCTGACATTTGAACATGGAGACCTACTGAATGTCTCTCTGTGTTTTCTGCTGGATGTGGCTGATGTTTGAACACATGCCACCAATTTATGTGCTTTCCTCCCGCTCCTCCTGTTCTCCTCGTCGTCTTGTCGAATCTCTCCTCTCTCCATCACTCTCCCTCTTGTCAACTCTTCTTGTCTCTCTCCCACACACGCAGACACACACACACACGAACCCACGTATACGCACACTTGTCAGTCATGTCTCCATATAATCCCTCCTATATATGTCCCGGGAGAGAGTGAAAGTGACATATCAAAAACATTTTTTTTTTCATTAGCTGCCAGCGAGAGGAATGAACACACAGACAGACTTGGCACCCGGTATGATGTCAATACCCAGCCACTTATAGCTCACTCTGACACCGAGCACCAATCTCCCACACTAAAAAACATATCTGTCACTTTCCGTTGACACTGGAACACAAACTCAGTGAGAGGTTTGGCGACAGGTCTATTACATACTGCACTGGTGGAGCCAAAACACAAACCTTCTGCCTTTCAGTGTGAATTACCCACATTTAGCATTTTGCCGACTGTTACTGCTTTATGTAATTTTTTTTGCCTGTCCTTGTCCCCTTAAAAGCCTTCTTCTATCTCTAGGAAAGTTGCTATGGGAACTCTTGTTGCCGCAGCATGAGGGATGGGCAAGGAATCCAAGTTCGAGAGCTATGAAACAACATTATAAAGATGATGAGGAGGTAGCTCTGAACAAGGGAGAGCAAAAGTAGAGCGAGAGTGGAGTAAGTCTTCTGTATCCTTCTGTCAGGAACAAAGAGAAGCAGTGGACTGAGCAGACAAGAGAATGCTGCTTAAGTTAAGGAGGGGACACAGAGGTTGTTTGTCTCTGTCTCAGGAGAATCTACCTGATTTGCCAGCAATAAGACCAGTCATTACTCACCGAAGCCCAGCGGTAACACTTCAACATCTCCCTCCTCTCTCCCTAACCATCTCCCCCTCCCTTTGTATGTGTGCGCAGGGTGCTAAAAACATGCAGAGTTGAGGGAGTGAAGTCAGCCTGAGACACATGTACACAACAGAGCAGAGGACAACTGATCAATAGAGGAGGAGCAGCAGCAGTGACCAGATGAGATCACGGTAAGTAGGAATAAAATGAGAGTAGAGAAGAAGCAGGAGCGTTCTCACTCACAGCAGGTCTTTGCGAAGCTGTGGATGGTTTTAAATACATATCACATAATGTTATTAGATGTCCAAATTGTGGAAAAGTAAAAAGAACTACGACTGCCTCCATCCATAATCAGCAGCATTTTCAACTGCATTTGTTTATTTTCCCTTGCGAGAGGGAAAAAGAAACAACAAGCAAATATTACAGCAGCTTTCGGAGTGAATGAGGCAGAACCTGCCACAAACTTTTGGCTAGCTCTGCTAAGGCCTTTCTTGTTGGTACCATGCTGCGGCACATTTCAGCTTTAAAATGTGTGCTTTTGTTACATGTTGAACAAATGATTGTGTGTCTTTGTGAAACCGGCTCGCGAGTGCGTGACTATGTGTGCTCGTCGAAAAACCTTTTTTCTCATTCAATAGGCTGGTAATAAGGTTTTACTCCAGCAATATGGTGCAGCCGATAAGCACAAAGGCCAATAATCCATACAAATATTAGTCCAGGTTTCAGAAATGGCTCAGCTGAATCAGAGAATTTGTGTATGGCTGTGTGCATGTGCACGTCGTCAACTGCATGTGCGCTGTGCATGTTTGCTCGCACACTTACTGGACCATTTGGAAAACAAGATTTGCAATCAAAATGGACAAACAAAAATAGCTTTATTGAGTAGCTGGGAAGATTTCTTTGTTTTGTGCACCTGCACGTACACAGCTAAGAGAGACTCAATAAGCACTAGTGTCCCTCATATGTACTGCTGTGTGTCATTGACACCTGTGATCCCTACATTTGGATCAAACAGAATATTGTAAAGTGTGCAACATCAGAGAAGTGTGAATGTTTTTTTCCTAAAGTTAACTGAATATGCCTGATTTCTCCACAGAGAGTGTTACTGTGCATTTGCAGGTGAGCATTTCCGTACATATTCACCTCTTAAGGTGTGTAGTGTGTTCATTACTGCCGAGTTTATATTTCTGCAGAATATCTTTTAATTTAGCTCTAGTCCTAACTTTGACTTACCTGACTTCATTATCTATTATGCTCATCCACACCTCACACCTAAAACATAATGATCCTGCACTGACAATAGCAAGTCATGACTTCATTTACTCTTCTCTCACACAGCGCTACATGCAGTCCTCGTAGAGCCTAAACAAACACAAAGAAAGACAAATGCGTTTACGACATTTCATTACCTTCTATACTAGGGGCTAAACGGAAGAATTCTCATTATCACGACAAGCCCAATAACGGCTGATTGATATTTGCACACGCTATTCCGTCAGAGTTGATCTGAGGGAACGCGGGGCCTCTGTGGTCAACAGCCTCGGGAGCAACATGTTAATAGCAGATCTTTGCTATGCTGTGGTATGGACAGCTCAAACACACTAATTTCATTGTAGATCCCCTCAAGCAAATCAATACTTTACCAAGTTGAGGTCAATACATTTGCACCTTAAGGATCAATAAGTCACTAACCCAGAAGGGAGAAAAGTCTACATGGAAACATGCATGCTGTACTGTGCAAAGGTTTAAAGCACTAAAGATGTCTGCATTGTTGCCCATCATGCAGTACCATCAGAGAGGGTCCAAGGTCATCCTGCTGCAGCACAGCAGCCCCAAACATACATCCAGAGAAGAACAACAAGAAGTCCTGCAACATGATTTTCTGCATCCAGAGCCCTGATCTCAACATCACAGTCAGTCTCAGAGAACATGAAGAGGTAGCTGAAATCAAACCTAAATCCACAAAAGCACTGCGATACTGTAAGTTCTCCAAGGTGCTCGGAGCAACCTACCTGTCAAGTACATGGCAACTTCTGTGCAAGTGTAGCAAGAAGAACTAGTGCTGTTTGAGAGACAGTGTGTGGTCACACCTAGTAATAATTTGATTTTTTCTTTCCTGTTTACTGCACTTTGCAAGGAGTGCTTTATTTTCGAAAGCATCCTCACTTTACTTACTGCCCGGAAAGTTCCCACAGTACTGCATGTTCTTCTGTGGATTTTTCTCTGTAATCTTTGTTCACAAACCCAGCAGCTAGAATGAGCAGTGTAACTCAGTTGTATCCAAGGGAAGGCAATTGGAATGGACTTGAATTAAATTGAACTGCCAATCTGATGTGCTTCAAAATATGCTTTTGCATATTTTCAAAATATGCCGAGTGTTGAGCCCGAGGCAGAAAGAGCATTTAAACAGAAAACAACAGGTTTGTTGAATAAACTGTGGGCGGGCAATCCACTACAATATATCTTTAACATACCTGTTTGGACAGTATGAAAAATTATCTTTTGCCACAGTAGAAATAAATCATACTGTGCTGATATTTAAAATACAACCATACATGTGTTGGTGCATCTGACTTTTCGAGAAGGCTTCACTTGTCCAGCCACTCATGACTACATCTCTCTTCCTCAGTCTGTCCTCCTCTGTATCTCTCAACAAATAAACACATTGCAGGCAGAGAATAATAAAGCTGGTCCTCTCTAAAAAGCCGCGCCAGGCTACAAGAGGCAGTGCTGTTGTGCTCATTTGTGGCCTCCAGGTAACCACTGTGTTACTGTATTAGCAGGGCCAGATCGCTCTCTGTGCCAGCTAATGTAGGCACTCAGAAAGACTGGATTCTAATGTAAGTCAGTGGAGCATGGAGGACACACACACACACACATACACACACAAGCATGCACGTACACAAGCACACGGTCGCCCATATACATGTATGTTTCTTGGCCATTTCAGCATCTTTAGGCTGAGAGACTTTCTGGGTCAGAGTAATGCAGTTAATTTACCAAGACAGGGAAAGGCTGCAAACAAGAACATTGTTACAAGTGAGCAATAGTTCCCACTCAAAAACAACACACACACACACACACACACAAACACACACAAACACACACACACGCACACACACACACACAAAAGCAGACACAACCAAAATGCATCCTAAGATTATGAAACCTTGTCCTGGTATGGTACACTCCCTTCTGAGCCACAGAGCTTAAAAATCTCCATCAGCTTCACCAAACATTAATGCACTCATATCCTCAAGCATAATGTCATGCACATTAGTACTCAGGTTGAATGCTGCAGCCTCACTTGGTGCTGATGCCGCTATGAGCCATTTGAGATAATGATTTGTTTCTATATAGAACTCTTTTAAGAGCTGTTATTGATCCGTCTGTCTTCGACCACAGGAGAGCGAGGCGGTCTATGTGGCTGCCTAAAGATTCGAGGGTGCGTGACACGTGTCATTGCGCCTACACGCATGACAAACATGGTAAAAGGCAATCCACTGACATAGAGCAGTTTGCCTAAAAATACATTTTGAGATCATTTGTGCATATTTAAGCCCCAAATCCTCTTTGAAAAGAAATCCTCAAGAGGAAAGATGCGAGGGCAGAGGGTAAACCAGAAAAACAATCCGAGTTGGATTTGTAGATTCTTTAAAGATTTTTTTGGAAAGTGAGGGTCATACAGTGTTAATTTCTGTTCCCACATAAATAAATAGTGAATCAGAAATCTCTCACTATCCATAAAAGGACAAAATATTATGTAAGGTCTATTTAAGCCTGAGCATATGTTTGTATGTATCATCTGATCTCAGTGCATCAGCATGTTGTGGATGTCCTCAGTGGTCTCAGCTGCTTGTAATTAGCGTGTATGCAAAGAGTGCAGGAATGGATATCCCACAGGGACTTATAAGACAGTGTTGCACTGGCACAGAGGACCCTTGCATTCCCACACATACAAAAATCACACTCTGGACTTGCACAAGTGGGTGCAGCAGTAGATAAAATTAAAAGTCCAGTGTGAATTTTTCTTTGTCATTTATTTTCAAACAATTAAAATATTGTGCCTAAGTGCCTAATAGGCCATAAATCCTACTGTAACACTTCAGGCACTTAAATGCTGTAAACTGTCAAAAACAAAAGACTCTGACCTGTTTAGTCTCAAGTATAAAACAAATACACTTACATTTTCATTAAGACAATTGCAATATATTCATAATGAAGCTAAATTAAATAAAAGCCTGAAATATAATTCCAGCTTTACAATTGCACAAAGTTATTCTACCTCTCTGTTTTTTTGGTAAACACTGAAGACACAGGCTGATGGTGGAATTTTTGTTGTAGGATCATCATGTATTGAACCGTTCGGTATGAATACACATACCGTTACACCCCTGCTTGCACACACCAATGCAACACCGGTATAAGGATCAATGCAACGCTATCTCTTGGGAGGCATTAGAAAATGCACTGATGCGGGTAAACACTTGGATGAAGCAGACCAAATTAAATACACTCCAGAGACAGATTATGAGGACACTCAGCAATGTGTCACAAAGCGCCGTCTGGCAAAAGATATATACATCACAGCTTTTCTCATAAACAATGGGAGCAATGTATTCCAAATACATGTTACTGCCTTGCAACAGGCCCATGATAAAATCCCGTTTCCTTCTGTGACAGGAAGAGCGATGTGGCATTCATTACATCAGGTAGCAGCAGGGCAGCCTGCATGCCGCCTGCTGTTCCATTGTAGTGAGTATCATAGATTACCAAGGTGTTACGCAGCTTTCGTCCCTCCTGCCAGTGCAACATACCATCTTTGTCACTGTCATTTCCCTGGAAATTGAGGTGAGGGTTCAATGGTTCCTCCGTACCCATCACAGACAGCAGCAACAGTGAGGATAGAGCCTGGTGAAGATGCGGTGTCAACCTCATAACACCGACAATACTGATCATGGAGAATGCCCAGCGGATGGGTTAATGCAGGTTAAATTATCAATATCACAAAGAAGGAAGCCTGACTAATCACTCGGTTGATGCGATTTCCCCCATTCCCTTACAAATGAATGATGGTCTAGCTGTAGCAGTCAGGCCAATCTCTCAGGAAACAGGCCGTGAGTGCGCATGTATGAGAGTGCATGTGTATAATGGCTGGCAAGCTGCTGGGGTACTATCTCCTGCAGGAGTTTCACAGAAAAAAACTATTCATTTTTCATTACTGACCATAAGAAGGGACATGATTCAATATTATGGTAATAAATTGCTTCCTCTCTTAAATATCTCACTCAAGGGAGGAACAGCTGAGCTCAGACAGGGCACAGCGCCAGACAGTCCAGGTATTTGGTTGGCCAACACACACACGCACACACATCTACACACACAGTAATACGTACTACAGGTATTGGCTTTGCACATTTCCCTCTTCAACATAATTGGGGGCAAATGGGGATGTGGTGACATTTAGGGCTACAACTAAATTATTTTGATTATGGTTAAATCTGCTATCTACTATAAAATCTAATTTCTCCAATTAACTGGCCAACCATTTGGTCCATAAAACATCAAAGTGAAAAATGCCCCCTCCAACTGTCCAAAACCCAAAGATATTCATTCTATTACAATGCTAGTTTCAAAAAGCAGTAAATCTCAGAGAGAATAATCCAGTCTCAAAATAGCGGCAGATTAGTTTTCTGTCAGCTGACTGATTCATTAACTGTTTACAGCTCTGTGCCTACAACAGAAATTATACAATGTGACCAGGAAATCAAATCAATGTGTCACACAATCAGACAGGTGGCAAACAGTTCTCCTATGCTCTTTCAGGTGAGAAACAAATGTAATGTTAAAACTACAGCGTGGAACTTTTGTCTCTTCTTTCTGGTAGTGACAGCAATTACACAAATACTATCACTTACTGGTTTTTCTTCCTCCTCATTGCTGTTGTCACTACCCAATATATAGTCACAGCTGTAGCCTACGACATCTGCATTGCTATGGTTGGTTCCCTCTTTAGGTCTGGTAAACCAATCATTGCTGGTTGATGTAAGCAGTGTGTCAGAATGTGAAATACATAAACACTTACCTGGCGCTGACAGGTTATTTTAGACATTGTGTGAACTCCTTTGGCATACAGTATGATGGACATTCATTTACAGTATACAATAGAAGTCGCCGTGCAATTTTACTTTAATGTCAACTGATTCAAAATTCTCCTCTCAATAATTGCATGGTTTCGAAACTCCCAAATAAAGTATTCACTGATTACAGTCGATCAAAAAAATATATTTTCGAAAGCCTGCACTGAAAATTCAGTTCCCAAAGTAGAATGCAACGAAAAGGAATACCTTTGTAATCAGTGACACACAAGGTAGAAAAACCTTGAACTGATTACTGAAACCAAATTGAGTGTACCTCTGATTCTTAGTTAGTCAAACTGCATGAGCATAGTTATAGAAAATAACCTGTGAACTTTTTCAGTTTCAGACCTATGAGCTGTGTCTTTCTGCATGTCTGCATCATGGCTGGACTTGAAGATGAATTGCCAGGAGACCTGAAAAAAAAACCTACCATGAAATTTTACAAAGGTTGAAAAGGATACAAGAAGATCACTGACCAGCTCAAAAATGAGTGGAAACAGCATTGCAGCAGTAATTGGGGGTATAGAATGAGCCATGGTAACACAAATCAGTGCCACAGTCCTAAAATGACACCACAGACAATGCACTGCTTGCACAATCTAGCTCTAAAGATGAACAAGTCAGGCCTGGCACAGGTGTTGCAACCTAAAATCAGAGCTCCTGTGACAGCTCAGAGAGTGTGAAGGACAGTGCATGATGTCAACCTCTATGGACGGCATCTAAGAAAATGACCCTTGCTTGCTGTTCAGTACAAAACTGCAGGATTCAATTTTGTGAAAAGACATGAAGAGAAGCTTGATGAATATTAAGAGAACATTTTTGGTCAGAATAGACCAAGGTGATTTGGTAAGCTCAGATGGGGTCCGACATGTTTGGCGTGAACCACAGTAAATGCATAGTCGTAACAGTTAGTGGAAGTGTGATGATATGGGACTCCATTAGAGCAAAATGTGTTAGTAAGATGACATTTATAGATGGGGCCATGAATGCCTGCGGATATACCAAAATACTGGTTTCCCGCATGCAGAGGAGAATCAGGTCTGCCATCAAAAATATAGGTGGACATACAATGTGTTGAAAAATGAAAGATCTGACTTTTATTAATGAAAATATTGTAACCTGTGTGTCAGTGATCAGCTGTTTTCACTTTTGTTACATCAAAATTACTTTGGGGCCCGTTTTTGATTGTTCACTGAAGCTCAGGAATAACACAATTATTTAGAGGTAATACAATTTTGAATCATTTGTCTTTTAAATGGTATCTAACTGTACTCACTTCTGTTGTATTCTGTATATGTAAAAGTACTTCACTATAGCTTTAAAATGATTTGACATAGTCTGTCCCCATGCTTTCTTTGGAATGAGTGATGATTACTAACATCTCAAGTGTGCCCACCTCTATAAAAATGGCTTAGGCAGTGTGACAAGACTGGAGTTCATTTAATATGTGTGATTGTGTGACTCCTTGTGTTTCTTACTCTGGCAAACCTTTAAAGATATCAGATCTCAGCAGTTCCCTCGGTGGGAAATTGTTATGGTGCTCAGTAGATACAAATCTATGAAAATAATACCACAGTTCTGAAAAAAAAGACTTTTTCCTTTAACACACACACACACACACACACACACACATGCACAGATGTGTAACTATAACACTATCAAGTTCTACACAACAGTCTCATGCTAATGAATCCCACTGAAACCCCAGCACTTGTAGTTAAGCCTCATTGCCTCACACTGACAGTGTTGTGAGTGCTGAAGGGCTCCCTTGTGTCATCCCTCCTATCCTCGCTCTTCCCTCTTTCTCCTCTCCCTCCTTACTTCGTTCTGTCCATCTCCAGCTCTTTAAGTTTTTGTCAGTGCAGACGGGGAGCCAGGCCGCATCATTAACCGCCTCTTGCGGTACAGTCTACACCCCAAATGCAGAGAACAAGGCTTTTATGCGCCACAGTGGCTGATGGACGGTCTAATTCTCTATTAATGGAGGCAACACAGCCTCATTGCTCATTAAAAATGAATGGAGACAAGCTCTCTGCACTGATAATTACACACACACACACCTGGGTACGGCTGACCCTGTGTAATACTGACAACAGCGAGCACTTACGGAGACACATAAAGTGAAATGTAGGCAGCGAGGAACAGACACACATAATAAAGAGTCAAAACATGTGGCAGGAGTACAAAAATTGTTTAACTAGAATTAAAAATAAGGGCTGGCCTCCTGGTGTGAGAGTCACACTGTAGTAGAGCTTCTCTCTGGCCATGGTAATAACCCACGAAGGAGGGATTCAGTGTTTTTAAGCAATTAAAGCAGCGGGATGTGCCTTGTAAATACGGGAAAGTAAATATGAGAATGTTAAGTAAGCAAGAGGCCTCATTAACACAAACCAAGACTCAATACACACACAAAAAAACACCATCTTATTTTATAAAAGAACTGATGTTGGTAGAGAAGGAGAATAGTGATACGAAAGAGTGTAGTTTTGTCCAAGTTAAGTCAGGTGGGACACTGCCCTTTGGTACAAAACAAGAAGAGAAAAGATTAAATATTTAAAAAGTAAAACAAAAGCTGACAGGAGAGTGCTGAGCAGCAACATACTGAAGGTGGATGAGTGGTGCAGAGAGAATTAGTTTAGGAGCAACTGCAACGGAAAGACTGGAGGTTAATGATAGCTGTCTCAGTTTCCATAGAACGAATGTATGGGGGTGCTGCCATTATGCTAAAGCAGGCAGGTAATTAACTAAAATGCCTAATTAATTCTGATGAAAGAGAGAGATGCAGATCAGTGAGGCAGAGGTATGAAATGATGACAGTAAGAGAGAGGAAGTGACAGCGAGATCAGGAGTGAGAGGGAGAAGAGTGTGTTGATCACTGAGTCAGGGCTGGCTGACATACAGCGCACAGTAGCACGCATTCAGCCATGCAAATGTGACTGTTTGTTCAATTACAGCTAATTTATGTTTACACAAGAAAGCGGAAAGTAACCTAAACAGGGCCAAACAGCCTCCGGGGCCAAAGCTATTAAGTAAAGCAGCCTTTTTTATTGATTGACTCAGATATTAAAAATGCAGTCACCATCGAGACCTCCTGTTTAACTATGCTCACATTAGAGGCAGAGACACAGTGATAAATTGCCCTGGGATGACGAGAGATGCCTGTTCCTGATTCTCTGAACCACTCTCCCCACATGACACACTTCCACCCAAGCAAGGACTGTTCCCTGGCTTAAAAGTGCTGAGTTGTGACTTCTGTTGAATCACAATTAAACAGGCAATCTGCTCAGAGCTGGAAAATAAATCAGCCCAACAAAAATACTTCAACCAACTCATGCTCCCCGAGAGTAATTTATCAATGTCCATGCATGGGCAATAAGCAATATTGATGCTTTTTTTGAATTTACAAGTATGATTCTGCTATTTGACCCGTGGGTTACCATAATGAGCAAATATTCCTCAGAAGCGTGACAACAAATACACCAATCAGGCATTACATTATGACCACCTGCCGAATATTGTTTTGGTCCCCCTTATGCGGTCAAAAATGCTCTGAACCATTGGGCATGGTCAAGAGGACCTCTCAGGGTGTCCTATGGGGTCTGGAACCAGGACGTTGGCAGTGGATCTTTTGGGTACTCTGGCTTGTGCAGTGGGGCCTCTGTCAATCAAACTTGTTCCACTGCATCCTGTTGATGCTTGATCACAATGGGGTGTAGGAAGTTTGGAGGTCTGGAGGTTTATGTTTTTGCAAACATGTGGTGGGGTGCATTTTCCTGCGAGGGTAGGCCAGTGACATTTAAGTTTTCCATTTGCATGACGGGGTGTAATTGTTGTGCAGCAATGTGTATTTGGGTGTCTAAGTCTCATCAACACGGATGGCAAAATCCAAGGTTTTCCATTAGAACACCACATAGTACCAATATGATCAATGTTACTCTCTTCAACTGTCAGTGGTCATAATGTTGTGACTGATCGGTGTATACAATTGATATAGATGGAGCTGGATGCAAGCAAATTGTAACACAAGACAACAAGATGGATTATACAGCAGTGAGGAAAAAGATGTCATGGGGAAGAGATAGGGTGTGATGGTGTGTATGCGCGACTGCCTGTTTATAGCATAGTAGCAAGTATAGGGGGCATGTAAAAATAGAGAGAAGTCAGAGTGTGCAAGATAAATTTCAAGCAGCAACACTTCAGCTGATGGCTGGGTCGAGAGTTTGAAGAGCAGTGCTACTCTGAGTAGTTGCGAGTCTGACTGGTTATAATTCAGTATATTCAGAAGGAGACTTTTGGTTTAAGAGGCTTAGTTACCTTCACTGTTTTGTAACATCTGTGACAAAGCAAATACTGTCCGACATGTTTTATCTACTCTTCAGATAGAGTACCTAGCATATGCTGAACAATTTACAAAATATTATCGAATTCACATTATGAGTGAAGTGCAATATCTAAATCACAGGAGTTACTTTATTTTTTTTTTATAAAGGTAAAATATGTCACAACATACTGTTACAAATGAAGCACTGTGGAGCTAGGGTGATGCGTCGGCCTATAAATCATGTTCTCTGGACGTGAGGGAGCACACTGGTTGGGTACAGACCCAAGCAAAAATCACATCATCAATTTTGTATGTATTTCAGTGGAAACAAAAAAGTTAAAAAATGACTATTCCCAATAAAATCATGACTCATATCACCATGTTGAATAATAGCAATATACTTTCTTTTGCATATTGTTAAGCTCTAATGGCGACTAACAAATCTTGATTGGGTGGAGGATGTGGATTAACTTTTAGTGAAGTTATGTCCACTAGAAAGACATTTACAAATATTGTGTGTGGATGTGTGCAATTTCATTTTCTATTAGGATTTAGTGTATTTTGAATGTGAGGAAAGTGTGCATTGTGTAAAATGTTTCACTCTCCCTACCAACTTCTTGTCTTTCCAGTTTATTCAGATGTTGCAAAGTTTGATCAAACCTTTAAATAAATGACCAAACAATACTTTAAATGTGACTATATATGGCAGGGGTCTCAAACTCCGGTCCTCGAGGGCCACTATCCTGCATGTTTTAGATGTTTCCCTCTTCTAGCACACCTGATTCAAATAATCAGGATCGTTATCAGGCTTCTGCAGAGCTTGATGATGAGCTGATCATTTGAATCAGGTGTGCTGGAAGAGGGAAACATCAGAAACATGCAGGATAGTGGCCCTCGAGGACCGGAGTTTGAGACCCCTGATATATGGCATTGCCAGCAAGTAGCCATGGTATAACCAATTGTTCCTTCTCCCAGTAGACACTATCCATTACATTTCTTGAGGCTATCGTTAAACTGTTGTTTTCACATTGAAGTATTTTCCTGAAATCAGTTTAGTACTAACTGAGCTTTAACTAACAGTCTGAATCTAATGGCATTGGTATTTTACGGTTCTGATTTTTACTCTTTTGGACTCTAAATGATTACTAGGTGAATTATGTCCCTGCCTGGACTGTTCTTCACAGGTTTTCGCTTACCTTCTTTCCTGTCAGGAGACCAAATGCATCAGATTTAACAGTTTCTTGATTCTGTAATAACCTTTGCTCTTGAAGAATTTCATCTTTGTCAGATTTTTAATTCTTCAATTCATTGTTTTATTCCACAGCTTCACTATTGCTTCCACTAAAAACTCCCATATTCATCCTCTGGTGTAATGGGCAGAATATTTATCCTGCTTATAATGTACACCTACATGCATAATGAGGAATGAGGGAGACAAGAGCCCAAGTTGTTGAAGTTATACACCCTCTCTTATGTAATCAATAATTAACCTCTTAAAGCAGGGCAATGTGTTCAACAGTTATTCTACAGTTAGAGAGGGATAGAGTTGCTAAAGTGTGCTGCATTTCCCCAAAAGCAAAAAGCTACACATGAGACGTTCTAAACTGGAAATCCCTCGTCTTGTCTTGTCTCTTGGCACCAGTTGTTTAGTGGCTCCTTTCTACTAAAGCCCCAGGGCAGGAACAACAACAACTCCCAGGCTAGGCTTAGCTGGATCCTTCCACTGATAGCTTCTGCTGTTTTGCAATCTATGTGCTGCTTTCTATTCAACTCAATTCAAATTAAATTTTATGTATATGCTGCCAATTCAAAACATACATCAATCTTAGGGCACTTTACAGAAGTAACGCCAGGACTTAACAATATTATGGTAAGAAACTGTACATTTTCTGCAAGCGCTTGTTGACAGTGGGGAGAAAAAACTTCCTCTTAGCAGGAAGTGGTCAGAGAAGATGGCCATCTGCCAGCTGAGGTGAGGGGAGAGAGAGAATTTGTGTAAATGTTACGGAAACAATAAAACGCCAGATGAGTCTGTCAGGATGAATGAGTGCAGCATAAAGACTACCAGGGAATGCTTTCTTCAATTTTATAAAGCACAAATGATGTTGACTTAGGAAAAAAAACAACTTAATGACTACGTCAGGCAGAAAAAAATGAAAGAAAGTTGTTTGCTCACAACAACTATGCTATTTTAAAATATGGAAATGGTATTTTCAGCTGATGAAAACATAAATTTCAAGGATGCGTAATGCAAGCTTAGCTCTCATTCAACAAAACACTGAGTTATGAAAATAATAATTCATGCAATATCACCTTATCGGCAACCAAAGCATTTTACCTCACATACCACTGTTTTCATTCTATCTTTGAACAGCAGTAATGACTTCTCTCTGCAGGACTGAAACACTTTGTGAACAAAATAATGAAAGAAAGGACAAGGCATTCTTCGTCACAAAATGAACTCGTACAAATTGCAGCAAAGTACAAAAGAGCTTGAAAGCCCAAAACATGACCTGTTTCAAATGTATCCTGCTCAGAATGACAGTTGTTCATCACACATCTCGCTCCTTTTTGCCACTTTTAGCAGCAGAGGGCAGGGACATGCAGAGCCGCATAAATGAGCTTAATGCTCGCCCATGTTCCTCACTTTAACAAAACATCTTCAACTGATGAAACACAAAACAGGGGGCAAAGGGGTTTACGGTCTGAATCTCAAAGTAGAAGCCATTAAATGAGGGATAAGAGTGCATGCATGCACGTGCAAACAAGCATGGACACACACACACACGCATACCCAAAAACCCCTGAAAATCCAATTGGACAAATGAAAAAGATAAAAATCCCAAATGTGTCAGAAGCACTCCGTGAAAGCCCTCTGGCTGCAGGGTTAATTTGTTGGGTTTATGTGTGTGTGGGTGAACTTTACTGTGTGTGCAAGCGAGAGAGATGGTCCTGTCCAGCTGCTACGCTGCGACCCACAACCACAGGCGACAGATCCTGGATAATTCATCATATTCATTATTCCACAGGCCATGAATACCAAAGAGAGCGAAGAGAGAAAGAAAGACGCAGACGGCCGGCCAGCCACCACAACAAGCCCTATTTACCCTATCACACAATCTGTTAGTGCTGACAGATTACCCCACATCACTGGCCCAACATTAGTCTTTGACAGCGTGCGCTTCGCAAGGCTTCCCTCTCACTCCCTCCCTCCTGTTCACTCCCTTTTCTCTGTCTCTCTCTCTGTCTCTCTCTCTTTCCATCTTTTGTAACTCCCCAGGAATTCAAACAGTTTTATATTTCCATCAGACAAAGATCTGGCGGATTTAACATCAGGTCTGACAAGCAACGTAAGTAAACAGTTATTGAAGATGAAAAGAAGCGTTGTGCGATGAGGGAAAAGGTCTTGACTTACACAACCTCTCCATCTCTGCTTTAGGCTGTAAATAAGTAAACAGTAAACAACACGGATCCGAAGTGGTGTCGGGCTAACTTATGTACTCAGCCTTTTAGAATAAAAGAAAAATATAGTGATGAAGCATCACCTAGGGTGAGAGTTATAAACATCCATGAGTCAAAGCTTTTGTGTTCACATTTCTCACATATTCACATTCACATTTATACACACACACACACACAAAAGAACACAAAGACATGCACACAATAGAAAAAATAAAAATCGATAAGCAGGTAAAAAGGTGAAAGTCCTGATATGTGGTTACACATACGTGAAATCGGCTAACTTCTTTCACCCTACCATCCATGTTGATAACATCATGCTGGAACCATGTTAATTTTCACTTTATCTTTCCGTCACTGTTGGTCAACCTCCCGCCTGTTTCTCTGGCTTTTCATTTCCATCCATCCTCTCATCCCTCCTTATCGCACCTGCACCTTCGGACCTCAGCGATAGGCACCTCCACCTGGTTCATTATGTGTCTTAGCGTGAAACTAGCCTCTCCTGTTTTGCTCTGACTCCCTCCTGGGGTGATCCAATCCTCCCCTCTCATGAACCCCGCCACTAAAAGTCAGCGGTTCAGACCTCCCAGGACAATATCAGGTCTGCTGTCCATCTGTTACAGAAACGCTCGCCAGAACCACCCATACCGATCGCTGAGGACAAAGCTATGACGACTCAAATGATCACTGAACCTGGCACTGAAACACAAGTTTAATAAACTGTAACTAAAAGAAATTTGCTGTACCTTAGCGACGGGAAGACAGTCTAAAACTAAAAATAACCTAGTGTGAAGACTAAAGAATTGCAAGCCTATTAAATAAGCCTCTAAAATGATTAAACTGTTAAACCCCTCCACGCTATAGTGGTTCCAATTGAACATATCAAATAAAAGGTGCCAATTTATGGCTAAAATAAGAAACTTTGCTTTAATAACGATTCATTTGTATTTTGGGCAGATCTTGATTAAAGTAATGGAATTCTGTGTGTGTTCATGTGTGTCATGTGGGTGTGCAAGCATGTGTGGAGTGCTGTGCTTTGCCAGGGAGCCCACTGCGAGAGCACAGTCATCTAATCTAAGATCAAGCAGCCTTGGACACCTCCTCACTGTTTTCCACTGGGAAGAGAATGGAAAGCTGGACTCAGAATCCATCCATCCACATCACTTGTTCCTCCCTCTCTCCCTTCTTACGCATCTCTCTCATGTCTACATCTACTGTAACTCTTCGGCTTTTGGTTCACATCTATGTTGGTTTTTTACCTCTCTCACTGAACTGAAGCATCATGTTTAAATATTAGATATGTCTAAAGTTAGTATGATGACATTATGAGCGTATGAGCACAAAAAGAAAAAAGGACCAAGTAAACCTTTTGAAGGATCCCCGGAGAAACACGGAGCTGCAGATGTGGCAGCCTTCACACAAGGTCAAGTATAGAGCATGTGCGCTTGGTATTCTAGACGTATGCCTGGCGGCGTTTTAAAAAATGAGTTTAGATGAAGTTCTGAGTCCCGTCGACGGCACGTGAATCAGATGAGTTGCCATTAATGATTCACAGCGGGTCTGGATTTGCTGGAGGTTGCTGGCAGACGAATGAGGCTATTTTCCAGTTGCTCCAAGGTTAGCAAGACCTTAGCGAGCGTGCTCCTGGGGCTAACTCAGTTCTGTCATTACAGGCCCCAGCTGTTAGCCAAGTTACTACTCTCAACCCAAGGCATGCCATTCATCCATCTGAAGACAAGAGGACAGAGAGTAAGGCACATGGAGTGATTTTTAATTACTCATTTGAAGCGTGGCATAAGACTTGAGGCTTTTTTTCCGACTGCATCCTTCCTGCAAAATAACCATATATCTGTTAGTACTCTAATATCTTACCATTCTGTCAGTGATCATCTGACACCCATTTATTAATTTCAGTTAAATTGTATCTTGTTTTTGCTCCGACTGTTTATATTAGTGCTGAAACCATTAGTCAAGTAATTGCTGCAGCAAATATTTCAACGAGTTACGCATTTTTAATTAGGTAATTTTTCAAGCAGAAATAGTAAAGTAAGAATTTTCTCATTTTTCTTGTTTTAATTGTTGTCGGAGGAGAGGTTTTGGACTGTAGGTAAGACAAAACAAGCAATTTAAAGACACATTTTGGGAACCAAAGTTATTCGCTTTCTTGCTGAAAGACTGGGACAACAGCTGACCTGGAAGTCACAGGGCTTAGAAATTAAACAAATAAGACTGAACTTGTTAATTAGTGAGCTTTAGAGGTGTAGGTAAGTAGGGAGTGAGCAATCTGACAATCTGTTGTAATTTGGCATATGAGCTGCTTTTCAGAGAATCGTGCAAATTGCATTATTAAAGAATCAATATGCAAGCATTGTGTTTAGCCTCCGCCCATCCTGTCTTCTGTTTCCCTGTCTGTAGGCTCACCAAGTCGTTCTTGATGTCATTGAACTCCATCTTCTCATCCCTCTCACCCAGAAGCCAGCAGTTAGCCGGGGATCTATTCCAACCAGAACCAGCACCAGGTGGAAAATGCATTCAAGAGCTGTTACGCCAACCGAGGCTAGTTATGAGATAGCTGACTACCATCGACAGCTGTAGTCCAAGATGCACCGGGGCTAGTTGGTTAGCAGAGACTGAACTTTCAAAATACAATACCTATGTATGACACTTTTATATAAATAAGTTACTGTCCTAACTTTCCTACTGCACATGAGGTACGCAGAGGAGTGATTAGACGTGACATGATGGCAACGATGCATTGGGTGCACTATGCATCTTGGCTGTTCAAAGCATTATATAAACAGAAGGCAACAAGGTGGACAAAGAATGGTGTTGAGGGGACCAACATCCTAAAAAGACAAAGGGCAAACCGATGTAGAGATTTGTAAGTTGGGCCTTGAGGTAACAGTCAACTACACGCACAACAATCCACGTGATAACAAGAGTTTAGTGAAATCTGTGGGGAGAATTGTGATACAAAGATTGTGGGCTATGATTCCCCCCCATCAGTTTGTCATGTGATCTTTTAGCCAGGTCGCCCATCCTCACTAGCAGGCATAATTATCTGACTCTTGGACAAAGCCAGCTTGCTGCTGTACCTTGTTTCTCACCAAGAAAAGCATTCCCAGCAATGTCAAACAGTTCTTTAAAGACTACAGGAACATCTGAGTATTCTTATAAGATTTTATATATTAAGGAATAATATACAGTGTAAAGTATTTGTCATTGAAGAGCTGACAATGTCAGGTTGTGGGTCAGTACCTGCTTTGGAAGCTGAAAGTCACAACTAATGCTACACCAGCTTCCCCTCAGGCGACCAGCTATGATATTTTCAACCAAAAAGCATTTAATTAAGTCTTCTCATTTTCCTTTTACTGCCTGCTCCATCCATAATCTTTTCTTCATTTTCCAGCTCTATCCCTCCTGGGAAATCACAGTTGATCCCTTCTTTCATCTCATCCCCAACTCTCCCATCCCATTTGTCCATTCCCTTTAACCTTTAGAGGCCGACTGGACAATTCACCATCAATCAAACAGTTACCGCCAACAGTTCTATCTTTACTGACCAATTAGACACCTGGAAACTACTTTTTTTCCTCCTCTCCATACCACTTTACTTTCCATGCTTCTCCATTTGTTTTTTATGCCGCATTTGTTCATTCCTCTCCTCTTCCCTCCACTCAGTTCTGTTGGGGTACTCTTTTAAGCACTGGATCAAAGTCATGAATAAGGTGGGTTAGCCACAGGCATGTAAGCTAACGGCTTATACTCTTCCCCTACCGCCCCCTATTAACACACACACACACACACACACACACACACACAAACACCTGCAACTTCCCACTCAGAGTCTGACTAAGACTCATGCCCACATATACTCAGAAGTAACACAACAAACACTAATGCCCTCACACACACACACACACACACACACACCATACAAACACACACACACACACACACACACAGTCATCTATTGTGAATATAGATCCCATTTCCGTTATATAGGCTAATTCCCCTCTCAGATCAGATGTCTGGTGTTCACTGGTGTAGGAGGAAAATAAAAGCACAGATTTTTGAGTGTGGTAATTCCATTTCCTTTACACTCCATATCGGTGCTCTCAGCAGGGCAGAACGCCACAGGGAAGCAATGAATAAACGGATGTGGAAATAGTCATGAGAAGTGGCAGTAACGTATGTACCGGTCTTTCACTCTTGTACAGGGGACATACAGAACAGTAAGTGTAGGCGATTATCGAGGAGAAACCTGACTTCTCTTTGAGAACACACATCTATAAATTCACAGATGCATGTAATGCCGGAACATGTTAAAAAAATTATCTCAGGCTCACAGGGAGACTTATTTTTATCAATTATAATGGCAAGCATAAGGGACTAATGAAGAAACATGAATGAATCGTTGCTTCATTGTTTTAGTCCCACTGGTTCAACTTGCAAATACGTCTCATCCTGTCCCTGAAAGACTGAACATAAATGCAGAACATATTTGCCTGACTTTCCAAACTTGATTTTTTTTTTTTTTTTTGGGGGGGGATTGATAGCCTCAATCTCTAGAGGGAGTGATTGGTATGTGTTAAAAAAAGTGTTAAAAACGAAGGAGAAATGAGCGAAGCCGAGTGATAAATCTTGATGTCAGATGTAAAATGAAATGATACAGGGGTGATGAACTGCAGTGTGTGCCTGTGTGTGTGTGTGTGTGTGTGTGTGTGTGTGTGTGTGTGTGTGTCAGGGAGCTCGTCTGTATGTCCATCTCATGGTCCCTGAGGGGTGAACTGCTGTCAGTGCTGATGTTCAGACGGCCTCCACCTCAGGGCCCAGCCAACTCAATCTTATTCACATGAACTCATCTAAAAGAGAAACTAAATGAAGCAGCTTGCGAAGAGACAAGACCTGCGGAGAGGAAAGATGGGACTTGTGTATGCTCAGTAGGAAGACATTTGAAAAGGGAAAATGAGGTTAAAACAAGGCAGCTGGCGACAGAATTAAAACTTTTGATGAAAAAAATACAAATGACACGTCTCAGTTACTCAATCAGCGAATTAGGAGTGTCCCGTGAAGTGCGATCTTCCCATAATCTCATCTCTCCAAAGGTACAGTAGCATGCGTTTCCAACCCTCTCTGACTCTTTTTACATAATCAGGGCTACTTGACCTACCATCTCTTTCAGCGCCTCCTCACTTACACAACTCTCCCACCTACGACACTCTGAATCTTTCATGTCCAAGAACCGTGAAGCCGAGAGAGAGAGAGGAGAGAGAGAGAAACAGAGCCATAATACTCTAACGTCTAGTATATATAGCTGTCTGCTACTTATGAGTAAGAAGTAGCAACAGAGCTTATGAGTAATTCACTGAGTCAAATGCATGCCTGTTAAGGATCTGCAACATGGTTTGTTAAACCACAACAATACACTTGGATTTCTGTTCTATGCTCTTTAATGTGCTGGGGCGAAAATATGCCTTTTAATATATATATTTATATGTTGCGACAAAACTAGAAACATTGCAAATTTGTTGTGCATCTTGGCTGCTGTTCTACTCCTCCTTCAACAGTCTACTCTTTCACAGTTTTCCGCTCATCATTTCATTTATTGCGTCTTTTCAGCGATGAAGACCACCCGGATGCCGAAAATAGCTCTTCCTGCCTCCCGCCTGTTTCGTCGGGACAAGGGCTCATGGAAAGGGGTCGAGAAGGTGAAAGTCAGCCCTCATCAGTCTGGAAGATTCTGTCAGCGGGTTGCCGGCAGCCACTCCTCTGCCAACACTGCCCCTCCAAATGACTGCGCCGTGACAACCTTGTACCAATCAAACACTGTTCTTGTGACCCCACGAGGTACCCAGAGCACCAGTGAAGGTAAGAGACAGACAGACTGATTACACGGCCTGTCTCTAGGTCATTATACAGCCCTGTCTAATCCTGTCTGCCCCCTTCATCTTTCTCCTCTTTGCCTTTTCTTACACCCCTTTCCTGACAGAGAGGCCTTCGACCCCCTGTTGCATTTTTGGTGAATAACACAAGCGAATGATTGCAGAAGGGGAGGAAAGTCAGGTGAGGGGGGAAATAAAAGACGCTGTGAAAAGAGGCGGAGGATAAGTTAACTGGTCTCAGAGTGCAGAATGACAGATCTAGCGGACAGTGAGAAAGCTGGAATGAGAACCGGTGAGTGGCGAGGACATGTGGTGGAGTCAAAGGGGAGGGGAGGATGAAATGGACGATGAAGCAGCCATGCAGCGTCGCACGCGCATCAAAGTATGCAATGAGGTCGCAGCAGCGTTGGTGGCAGAATTGGGTGGGCGTCGTTTCAGAGCGCTTATCATCAGTCTTTTTCTCTATTGAGCCACCTACCACTGTTACAAAATCACCACCCCTGACCTGGAAACTGCACACATAATGCGAATATGAACGTCATGGTTTCTCTGAGTTATAGTAAATGATTCTTTTCTCAACCGTTAAGGTTCTTCTCCAATCATCAAGTCAAAGGCTAATTGCTTTGCACAGTGGCATAACTGCTCCGTATGGCGTTACGTTACCACACCCGCTGGAAAATGAGTAAATATTAGTAGTAATCAGTCTTTGGTTCCTTATTGTGAAGTTGATGTTCACGCTGAGCGAGTCAGCTTCTGCACATCATCTCCGCTTTCCTCAATATCATTGGTGTGAAATTAATTATTCCTGCTGGAAGAGTTGGGTGACGAAGGAAACAGAGGAAAGGGCTGATTTCAATGGTAACAAAACCGGTATGCAATGGACACGTGGAGCATTGCCAAACAATTGCACTTTTTCTTCTTTGGAAAGTCGTGAAGAGCAGTGATTTCACTAAATAGTTTGGGTTCAATTAGACTCATCTCTAATGGGCCATATTAATCTTAAATGCTTTCCTTTCACTGGTGTTTTGTTCTATTAACCACCACAGAGAAGAAAAAAGAATATACATCAAATGCGTTTATACGAGAAATACATTGCGCCATAAATGTGAATACATGTTCATACTGGATACTGTATACATCCAGCTTTCAAGGTCATGTTTAATGTGTGTGTGTGCATTATTGTCTACAATTGCCTCCTTCTTTCACCAACAGTACACTCATCATGTCTGTCATCCCGGTCCTCTGTGCTGATGAATAATAGATGATGGCAGTACAGTAAGAATCAGAGACACAGCAGTGATAGATGAGCGTTTCATGCTGCCATTCATTCTTTATATATATGTCGCAGGTATCTCCATGCCTGTCTGCTGCATTCAGCTGCAATGGCACTCTGTCAATGTCCCGTGCATCTTTAATGTGCATATATACCCTTTTTCCAACTGTTCTCCATTCTCATCTTCCTCCATTATTCCACATCCTTAAAATAATAACAGAGAGACAAAAACTCCTGTTTCTCCGACTGGTGTATTATTCAGACATGGAAGTGGTCAGATATTTAACTCTGCAGCCTCTGACAGCCACTTTATGGCTTCTAGCATTTAACTATGAAGCTTTAAAGAAGAAATAACACATTGCTCAGCTGAAATCATAACAAGTAAATGCATACAGGGGTTTTACATACATACATAACATTGGCCAAAAAACTTCACATAGCATCTTTTGTACAACTGCCACAGCTGATTTCAGTGGACATCTCTATATGCGCTTCTGTTACACCAATAACATTTACCATTAGTGTCAGTGTAAGTTGTCTTGCTTTAGGGTTTAGATGCTTCTCTTCACGTTTTTGGCTAGCTGTGGGTATCCACAAAACTCCATGCATGCACTGACAAGACACTGCAGCAACACTCTCCCATATATGCAGAGAAAACTGAGGCGGGACTATTGATTTTGTGGAAAAGAGGAGGCTGATAACGGATGTGTGAATTTGTCATCCAGGGAGAGCCTCAGAGGGAAATGGCCAGTGCAATCATCAGCAGCGAGGAGCCTGTGGGGAGGCATTCACACATATAAACACACGCATACACTTCTTTATAAAGACAGAGAGGAGAGGGAGGCACAGGACGAAGACACAAAGAAAACGAATTGGCAGCTCAGAACCAACGGGCCAAGAGGTAGATGTCCAATTTGTTTCACACTCGGAACAGCCTGAACCTCAACCCAAAGCTGGCAAAGAGACCAAGCGAAAGTCAAAAGCTATTTGGGGGAACAGCTGATTCCTGTCTGTGGATCACGAAGGCGCCGTCATACGGATGACAATCTGATCGTGATAAACAGTTGCACTGCACAATTAGTGCCACAACAGGTGTCTGATGTAGACATGGGGGGCACACAAAGTGAGTCACTGTGTATTAACCACATGTGCTGTGCAGAATGAAGAACAGTTTGATTGACTTCTCTTTGCTCTTGGAGGGAAAAGGGTGTCATAAAGAGACAGAAACTCTCGCAACACTATTTTATCAGGTCGCCTCAGTAATTAAACACATACAGCTGTGGTTATAAGCGGGAGAAAGTGGGAGTGAGTGAAGGGAGAATGACATCCAGTGGTAACAAAACAGATGGAGACACACTTTTGCAGCAAAATTGGGATTAGTACACAGAGAAAATAGAGGAGAAGGATCTTAACACTGTAGCACTGATCCTCTTAGGTGGGAATCTCTGCTGCTGCGGCTCTGAATATGTGCATGTGTTATAATTATATACTCAGCACATAATTCTCATTTACAGCCTAGGGTTACCACGGAAACACAAACAGCCGAGCAGCAGATGACATGTTTAAAAATATGATGCCTAAAAAAACGCTCACGCCTCATCTTTAACTGTGTTTTTCAACTAGCATGCATGCGATCAATGCCTGCTAGAATACACAATGTACATATTCTGCACAGCCGTGTGCGAGTGTGGCGTTGTAGGACTGTGATGGGGGTGGGAAGGAGACAGAAGGAGAGAGATGTGTTGAGAAAGGGGAGATAATAGGAGGCAGGGAAGGTGGCGGAGAGGGAGGGGCTGATGATGAGAGTGTGGATGGTTTCTATTTTTAGCCTGCATGTGTGATATATGCCAATAGGTGTTCAAACCGCAGAGTAAGAGAGACTTTGGCAGACCATGATACCCAGATTCGCTGTATTTTCACATTTCAATGCCAACACTGACATCTTAACTTTGTGTGGTATCATTATATTGAATCTCTATGCAAATAAAACCACCACAACTAATATAATTAATTATAATCACATAACAGTTCATTTTTCAGATGAGTGACTGAGGATAACCATTGCCCCCAATATTTTTCTCCCCTGCCAGGAGGCAAAGGTGCCGAAAGCCTCCATAAAACCAAGTAAATTGAATGCGCTGAAATTAAATTGAGTGCGCAGTGGAAACAGCAGGCAGAAAAAAATCCTATCATGATGAAATCAAATCAGGATTATATTCATAAAGCCATTCAATCACTTGTTAATCCCAAAATGATTGGGCTTTGGAAGAAAAGACGCAGAGCTACACATTCATACACATCAGACACGGATTAAGTGACATCAATCAATAAATCCCAATTGTGCAGCAATATCAAAACAGTCCAACAGTAACACATCCAGACAATTTCCCAAACACCGTGCTAAACACAATAAATAGGCTCAGAGGTACGACTCTAATATGAGCGATGGGGCAGAGAAAGTTAGATCTACTGTGGGCAAATTACCAAACAATTTTAAATGTGACTTCCTGGTGTGCGATACATCTTTGTTTGTAATGCTGCAGTGCAGGGGCCACAACCACTTATTGGATTATATGGCTATCACATCAATCACCCCGTGCTGTGACTGGTCCCCACTTACTAAAGCATTTATCTGATGATCCTCTCATAAATGGCCTGATGAATTGCGCCGTCCTCTGACTTTGCTCTAATCATAATTGCATCTGTCTCCAATGGAGACCGTTTCTTGTCCCTTTCTGTCTCTGTCTTTTTGAATCATTCTCTGGAGGGGGTCATGCACAAACAACTAAACTGAGTGTGACTGGCAGAGACAGAATTATTCAGACAGGAGTACTGTAGAAGTCTGCATTGTCACTAATGTCTCACTGAAATTTTTATATTCAAAGCAGTAAAAGAACAAAGAGACAACAGCACTTTGAGCTGAATGCTAGCATGCTCACACTGACAATGCTAGCAGGATGTAAACAATGTGAACATAAAGCACAGCTGGGGATGAAGTGAATGTCGCAGTTTTGCATGTATTTAAACATTAACCACAGTTGGACATAATGAAATTTTGACCTTACGATGGCTTTTTTGTTCCCGTCACATTTTTACTCACTGTGAGCTCATTTTTCACTGCAGTCTCTATGGAAACAGCAAAGGCTACAAGAAGAAAGATTTCAAAAATGGCTTTTGTGCAGCATAAGAGTGTTAGAATGTGATTAATTATAAAAATATAAACAACTGATATATTTTACAAAAGAAAAAAAGAAAATCTTCAGTCAGCAAGTACAACATTCTTCCATGTGTTATCAATACTAGTTGGGGAAATGTATGTAAACACAGCCTGCAGTTCAGCCCAGCTCAACTGAAAAGTCGCTGAATTTTTATTATGTGAATGTTGGTCACAGCTAAGTCATTAATGGCTGCAACAAAGACAGCAGACTTTTCCCCTTTCTCCTAGAATCTGATAGGTGCAAATGATTTATTTTTGAAGAATTTTTAAATGGCACATGTGGAATTTTAAGCTTAGATTTGCTTAAATTTCCGACTGGGTCACATCACAGATAAGATAAGTAGTCCAAAAACTGTCGTAGAGTTGAAAATCCAACAATAGTTACAGTTTTTACAGTTCGTAGTTACAATACTTTGAGTGATTTTGTCGATTTTCTAAAGACAACAAGCCTTTTAAACCTGCCAGCGGTTTTGGGGTTCAGAGGGTTCAACTGGGTGAAGATGATTTGTTCTCGGTCAAAGTGGTGCAAAAACTGCTTGATAGACCACTATTGCCATTCCAGGCAGCTTGTGTGATTAAAAAATTCAATATTTATATTTTAAGTAGGAATCCTCAGTATGCATAAGAATACTGGCCTCAGTCTCTACTGCTTATGTCAACAGCCTCAGGTCTAGCTGGGCTCCGGCAAAGTTGCAGTCTTCTAATACAATCACTGCAGTCGTGTTTTGTTCATCTATTCAGTCCCCACACCCGCAGGGGACACAAGAAGATTAGGGGGCAATCATGACCAGGGAAACTAAAAATAGCAGTAACCAAATCTTAGGCCACAACAATAATAGCTGCAGTCATAGAATAACACACACAGGTGAGGACTTACAAGCTGTTTTGCTTTGTCTGGCTATGAATAAAGAATAAGATGCAAACAAATGCAATAAAATCGAGAGCAAAAAAGAAGCATTTCTGTAAGGCAGCACAAACATCGGCTGATATTTTAGGACAAACACAGACTATCTGATAGTCTGTGATGGCATGCAAACAATTTGACTAGTTAGGCCAACACGCCTCTGCACACTGTGGAGTCTGAGGCTCAAAGCCTGCTTTATTTCCTATCTTAAAACAACAAAAATGTCTGTAGAATCTGCAGTAGATACCACTTTGACTCTGCGTCTCTTACTTTATCTTTGTATGCAGACACACACATACAGTATAAATACATGCACACACACACAGAGATACACATACATAAACATGCACTTACAGTATACAGATTTGAAGTGGTAAACCCTCAACAGCAGCCATCTGTGAATTTCCAAAAACATTTGGCCAGGTTCTGGGTATCAGTATGCTCGTCCATGGGGTCTGGCTCAAATCTGTTACCGTTTCCCAGCATGCCTTCTGTATAGAACACACATCAGTGACCTCACGGCTGGAGACTGGAGCACAGGCCAAATTTATGGGTAAGAGCTGCTCTACAGGGAAAGGAAACACACACACACACACACACACACACACACACACACACACACACACACACACACACACACACACACACACACACACACACACACACACACACACTTTTCCATCACTGCTCGATCTCCTTTAAATACTTTAGTTTGCTCTCTGACCATCTTTTGTTTCTCTACTTTAGTATCTCTCTCTCCTGATTTGACAGCCAATGAACTGCACCCTCACCCTCATCTAGGCAAGTATTGGTTTCTCGACACACTTTGCCTTCTCTCTTTTTCAGTTTTTTTTTTTTTGAAAACGCAAAGGCACATTGATCTGACTCACTAATAATGAACTGCAATGTAAGAAAACCAGAACATCATTTTCCAATCTTGGACAAATCTTGGAAGGGAAAGTGGGAGCTCTTCGCAAATACCACGGGAGAGAAACAAGTAACAAAGAAGGGAAATGCAATTCAATAATCCAACCTCTGCTAATTATAGCAGCACGGGCCTCATCTGCATGCGTTTAAAAGTCACAGCTCCCCTACGGTACAGCAACAACCAACATGGGAACACTGCCTCCACACTTCGGGAGCTGTGTGATGTGTTGGGATTGGTATCATTAAGAATTTAACAAACCGATGCTGCTCATCGATCCGGTACTTTAACAGCACTCTTGTAGTTTCTTTTTGTTCTTTTTATAAAAGGAAAAACTATACTACTACTATAATACTACTATACTAAAATATAGGCAGGACTTTCACTGTACTTTTACTGTGTGTGGTATTGATAGTTGTACTTATGAGAAAAGTTTTGAGTGCTTCTTCTTCCACTGCCAACAGCAGTATCCAGGTATCTGCAAAATAAGGCAACGTAGAGTTTGCCTGCAGGCCCCCAAATCACTACATCTACTCTACCATGAGTATTCTAAAACTAAAACTCGGGTTGAATTTACAAAAACACACTTGTAGCTAAACAATCAATTAAAAAATGGTTACTTGTAATCATTAATCCCTGTTCATATACCTTATTTAACTCTGCTTCAGGGCTGCTAGCACACATAAACATGTGTTGAGGTGAGCTAAGCACTGGAAAACATTGCATTTTCCCGTCTGTATGTGATGAACTTTGGCTGAAGTTTTGACAGATCGATCCAGTATTCGTTCTTACATGAAAGAAGGTTGTTTGCTTTTGTGGCAACAAGTATTGTCAGAATTGGCCCTAAATAAGTGTAACCACACCTCTGAACATTTACTTCTCTTCAGTATTGTTACTAAGAGCAGGCTGTGTTTTTTGCTGCAGTATGTGACAAAGAGAGAACTCTTTTCTGGATTGGGAACAGTGAAAATGCATCATGGATGATGCATGGTGAGATAAAATGTGCGAGATAGCATTTACGCAGCAATAATAAATAGGAAATCCACTTTATTAGTTCCTCCAGTAGCGATAGAAGAACCAATAACATTGGAACTTGTCGATCCTCTTGTCCCTGGAGCCCATTTCAAACTGAGTTTCAGTCTCCATCCTTGTCTTCTGTCTCTCAACCAGTCCCTACATGTTCTTCTTACTTGCTAGTTTATCTTGGAGCATCTGGGTTCCAATGCAATCTGTCAAATCTTGAGCAGAGTGGAGCTTGTGGACATGTGGTGGGGGCAGCGTCCAGAGCTGTGTCTGGCCACAGTGTGCCCAGTTAAGGGGAGCTATTGGAAAGCTGTTGCTCCACTCACAGCCACCTGCTGCCGACCTGCTCCACCTGGCCTGAGAACATTCATTATGATCCCGAGCACTTGACCACAACATCCATCACCGAAGCCTGATCTATATCCCCCCATTAGGCTGGTGCTATCATCACCGTCCAACACTGATTAGGCACATTGGTAATGTGAGTGGATAGGAACCTGGATTGCGCAGATAAATCCCCCAGGACAGCGATGGCGTTTTAGTCATGCAGACGACTCACTTAGAATGCAAAGTGTTGGTCGCAGAAGAGCAAGGCAGAGTGTCGTGTAGACTGTAAATAAAGGGATAGTGGAATATTTATTTTTATGTCGTGCAGTGAGAAGACACTAAGGATTGTGTTTTCATGAATAATAGCGTGTTGTTTTCTACTCCATCTGACTGCACCTACTGCAAATTCATAGTTGTTTTCCCAAGTTAACAAATGACACAACAGAGCAGCAAGCAAATGCTCAAGAAGCTACGCAATCTGTACGAACAAACTGGCAGAAGATGTAAAAACTTCATGTTCATTCCCAATTTAATCATTCACATTTATAGTGTGTTATTAAAGTCATAATTTTAGAGCAATGTTATCCCATTTCCTTCTGGTGAGCAACAGAGCAAACTTTTCAGGCGTCCAATTCAGGCATAACAAGATAAAGATGGGTGGGATAAAATCGCCTGCTGGTATATTTTATAAGCAAAGCTGGTCTGTTTTTAGAAGTTCAAGTCCACAGAAAGCAGAATCCACGACATCTTTTGCATTCAGTTTCTTCTGGGCTGGGCGATATCACCTAATATCAAACTTTTCTAACAAGATTTGGTGAGTGTTTTTAAAAAAATACACTATATAAAATTCTGGAATAATAATTTGTTAGCAAGCCTTTTATGGTTTTTTGTTTTTTTGTTTTTTTTTGTAAAACCTATACTTGGCGGGAGCGGGAGTGGAATTCCCACATCATTTTAACTGATTCTGTCCCCTGTTAAGCATGTGCTGAAGTAAAAAAAATAAGTAAGATTATGTCTATTGATACTTCAGCAAATAAGTTTAAGGTGTCCTGTCAACAATTTTCCACATGTTGCTTTTTAAATATATTAGTGGTCTATATGGAAAATACTTTGTGGGCCGTAGGGGACTTTTTCGATGGCAGCACTGTATCCAGCTCTGTTAACTCATTGTTAAATCTGGCTATACATACATACATACATATATACATATTCATGCATATATATATGTGTGTGTGTATATATATATGTATATATATATATATATATATATATATATATATATATATATATATATATATTAGTGCTGTCAATCATTAAAATATTTAATCGCGATTAATCGCATGAAAGTCATAGTTAACTCATGATTAATCACAAATTAATCGCACAAGTCGTTCGATTAATTGCCAAGCCCTGCAGTATAAACATCTTTAGTATGTTAATGTTCCTAATGGCTCACTAGCAGCACTAGTAGTTGTACTTTTTCCATTGGTCACATGACCTTTGTTGGGTCCAGCCATGTCTTAATAGCCTCCGACAGTTAAATCCAGTTGTAATCTTGTCACAGTTCAGCCAACCAACCAAGTCCAGCTTTTTAGATGTTAGATTCTTTCTGCATTGACCTATAGAACACAAAAACCCATCTGTAGTATCACACAAACTGAGGTTTAAAGTTACCATAGCCTTAATATTTCCTTTCCCCACTGTGTTATTAGCAGTGAGACCCTTCATTAAAACATACACTTAATTTTCATTCTACCAGAGCAGCAGAGGGAAATTTCTATATTAACTTTATTGCAGCACAGCCTCCGCTGAGTGTTTTTCCACTCATTACCAAGCATTCTCTCTGAAATGTGACAACCCTCTGTGAAATGCGATTAGGTTGCACACCAGTTGTTCCCATGTATTTGTGTGTTGTGCGTTTCACAGAAGTGAAGATCAAACCAACGGGCTTTATTTGTCCTTATGCTTCATCCCTCTCCTCCTCCGTCGTTTGCTTTTGTAATATTAATAATGAGCTGCAGATAACTTCCTCTTTCCCCTCACAAACATGCTGGGGAGATGAGATTCCCCTGCTGTGCGTCTGCACACGCCAGAGGCTATTGAGCATGGAGCACAAACCCCGACAACTTAATTGTAATTTAGCCTGGTTTGAGTGGATGCCTGTACACTGCAGCAATGCAGGTTCAAAGTCATTGTGTGTGTGTTAAAGAGAGGAGGAGGGAGAAAGAAAAAAAAATAAGAGTAGAGAGCATATGCAAGCTTCTTGTGGACTATGAGGCACTGCAATGCACAACTTGATAAGAATATAGCCCAATTTTGAAAAAAAGTATCTCTTTCACAACATCAATATTACTTTGTAGGCAGAGAGAAAATAAAAAAGAGAGGTAGAGAGAGGAACGGTGAGTAAAAGAGTTGAGATGCAGTGTGTTAAAAAGAGAAGGGACAGAGATAAGAAAGCTGACCGATAAAGCAAGATAGGATTTAAGATTACACAGCCAATTGAGATTCTCTGCGTTTCCACACAAAATTAAATTTCTTGTTATTTATCTTCACAAATGACATCTAAACTAAAATGATTTATGGCACAACATTGCTTTTAAACAATACCAGGATAGAGAAGTTAAAATTAGGTTTTTATTCTATTCGAGTCGACACTTTTGCAGATTCGATTGTCAACGGAACATCGGTTGGTTCATTTCAAACTATGACATCACATGTCCTTCAACAAATACACCTCCTTTATGTACAAATTACTTTCGAGTCGAGGCTGAATGTCGTGCACCTTTTCCTCACACCCTAATGGCCCGTGCTATGTGCATTTAACAACATTCAATTTCCAGGATAAACCTCTCCTATATTGCACCCCACGTCTGGCTGGATGTTGAGGTTATGTCCTATCCACGAAGCCTCCGCAGAGAAACAAAATCAATTTACTCACACCGCACGTGTTCAATTGTCCCTCATGTGTAAGATTGAAGAGTATTGTTCCTGCATTCAATACCAAGGTTACAGGCCATCTCCTCTTAAAAGCTGAAGTGGTTTCCTTTAGCGCATTCGGCATGACTTGTTACTCACAGCAAACCGATCCTTGAGAAGTGATTCTAAATCTGCTTTGCATATCAGTTGGAAAAGTGGATGGACTCAGAAGCTCTCTCCGTTTCGAGCAGGTCATTGACGTGGTGTTAATTCAGTGCTAATAAGATTAAAACATAATGCAGATTGTCTTCTGTGAAATGGGGCTGGTGAAAATCCTTTGAGGAGACTTCTTATTGAGCGGCAGTGGACCATGGCCCTGCTCCTCACAGATCACAGAGGTAGAAGACGGGGTTACTCACAAGAGGGTTTTGGAAATTGAATTAATATTGCCACCAGTCAACCTTTGAGGGGAAAAAGGCTTACTGAAATCTATTAATGGTGTTAGTCCATGACTTGACTTTTATGCTCTTCCCAGTGCTTGGTGCTGTTAGATGGCACATGCTAGGATTAATCCCTCAGCATGAGTAATCCCCCAATGACATCTGGATGAAACAAAAAAAAAAAGAAAAGAAAAGTTGATGTGAAGGACATGTCCCGCATCCATGACATGAGAATGACAACACAGAGTGGAGAAGTCAAATGCAATTTTCAACCATTAACCAAGAAGGACGACATTTTTTTTTAATAAACTGAACCCAACTCAAATGTCATGACAAGAAATCCAGTAAGATCATCCTCAGTGAAGCCTGACAGGGTGGAGGGGAGAGGAGAAGACAACCTACACACACTACATAGACACATAGACGACACATACGCTAAAGCAGAGGGAACGGCTCCAGAGACAAGCATTAATCCCCACAGATTTAGTGTAGCAGAACAATTGCTTTTGTCACCCTGGATAATGAGCACAGAACACAGTTTATGAATTACAGTACGTCCCGGAAAGACATAAACACGGGGAGGCAGTGTGTGTGTGAGCAAATGCATATATGTCAGCCCAAGAGTGAGAGCTAAAAAAAAAATGGAACAATGATGTCTACCTGTTCAAAAGCCTGGCTGCGAATCTGGGAAGATTATTCAGAGTCATTCAGACCACGTTTATCACATTCTCTACAGGGAAATAAGAGGCGATTTATTTCTATAACTTGGCCTACATATATAGAGAACTATCACTCATATTCAACTCAGCCACCATTATCCACTCAGTAATGAGTGTGTCTGCCCAGCGGACACAATACTGTCTAATCCATAATTGTTTACATTCAGGTGTTTGCTCACAGACAACTAAATCAAGGGCCACTCCAATGAAACGCTAGCGACAATGTTGTACTAAGTGATGGTGTAATTGTGCTCTTAAATCAGCCTTTATTTATACAATGTAGTGAAATGAAACTCAGCAGGAGGTAGTGAGTGGATGCACTTTGAGTTGGTGATTTATCTTTTAAAAAGAAGATGAAGTAAAAATACAAATTAATATTGCAATCTGATGTTATTCTAGTAATTCTGGTGCATAATCAGCACTGCAGCAATGTTTGCCATGTTCATCATCTCAGTTTAGCTTCTCTATTTATTAATTAGCACTAAAATCAAAGGAGCTGAGGATGACTGAGATGCTCATGTACATTTTCAGCAATATGAAAAGTTAAGGGATCACCAAAGTGATTGCAATTCATCGTCTGGGAACCCTAAACCATGAATGGGAATCCATCAAATGAGTATTTCAGCTTGGACCAAAGCCATGACAATCACTAGAGAAGCATCGCTAGCACGGCTATAAATTGGCAAAAAGTCTAAACACAAGTTTGCACAAACAAGTCCGTCCCTCTCACATCACAAACAAAAGCCTGAATGTTGCAGGAAATGATTAGAAGAGCTTCAGGGCTTGGTGTGGGCAGCAGCCATCAGCTGTCCAGGATGCTGCTAAACACCCTGGAAACTGATAATCACCGACTCATTTTCAGGCTCCTCACTGAGAGCCTGCTGGTAATTGAATTGGAGTGGGCACAAGTGTAGTAGGCTTGGAAGGACCATAGCTGAAGGCAATCAGCTGTGACAGACAGTGAAGAGAGACAGGGAGAGAAGGAGGAAGGGAGGAAGAGAGAGAGAGAGACAGTTTCTATAATGAAATGTTCACATGTCTGACGTACACTTTTCTTGCTTCAATACCTTGAGCATCACTCCAATCACTTTTGTCCAGTTAGTCAAGATTAAGTTAGCTAGGACACAATGTCCTATGACAGGGCGCCATTTGCATGCATGGCACGCCAATGATGAAAAGGGGTGGCAAAACAAAGTACATGCTTGAAATATCCTACTGAAAGACCCTCCCTGTAAATTACCCTTCACAGTCACATTGGGCGACAACAAAACCCCTCCCTCCCCCCCAACTGACAGGTGGCCAGGTAAATGCATTTTTGCAAAAGCTTGAAAGGCTTGGCGCTCGATATCGCTTTTCAAAAAATGGGCAACCATCCAGGTCTCTGCATGAAAAGAGGATAAAATACATACCCACAACAAGAAAGGGGAGCCTGAGTGAGGATCTAGCCGAGCTGAAAGGAATCATTTCAGATTTTGTGAGGCAGACTGGGGTACAACATTGACTTATGTGACCTCAAACACAAAAATACAAGCAGCAGGAAACAACCCTGCTAACTCGTACATTGCTTCTTTTTGAAGCATATACACTGGTCCTATTTAGTCTTCATGTACAGTTTAGTGGGAGTTTGGAGGTTCTCATATCAGTTTTCAGCTACTGTAAAAAAATATGGACCACTGTTTTACCAATCAAGGATAGATAACAGGATATGGAAACCCATGGATCCAACATCTTTGTAAGCTGCTTACATTATACCTGCTCAGCCATTTCCACTAAAGAAATCTTGCAAGAAGTGTGGCAACAACAATATAGGTTTTACAGTCCGTTGGTCAGTTCTAAATTTTATTCCAGATTGAAATATTGTATCACCTATTAGATGTATGGACATGGGTTTTTTGCACATCCAAGACGTTCAGGTGATGAATATGAATTATTAGGCATCATCATTAGGTTCATTTTTTTTTAAAGTTACTACTACTTTGTTTTATGAACAAACACCTGCAAAAATAATGATATTCCTATCAGCCTTGGCTGTGTTTTTGTGATTGTTAAATGTCACCATGCGAAAGTTAGCATTTCGCTCAAGTACAGTGTCACAAAACTGGCAAGGCTGTCTATGTTATGTACAATAATATTTTAAAGCTCCTGCCTGCAATCAAGAGTACAAGGCAATCATTCAAATATTTATGTGGTTGTATTCCAGTATCATTTATATAAATAAGCAAACACAATCTGCATTCATCCATCTAAGGACATCATTATATACTACCAACATAGTTGCTACTGTTGTTGTCACACTAAAGGAGCTTGTTCTCTAGAGGACTCAGTGGCAAACAGCTCTATAAAGGCTATTTACCACTTGACACTGTTCTGTTATTTACTGAGGTACAGACACTAAGTTTAACCCTGCGGGGTCCATTTTTTCCCATTATTGTTTATAAGGTACATACAAGTAATTGATGTCTTCCAGCACAACCTGAGCTGTTTGGATATGTATACTGAATGTCTCATGGCATTATAAATAGCGATTGAAAAGACCCCACAGGGTTAAACACTCAATTTATATTGAGTGCGATTTCTTCCTCCATGCTCTGCTACATCACAGTGGACACAGTGTCCCTGTCAGTAATTGAGGCAGTTGCAACTTACATTCACTAGCATGAGCAGAAACATGAAATACTGTGAGTTATTGCTGTGTACTTAGGAACCGTAGACCTGGAAAATTACTTCAGATTTTTTCCTGGCTCTATAATAAGCACAGTGTAGTCACAATTCAGCAGCCATGGATGTAAAACTAAATGTGGATGCACATAATTATTTCAGCAAGGCACACCAAGTTGCAGAACAGAACATGCTAAACATACGAAATACATCTTCACAACAGGAAAGAAACACACTAAGCGCATTGAGAATATTATTTCAGTGCAGGCATGCATGTAGTTGCACACACACACACAGCTTAACTGATACACATCAGTTCAGAGGAAAACAAGAAAAAGAATTTAGAGACAGGGTTACGGAATGAGAGAGAAGTGGTCAAAGAGAAGAAGGAATGAAAGGAGCACAGTCAAGAAGAAGCCTGTTGGGCTGTAATAATGATCACAACAGTAGAGGATTCTTTGATCCATAACGCTAGTAGGGGGAAAAAGGTTTTACATTGTCAGCTTTCAGTCTCAGTTATATTTGTGTTTTGTGCTGGTGATGCAACATTCAATGTGAGCTGGTATATACACAGATCAGCCACAACATTATGACCACTGACAGGTGAAGTGAATAACATTGATCATATTGATACTATGTGCTGTTCTGCTGGAAAACCTTGGATTGGAAACATTGTTCCAGAACAAGCACACTCCCTCATGCAAATGGAAATCTCAAATGTCACTGGCCTAACCCCGCAGGAAAATGCACCCCACCACACGTTTGCAAAAACATCAAACAATCAGGAACATCTTGACAAACATGACAATGGCCCAACATGTTGATTTGACCCCCAAACTTCCTACACCCCATTGTGATCAAGCATCAACAGGATCCAGTGGAACAAGTTTGATAGACAGAGGCCCCACTGCACAAGCCAGAGTACCCAAAAGATCCAGTGCCAACGTCCTGGTGTCAGACCCCATAGGACACCCTGAGAGGTCCTCTTGTCCATGTCCAGTGGTTCAGAGCATTTTTGACAACATAAGGGGGACCAACACAATATTAGGCAGGTGGTCATCATGTTATGCCTGATCAGTGTATAGTTACAGTAAAACTGAGAAATAAGGTCAGTGTTATTCTTTCAGAATGTTTCACCTGTCAGAGGAATTTTCTGGTCTCATTTGAGGATTTTCCTTGGTATAAATTGGGAATCCATCCAATAAGATTCACCATTTAAAAGCAATGAATGCATGCAACAAATTTCATCCAAGTGTCAAGTCTTAGTCTGGAGCAAACAAACACACTGACCGATGATGTCACCACCAGACGTGGTGGTGGGGACTAGGGGGAGAGGGGTGAAAATGGACGCATATTTCTATTTTGAGATATGTGTTTTGTTTTGTTTTTTTGCTACTTCTTGTTGAGAAGCAGTGAAAGGAAAAAAAAGGGGTCAGAGGGTCGGGTGAGAGGCAATAACACAGAGCACACTGTGTCCATGAATCCCTTTACTCTGAAAGGCCGGCTGAGGTAGAAACAAGGGCTCATGAGGACACGCAAACAGAGAGAGAATAACAGCTGGGGGGGTCAAAGTTTAGCCTGAGTTCTCTGATACATGTTTGTGTCTCTCTTTAATTATTTCAATATCAGCGAGTTCAAACTGAGGTCAGTGCTGTATCGAACCAATCCAAAGGCCAAAGGTGAATGTGGATGTAACCAAAGCTTTTTGATATGTTCCTACCATTTTCGCTTTCAAATCATCAAGAAGTAGACATTAAATACTTAACTGTGTCTTTTATTCTTCTCGGGAATAAGAGAAAAATTTCACCATTGTCAGTGCAAGAAAGGAGAAGTAATTAATCCATTATTCACGACAGTCCCCGATATATTAAAATTAAGTTAAGTCGTTCCACTCGCCAGTTATTTAAAGTTTGCAGACTTTGCTGGATTCCTGCCAAATGCCTATTCTACCACAGTTTTACTGACTGTTTACTATTGGAAAGACATTCACCCGTGTTAGAAATACGACACTGTGCAATGACCACAGATGAAGCCTCTGGAGAATACTGCCAGAAAATTAAATATTTGACCCATGACCTTCCGCCCATTAATGGTAATGTGCTCTATTAATCCATAGGCTCAAAAATATGCCCCAGTCAGTCAGTGATATGCACTGTAGTGAACGTAGTTCTGGGTGGAGAGAATGAGCTCAAACCTTGACTTGGACTTGTCGCCTGGACTGGATTCTTATTAACATGATCCACAAGCCTCTGTATTAACATCTGGTATTTGTGTTTTTTCCTTTATCCATAAAGGATATCCAGACAGAGATTGTATGTTAATGCCAGGTGTAAAGTGAGTGCTAATTACCTGCTTCATGCTTTGTTTTGCCTACTGTGATAAATGGTGGTTTTTGCCGCCATAGTGTGGGTCGCTAATGAAACTAACGAGCACCTCAAAGTTAATTGTGCATTTTCTGCGGAAATGAAATTATTTAACTGTAAAGACACACTGCTGGCTGTCACGTGTTATTTATACAATTAGTCTGAGATGATTAGTTCACTAGACATCTTTGCACTGTATTCAAGGATGATATGATTGCTTCAAAACAACTGGCTTAAATTGAAGTGATGGTGTTGTCTGGATTATGCTGAGGAGTACCGCCCCAGATAATAGTATCTGTCAAACACTGTGTATTTAAATGTAAATGTTGCCTGAAATATCTCCCCATATATCATCGCCATGAATAAATCCCTTGAAAACCCATGGTAATCACTTCTACTATTTTATTTAATTATCAATCTTGATTAAATTAAGACATTGAAATACTGAAGGGATAAAAAAAATGTTGACTTGGTTCGGTGTATGCACTAGAGTGAACTGACATAACTGAACATATGTTTCTGTACATGGATTCTGAATCCTTGCAACATACTGTGTATACTCTTACTGTATTTAATGCACGTTACTTAGCACGTCTGGTTAGATGCTCAACTGCATTTCCTTGTCTTAGTCCTTGTACTCTGTGCAATGACAATAAAGCTTAATCTAAATAGCCAGGAAGCTGAATGCTCTCATCCCATTTTTCTTGCATGTCAGTTTCAAGTAGCTATGATATAGAAGCATGAATTATTTACACTCTGAACCCCTGCTGCATATTCACGTCTTGCACTAATGATATCCTGTCATTATGCAAACACCGAAAAGTCAAGGAGTGCAGATCAGCTCACCACTAATCTTGACCTGGAAAAGGAAAGGTTACGAACAGACCTGGACCTAAATCACGGCGGACAAATTACTTCCTTAACTGCTCTCATAAATCCGAGATAAAGGGTCCGTGACATTACACTTAGGTGCCGTCTTTCAGTCATACTCTCATCACCCATTCTAATTAGTGGCACTGACAATGGCCGCCACATTTGTCTCTGCTGCCCAAATCAATACTCACTCATCTGCATTGATCATTGTTTTGCACAAGCCGTTGGCTCCAAAATAAATGTTCTATAAATCAGAGCTCAGTGACAATGACGCATGAAAGATTGTAGAGGCAAATGCATAATTTATTAATGCAAAGAAATATTCCATATTTACTGGTGCAAATGTACAAAAGCTGGCACATGCACCCAGTGTCCAGACCCCCTCTTTCCCTCCTTCCATATACATCCACCACATGCACATGAGACAGCTGCACCACAGCAAACTATAATGCATTAGAGGTCTCATGTGGTTGTCTGGGAGACAGAGCAGCGCATTGATCCTCGAGGCGCAGTGATCAAAAGGAGCTAGTCTTTGATAAGGATATTAATCACACAGGCATAGCTATGCTAATGACTACAACAGAACCAAACACTGCAGCATTTATCCATGCTTCATCAATTGGAACAGCCTGACCAGTCCACAAGGATGACAAGATGCACAGAGAAAAGATGACATTTTTTTTTGTTATCAAAAATAGAGCTGGAACTACTTGTTGGGTTTTTTTTTTGATCCAACAGACAAACACTGTTCACTGTGTCAAACTTCTGACATGTAATTTGATTGCAAGGCAACAAATGCAAATAAAATTGAGTTTTGCACAAAAAATAACAAAAAAGACATTTTACTGTCATTCTACTGTGCAAAATTGTGAATGTTTCCTATACAAGCAAAAGCTTTATGAAAACACAACAATGGCCACAATAATGTACATACAAGCTGAGGCATAATACCACTATAGCAAGAAGACAACTAACACAATTTTCATAACACATTAAATAAACACATAAAATAACACTGAGGGAAAACCAATTATGGCCTTAATCTAATAATGACTGATGACTGCTTTTATTCTGTTCATTCAGCCTGAAACTGTGTACATGTTGGATGATATTTTTGTTGATTTGGTGTAAACTGAGTGCTAATTTCCTCTCAGTGTTTTCATTGATGTGCGGCAAGCAAACTGACAAACTAAAGTACAAAGCTGAACCATTGACCCCTCCAGTGAGGGGATTCACTGGTTCCTTTATGCTGTGGAGGGCATTTTGCTGGTATGGTTTGAGTTCATTTGTCTCCTTGAAGGTCACCACAAAATCAATACAAAGTTGTTCTGAGTGATCCCCTTTATCCTATGAGAAAACAGTTCTAATTTGATGGGATAACAAAGCCCTCATCCATAGGGCACAAGGATTATTATGGATCAGTAGAATTATGTCAGTCATATGGTATGGCCTTAGAAGTCATCAGATCTGAACCCAACTGAGCACATTAATGGGAGATTTTAGACCTAAATCTTTGGCAGCGCTCTCCACCACCATCCTCAAAACACCAAATGAGGGACTATCATCTGGAAGAATGATGTGCATCCATCCAGCAGGGTTCCACATATTTGGTGGATTAATACTAAGGAGCACTGAAGCTGTTCTGGGGGCACATGGTGGTCCAAAACCTTAAAAAGACACTTTATGTTGTTTTTCCATCATTGCCACCCGTCTGTATGAAGACAGATGATGTAGAAGTTGTTAATCCTGGCTACAAAGCTCTAACCAACCATTTTTCCAACTCTGGGAAACAGCCATCAATTAACACAACATTCAAAGCACGTGAATTGCTGAACAAACTGGAGATGTAGGCAGATATTGCGAGATCTTTAACCACATTACAGTGGATTAAAGGCTAACAGTGTAAGTATTAGCTTCCAGTGCCACTAGCAGTAGATGTACAATCTAAAATAGCTTACTATGGCGCTCGTCCTGGCTTGGCTACCTCTGTCTGTCATAGTCTCACCAGCTGGCTGATGACAGCAGACAGTGAGGATGGGATGTGATTTCTACAACACCTGGAACCCCATTTCTACTACATCAGGCGAACAGCTGAGAGAGATAAGCTCCAGAGATTCAAAACACCAGTGGGAATCACAATAGCAGATTTTCACACATTGCCCTTCATTAGATGAAATAAGACCTGAAAATCAGCTAAGAGGCATTTTGAGAAGAAAAATAATTATAGTTAAATAGACAATAAAACTAGCAATTTATCACCTTCCGTTAATTATATCGAGCAGATTCTATTATCTACGTGGAGGAAATGACTTTCTCGAGTAGTGCAGTCCGTGAAAAAGTTTGATAAGATACAAGTAGGAGAGTATCGCACTCTTATGTGATTGAATTAGTATTTAAATGAGCATGATATCATTGTGGAGAAAAAAACACACTCTGAGCTAATTTCAAACATAAAATATTCAACTGACTCTATGCTAGAACCAAAATATACAAAATCCAAACACACAGCCATTGAATTTTTAATTGCCTCTTTTCTGGGTTTTTATAGTGTACTGAAAATTTCATATTGCATTTAACAGTTCAACTGTAAGAACATGCCAGACTGAATACAATGTAAGCACTACAGCACTTGGTCTCAGTGCTTAACATAAACAGAACATCTAAACCTATTATCATGACTAAATACAATAAATTAAAGATAAAACAAAACATATAAAATTACCACCCTAACTCTTGTACTGCAATCACACTACAACAACCAAGTCAAGTTTTCTTCCATCTTTCCAAGAAATAGAATTATATTCTCTTTGCTGCCTGTTCATCTGTCTGTGTGTTTGATAGTCGGCAAGATTACCCAAAAACTAACCTGATTAATTTCATGAAACACTGTAGAGAGGTGGAGCACTTGAAAAGCAAGAGTCCATTACATTTTGGTGCAGATCTGGATTATTTTGTGTAAAACTGAAAGATAGCATCGGCCTTGGCAGAGGACTGCAAGTGCTCATCTAGCTTCCTTTGTCTGTTTCACAGTGTGAATAAAGATGTGAACTACATGTAGTCTGGATAGTCCAGTAATGACAAGCTGAGCTTTAGCAGTTGCTGCCTTTCTCTCACGGACACACAAATACACCCTCTCCACCTCCTCCCGTTTATAATACAGCTTCAACCAAACAGACTATGACAAATGTTCAAAGTTATTATCACACAAAGGTCAAAATCAATTTGTTTAACAACCTAGAGAACAAAATCCCTCATAGGTCCCATTGCCTAAATGTCTCTGATTTAGTTAAAGCCTCACCACTGTGTGCTTGCCTGCCTGCTTGCGTGCCTCATTTGCCGGATTTGAGCTAAGCTTTTTAGCCAGGCTGCAGAGTGAGCGCAGGGCTCTGAGGATGGTGGCTCCCTAACTCACTTGGGTGGTTAAACCTCTTTTTGTCCAGTTGATAATAAGGACCAGCCTTTTCTGTCTGCGTCTGAGGATTTCAGAGTCTTATCTTGTTTGTATTAAAGCTAGTTTATACCAAAGTCTGTACCCTGCAATTCTGTCCTGCTGCAGTCTGTTTTTGACATAACCGAAAAGTCACGTACAAAACAAAAAAGGTGTTGGGTGTTTTCTCATTTTGTTCCACTCTTCCCTTTCTCTTCTTTTCTGGCATAAGGTTGTCATTAAATAAACTTCCATTTTCAGGAAGAACGAGTAGAGCTGCACTTCAAAAAGCTATTCACCTGGTATTTTTTGTTGCCCATTGTTGAAGGGGGATTACGGATTCTGATTGAGACCGGATTATTGTCAGATAAACAAAGCACTCAAAAAGCCACAGCAGGCGAAGTGGCACAGGTAGGGTACCGTTGTTTCACTGTATCCTAGCACTAATGTACACACAATGTGACGTGCCACAATCTGACATACATATGCATGCATGTGAAAAAAATAGTCAAAACACAGACAGACACACTATTTCTCAGCAGACGCAGAGGGGCGAAAGCTCACAAGTTAGGAGTAAATTAAACATGAGAGTGCAGATGATAGCAGCATCTCTGTGAAGAGAACAAAAAGGAGACACTGAAGAGCACAACTATCAGCCCTGAGGCACCGAGACGGGTAGAGAAGAAGTGAAGGCAAAAATTGTCTGTGGGAAGTGGCTGTCAAGATACTTAGGCAGATCAGCAGATTAGACAGTTGGGATAGTTTTCCAGTGCAGATATGCATATACATACTATATATATATAAAAAAAATCAACATCTTAATCAGGCACAACATTAAAACCACTGAAGTAAATAACATTGGTCATATCGGTACTATGTGGTGTTCTGCTTGGATTATGGCATCCGTGTTGATGAGACTTAGACACCCAAATAAACACTGTCCCAGAACAAGCACACTCCCTCATGCAAATGGAAATCCCAAATGTCACTGGCCTACCCCCGCAGGAAAATGCACCCCACCACATGTTTGCAAAAACATCAAACAATCAGGAACATCTTAACAAACATGACAGTGGCCCAACATGTTGATTTGACCTCCAAATTTCCTACACCCCATTCTGATCAAGTATCAACAGGATGCGGTGGAACAAGTTTGATAGACAGAGGCCCCACTGCACAAGCCAGAGTACCCAAAAGATCCAGTGCCAACGTCCTGGTTCCAGACCCAATAGTACACTCTGAGAGGTCCTCTTTTCCATGCCCAATGGTTCAGAGCATTTTTGACCACATAAGGGGGATCAACACAATATGAGGTCATAATGTTATGCCTGATCTGTGCATACGACCTTAGAACACATATGTGTTGTGTGTTAATGCATGCTCAAATGCATAAAAACAAATATTGTCAGTACTGTGTATAGTCAGTTTGTGTGTGTGTGTGTTTGTGTTTATGACGTAAACTGTGAGCAGAGACCAGAATGTCAGGCAGGTTTACATTAGTCAGCAGATGCAGTGGGCCACATCATTAGTCACTCTGACACCCACTTCTGGCCCCTGCTTTATTGATGAGGCCAAGCTCAACAACTACCCCTCTCTTAACACACAAACACACACACACTCCAATTCTACTGTAAACGCAACAGGAAACCGCTTTAGATCTCAGGTGGGACAAGGACAGGTACTGTTAGAGAGTACGGGGCCCCGGATGGAAAAGCAACACAAGCTGCAGCATGTCATGAAAATTAAAAAACAACAGAGCAGAGGATGTCGCTGTGTTTTCCACAGTTCAGCAGCTATTTGTCTGTCTGCAGACCAAACAACCGATCCAGAATCAAATATCTGCACAACACCAGATCTTCTAGGCAGGTTGTGAATGGCAGGGCACAATGACAGGGTGCCAAGTGTGTCACAGCAATGAGCTCAGAGCCATTTATGGCCACCATGACTCTGACATTTAGCAGGATGCTGCAATTTGTCAGCCTCTCAGTCTGACTCACACATCCACAACAGGGGACACTCATAAAACACTTTACCATTAGGCCTAATAGTGCCGCATCACATAACTCTGTGTGTATGTACACTGTGAAATTAATGATGGGTGTGTGGTTCCCCTTCACGACCATAAAATGACTGAAAAACATGATGGCATAAAAATGTAGAAAAACAGGCCTGCAGGTCAAATAAATCAATGAATCAAAAATTCGCCCTGTGTTCATTTTTGAAACACTCAATCAAAGCCACTTAATTTTGTAAAAAGGTACAATAACAACAGCTAAGCAGTTAATTAGGCACTCAGCATATAAAGGAAACATTTATGCTTTTAGAATCTCGTATTCTATAACAATAGTTATCTGTGCCCGTTACCTAAATGCAGATAACCAAACCAGTGGCTTGCCTCTTAAAATGGAGAACATTCTGGTGTGCTGCATTAGAGCCTTTGTACTACAAGGCAATTCAAGGCCAGCAAGTAGTAACTCACAAAGAGTGGAGGAGGAGGGCTCTCAACATGCGAAGTCACTGTTTCAGCTCATTCTGAAAGTGCATTGCTGCTAACCACAGGGCAAGTTAGAGAGGGAAGTAATGGTATAATCTATTTCTCTGTTTCCTATCTAATGTTTTGTTTCACTAGGATGCTTTCAACTTTCCCCTTTTCTCTACATCTCGCTCTCTCTCTCTCTCCCTCTTATCGGTGATGTATAAAGGGCGAGCAATGGCACAGTCATTACTGAGAGAGAACATCTTGATGGCTGCTCTTCCCCCAGAAGAATACCGTCAGTAAAAACACAGTGGGCACAGTGTACTGAAAAGTGCCCTTTCTCTGTAGTTTCTTATCATTATGCGTAAAGTTTGAAAAGGATATCTTGAAGAGAGTGGCACTGACTTCTGAAGCAGTTGTAGGTTTTTGGGCCATAAAGTCAGACACACATTTCAAGCAAAATCACAGTCAAACATTTACTCACACAACAGACCCAACTGCAAATAGGCATATACACACAAATTCACACACACACAAGCTTGCACTCACACACACACACAGCACACACAACCAGATAAAAGAGGTGTCTGCTCTGCTCTTACCCGAGCGTTGTCATAGTAACGATGGTGTACCAGAAGGAGGCTGGGATGCTGGTGAATTTGCTGGAGCTTGAACCCTTCTCTGCGTAGAACATGACGGTAGCAAAGATAATTATGGCCATAGTGAGGGAGAAGAGCAGGAAGCCCAGCTCCGAGGCACAGCTCTTCAGCGTGTAGCCCAGGATGCGCAGGCCCTGCGAGTGACGGGAGAACTTAAAGATACGGAACACGCGGAAAACACGGAGGGTCACGAAAGCGCCGCTCACGTCCTCGTTGTCAGTCATCACTAGGCCGATGTAGTAGGGCAAGATGGCCACCACATCGATGATGCTCATGACGGATCTCATGAAGCGGTAGCGGCTGGGCGCAGCGAACAAGCGCATCAGGTACTCCACGGTGAAGATCATGACGCAGGCCGTGTCCATGCAGAAAAAGGCCACAGTGTAGCGCTCGCCACATGGCACTTCCTTCTGGTTAGGCGCTGAGCCACAGGGCACTGTCTCTACCACGTTGGTGATGACAGAGACGGCAATGAAGAAGCCAGTAACGTAGTAGAAGACAAGGGCCATGGTGGAAGTGTGAGGGTTCTCAAAAGCCCGCCACATGGTCTCCCTGAAGGTCATGTTGGGCAGCTTAGCATCCTTGTTGTCCTCCTGGTCGTCCATCAGGCGCTCTGCATTCTCCCTCTTCCTGTCCTTGTACTCTTCGTAGCAGCAGTCCCCAATGATCTCTGGGACAATGCCAAAGAAAGCCAGTTCCTCATCATAAGAGGAGATGCACTCGTAACGTGGATAGTGGAGCTTGCCTGTGCGGTAGAAGTTGAGCACACTGCGGAACACGTCAGGGTCCCGGTCGAAGAAGTACTCTTTGGTCTCCTCGTTGTAGAAGAACTCCTTCTCTGAGCTGCCCAGCAGCGTGTCTGGGTAGCGGTCCAGCGTGTTTCTCCAGGTCTGGAATCGACGTCCACTGACATTAAGGATGATCAGCTCATCCTGCCTCTTGTTCTTTTCAGTGGGCGCCACAGGCATGGGCAAGTTGGCCACGGGCATCCAGCCGATGGCTGCTGCCCGGGCAAAGGGAAGCCATGCCGCTACTCCCGCCGCCATGCTGTGTCCGGCTTGGGGCGTAGGGGGGAACAAGTCCAGCACCTTCACAACCAGCTTGACTTCAGCTCATTTACCATCTGAAAGGGAAGAGAGGGAGGGGAGTTCGTAAGGGCAGGAAGCACTGGAGGGAGATCGTGATAAAACAGAAAGGAAGAGGAACTTGAATGTTGATGCTATGAAGGAAAGAAGGCAAGGAAAAGTTGGAAAAAGGTGGATGATGAAATGAACTACACAGCTCTTATTCTAAAAAGGTAGCCCAGCTCCGATGCCAAAGAGTATCTTTACTGGTAATAAGATTTACACTTGGGTGAGAAACCTTTACAGTTCAGTATATAAAATGCATTTCTATCCGATATCGTGAGCTTAAATGTGATTACAGGGCCATAGTGCATTTCCAATAAGCATCATCTTCCTTATAATAACTTCAAGGCTATATCCCTCAGCTCCCCTCTATTGAGTTACTGTTAAGAAGCTGCCTTCTCAGAAACACAGTTCACTGCGTCTTACAGGTTAAAAACTGAAGGCGAGCAAGAGAAGCAAACTGCATTACAGCCTAAACTCTGCGTCTTCTGATATTTAGAATTCTCTGTTTTTACAAACGAGGGCTGCAGGAGATCAAAACCTGTTGAGTTCCAAGTAGAAAACAGCCCATGCATCGTTACTGAGGTGAAGATTAATGAAACTAGTTTGATTTTTCGGATCAAATGCACGACTATCCCGATTCTGAACAAGCATTTTGAATCTTTCTTAAAGACAAATCGGCTGCTAAAAATCCGTGTACTGGGGAGAGAGAGAGAGAGAGAGAGAGAGAAAAGCAAAGGCGATACAGGTTGATAACTAAAAGAAACAGCTGATATTAGCAGCTTCATGTGGATCACAGTGGCCGATTTGGACACAACTCACCGATTCGAAACTCTCCATCCAAAAGAAACACGACCTTCTTTCCGGAGCAGTTTAGTAACAAGTCGTACGTTTGGTTATTTCTGGCTGGAAAAAGAAAGGGGGGATAAAAAAAATATACGAGGAAAGAAGAAGTTATTCGGCGAAGAGGAGAATCACATCAGACGAACGCCGAGGAGGACGCGTAAAAGTGCCGGTGACGGACGGACCAACAGCTGTTTCAATTCAGTTTCCATTATGCGAAGGGAGAAATGACAGAGAACTCCGCCGTGAGGACCGTCTTACCTTGGCTTTTTTTTCGGGATGAGTGGTGGGAAGAGACAGGGGAGGAGGAGGAGGGGGAGGAGGAGGAGCGCTCTCTCTCTCTCTCTCTCTCTCTCTCTCTCTCTGCGCAGGGCAGATTGTTACCAAAACTGCATTTATAGGGAACCTGGATCAGGACCGAGCGCAATGAGGCACAAATGGCGTTTCCTCTTCTTAAATTCACACATCTTGCGTACATTGCTGAACCAATCCTGTTTCCTCATATCAAAGGCAACCAGCTGAGTTATCAACAGAATTCAACCAGCAGGGGCGTAGCTAAGTATTCACAGACCCTTTAATATAAGAGTCCCATTTGTCTTCTCGTTAAAGCTGCATTTTTATTTTTATTTATGTATTCATCCACTCGGGGGCAACAGAAACAAGTTGCATGCAAATCTTATCGACTTTTAAGTTCAAATGGCAAACCGCAGCATTATTATAGCTCTTCTCACATCCCCGCACTGGCTACCTGTTAGAGAATAGATTCCAAGGCTCTTTAGTACCATAAAAAGCATTCACCCCCATTAGAAGTTTTCCTCATTCATTGCTTTGTAACACTGAATCTTGGTCATATTTTTCCTTTTTTGGCATGAGTGGGTTTTTTTAGGGGAAAGGCCTCTTTCATGTCAAAGTGAAAACAAAATTCTACAAAGTAATGTCAAATTCATAAAATGTAAAACAGGTGATTACATGAATATTCAATCCCTCGATGTCAGTATGTAGCAGGTGCACTTTTGGCCATAGTTACAGTATTAAGCCTGTGTGCGTCTCAGTCAGCTTTGCACATCTGGACATTGCAATTTTACCTCAGTCTTCTGTGCAACGCTGTCAGGTTACAGATGGATTGTGAGTGAACAGACCTTTTCAAGTCCAGCCACAAATTCTCCATTCAACTGAGGTATAGGCTCTGACTCATCCCCTGCAGAACATTCACCTTGTTGTCGTTAAACCATTTCTGTCTCTTGTTGGTAAATAAATCTCCCCTTAAGCCACAGTTCTCTTGCAGACTGCATCAGGATGTCCTCAAGGATTTCCCTATACATTTACAATAAGCATCCTCACATCATGATGCTGCCACCACCATGCTTTATGGCAGGCATGTCAAACTCCAGTCCTCGAGGGCCACTATCCTGCATGTTTTAGATGTTTCCCTCTTCCACCATACCTGATTCAAATGATCAGGATCGTTATCAGGCTTCTGCAAAGCTTCATGATGAGCTGATCATTTCAATCAGCTGTGTTGGAAGAGGGAAACATCTAAAACATGCAGGATAGTGGCCCTCGAGGACCGGAGTTTGACACCTGTGCTTTATGGTGTGGATGGTGTGTTTGTGATGATGTGCAGTGTTTGGTGTTTAACATAGTGTCTAGTATGATGGCCAAAAAGCACAACTGTGGTCTCATCTGACCAAAGAACCTTCTTCCATTTGACTTGAGAGTCTCCCACTTCTAATTAATTCCAGTAAAAGTTTAATCTGAGCCTTTTCAACATTGGTTTTCTTTTCCACTCTCCTCTTCCACTCATAGCTTTGACTAGTAACGAACCCTGGCAACAGCTGGTATATGCACACTCTCTCCCATCTCAGCCACTGAAGCTTGTAACTCAGTCAGAGGAGTCATAGGTGTCTTGTTGGCCTCCCTCACTAATCTCTTTCTTGCACAGTTACTCAGTTTTTGAGAACAGCCTACTCTAGGCAATTTTTATATCAACAGACTTTGTAGAAATCTTTTTTCGCTTTGACATGAAAAGTACTTTTTTTTTTGAGAATTCTTGTCAATTGTTGATTGAATGTTGAAAAGTCTTTTGTCTTCACAGGTTCAAAACGTTTGATCCAATCCAACAAAGATTTGTGCAAAACTTAGCCAAAACAGATGTGGATTAATGATTGCTGGTAGAACCAAGAATTATTACATCTTTTTCCAATCGGTTGACCCAAACAGAACCAAAATAAAGAGAACACTGGCTTCTTTTTAACAAGCAGCTGCAGTGAAAACAAAAGAAAAAAAAATTGACAATTACATCCTAAGAATAAATGCAAAGCCACAGAAACTCATTCCAAAAAGAATTTATTTATGTGCTTCAAAGACTAATAGATATAATTAAAAGTCATATTTTCAAAACCTGTTTTGATAAAACATTGTATGTCAGGCTGTTGTTGTTGTCACTGAGTTAAGGCGATGCCACATGGGCTCAATCCCTTAACAGTGGTCATGAGTTTGAGTCTGGCTCCAGGACATTTGCTGCATGTCATTCTCCTCTTTACCCCTACTTTCACTCTGTCTCTCTGTACCAATAAAATGGAAAAAAAAAAAACTCTTCCCCCAAAACATATATTAAAAAACCATGTGTGTCCAACTGAGAAAGAAGGTAATGACTTTCTAAAGAATTAAATATCTGTGAAGCTAATTCCAAAACACACTTAACTGCCATTTAATAGTGTAAATATTTTACATTGACTATTGGCTTGAAAAATATTTTCTCCCATGGTTATTAGGCCACACGATCAGAACTGATCCTGAATATGATCAGGTCCATATGGATCCACACTGGTATTTGATATGTTGACACACAGAGCCAAGACTTCTGACAAAAAACAATACCCTGTCCTGTTCAATTACACTGATTATATTTGGTCTTGGCCCTGGTTCCCCATGACTGAGTGGATCCATGAGGGCTTCAACTCTAGAGACCCAGTCCAGAAATGCTATACAATATATAGCAGACATATTAATGAAGGGTATGATCTGACATATTTATTCCAGTCAAAAAGCTACAACAAAAAGGATATGCCATATTATTTTTGCTGCATCTCTTCATCCTGCAGACTCTGAGTTGCAGTATATCTCGGGTCCTTGATATTTTCTGTTTGCATTCTTTTCCGGGGGCCTGTGTTTCTGCAGAGTCTGGTATTCGTCTTTACATGTAACTTTACTCAAACAAAAGAGCTCCAGTGGAAAAGCTCTCAGCACAATCAATGTCTGCGCTGACAACAAGCAGGTGCAGCACATATACTAAGTAAATTTCTGTCACGCTCAGGCAGCCTATGATCTGTCTTTTTACGCCAAACAATACTCTGAGGTTATTATTTCTGTGTTTTTCAGTGCTTTTACGGGAACATGTCAGTTAGGCTTGAAATTAGCAGCGGAACTCTGAATCCTAATGTCCAGAAAACCAAGTAGAAGAATTTATTCAGAGTCAGTGTCGATGTCTGTGTCCCCACATTAGTCAATGTTTTGCACAACAATATGCAGTCTTAATTAAGCCAGCAGGGATCTTATGCCTCTAATACATATAGGCTACCAGAACATCAATAGGGTCAGGGCTCACAGCCTACATGCAGACAGCAACACAACTGGTTATCTCATTATAGTCATGGGTATACATGTTGACGACATGAAAAATTAATACATCCGCACACACTATATAACTAACCATAAAGTCACACTGTGAGTTTTATAGACCCTAGTTTAAAAGTGACAAATTGCTAGCGATTATTATTTAGACATACAGCTGTACACATTCATGCACCACACAAACACAGACACCCTTGCTTATGCCTTTGTGCCCTTGTATAGCTATCCTTAGAAGCACTCAATTAAGTCCCTGACCGTAAACTGGCCCCTCTGTAAAATACGAAACGACCAAAATGACCTCACCTTGCGAAAAATATCTCCACTTCTTAAACTCAAACTGGCTGTCACAAGAAGTAAAGTTCAAGAAAACACACACACATACACACACAGACATCATCGCTCAAACACCTAAACACACAGACACGTTCTGCATGGAGACTGCCCTTTTCAACCGATGAGTCTGTGAGCGATTCCAATAATTCAAATGTCACCGAATAACAAGGTGGGTTGAATTTCATGGTCAACTGCCCTCTGTAATTATTTGAAAACACTACACTGACATTAGAATTCTAAATCCTTGCTGCCCTGCAGTGCCTCAAGAAACAAACTAGCTATGTTTCAACTGCAAAACTTCGAGGATTAGGTAAGTAAACAGATTCATTTAACAGTTGTCCTAAGGGAGACAAGTGATGATATCAGTGGAAAATCATCCCAAGCAGTAAGACACCACATTATTATATGTTTGCCAGTCTAAAGACCAATGGAGCAGTCTTCTAGATGACCTTACAAAAGTTTCCCTGCTGTATATTTTTTTCCCCCTGGAGATTATACCAATCTTATAAATGTATGGAACATATATGTGACTAGCAGCTAGGAGGGTTAGCTTAGCATTTACATTATGTCTTGTTTAAGTATTTTGCCATATTCTTTACATTTCGGATCAATTAAATTGTTAATCAATACTGAGCTCCAGAGTTGATAGTAGGGAGATTTAGCCACTTACCCACACATTTTTGCTTGCTCGTTTAAAAAAAAAAAAAAGATGTTGTCAGAATTGATTATGATTTCATTTTACAAGATTCAGTGAGAAATCCAGCTGTCAATATAAATCATCAATAAGTTGATTATACAGGTACAGAGGCACTGAACTTCTTCCTCAGGCAGATCATCAATATACAGTATACAGGATCATGTGCTCTATGCACACATAGCCACACACTGAACCAATATATTAATTGTTATTTTGGGAAGTCCTGCGCTCCTTCATCTATGCAGTATTTTATTTTCATGTGCATTTTTATTCTTACAAATGCTGTAAACATCCCACATGTGGATACAGTGAGCAGATAATGTTGTTCCCAGCCAGCTTTATGCAGATTGTTTGGATTTGTATCTTAACCACCACTGTGAAAAGATGCAACATAAGGGGTCCCTGATGACCCCCAAAGTGCAAACAGCTCTGATCTAATGAGCTCAGTTTATTGATAGAAATGCTGAGGTAAAGGTGACAATTAATGTCCCTCCCCGATCTCACTCAGTACTGTTACCGTGATACCTCTTCTGACTCCTGACTGCTGATGGCCACCTCAAGGCTACCACACACACACACACACACACACGAAACTATTTAGTACTCAACTCAACTTAGCGAGAACCTCACTGTGACATCTGAAAATACAGACATGATATTATATTGGGGTAAATAAAATCTTGTTTTTCTCCATCTCGTGGCACAGCATGACAATCTCGAGCATCCCTGTAAAGATTTGGGATTTTATTGTGTCATTTTGGCCCACAGTTAAATTTCTAGCAATATTCTCTTCGATACAAAGCTGCCTTGACTTTCTGCATGTCGCTGTTCATGGAACATCTTCTGATATCACGCATGACAGCAACCCACCACCTGCTGTTTAATATTATGTAACTAGTATTTGCCACTGATAAGTACAGTGTGAAGGAAATAGTAGAAATGGACCAGATTCAGAAGATTGTAGGAAGGATGGGAGACAAGACAATGGACAACCACAGAGAAATAGAAACATAGGACAAAATTCAGATTTTAACTCTAACAGAGTGAAGTTATGATGATGTGATAATGATGTATATCAACGCAAAAATGATTACAAAATAAACTGTGCACACTTAAAAGAAGAAAAAACTAAAGAAAATAAAAAGAAAGGAAAACCTGAGTATTTCTCGAAGTCTTTGAAAGATTCCCTGCTCTCAGTTCCACTCCAGGGTGGAGTTGATATGAACAGAAGTAAGCAGGTTATCTGTCTCTGGAGTTGTTTGTGTGTGTACAGTTCAATCCTACCACACTCAAGAAAACATGCACTGTCACACACATTCCCACACACAGCCTCCCTAGCATGCACTTTCTCTGCATGAGTGAAAACGGAGACTTTTGTTCTGACATGTCCCTTGTTGTGCATTTGTTTGTTTGCTTGCATTGTTGAGCTCAATTATCCATATATTTACCCACAACCCGCCTTCTTAGTTTGTCTAATCCCCATTAGGTATCTGAAATCTTCCTTGGAGGATTTATTCTCTGAGTGTGGTTGAGTTATTCTTATTGTGCCAAACACTGACTTGGCAACCCCACTGACTGCTGTTCAGGAAGGCAGTCAGTGGCACAGGAGAGGTTATAGATGCGGTCTTGGCCTCCATCCAGCACACAAAGAGACTAAGACAGCAAATTTCAACCCTGTAAAATGTCAAGCTTTTGTCTACGGATGCCCTAACTTAGACCAGGGGAGTCGTGTTACCAGAACATTTCTGTATACAACCTCAAATTGACTTCTGATTTACTTGCATATCATCGTGCTCACTTCAGGAAACCAGCGATCAGTACAGTTGAGATTCCACTTGTCATTCAAGTAAAGAATGCACAGTACTAGCAATTTAGAGTTACAGTAGCTCCACTTGGCTCATGGTTATGCTTTGGAACAGTCAACACTGACTTTCCAATGAGCAAACAGGTTGGTGGATCATTTTCAGCCTGGCAAGGGCATGCTGGGAGACAAGCCCTGAGACTCACCCCCTCATTTTCCCTTTCATCACTTTGCTCCTCGGGGCAGAGCAATCGGAGGTGTAAAGAGGTTGTTGATATTCTAGACATATACTCTCACAGAAAATCTAGCAGCAGCACACAAACCCTACATTCTCACCGACGATAGTCACCAAGTGACTATATTGTATTATAACTTAGTATCTCACAAAGGCACTGCAAAATATATCTTAAAACCTAAACCTTCAAACACAGATACCAATTAAGTCAGCTTACTTCACAGCGGTTTTTAATTTTGCCTGCCAGTCAGAACTGATAAATTGGTCTTCAGGGAAGGCCACTCATTTTAAAGTTTTAACTTCAATAACCTATGAAAGAAAAAGGTTTGTGTATCCCCTGTTCAAGAATATTAATTATAGCATAATCTTTTGTTGATAAATAGAAACAAAGAATAGGTGGTACCATAATGTTCTCTATCAGTGCTTCAAGAGTGTAATATAATTTTTCTTAATTTGCATTTTGCCTCAGTGATTGTTTGATCACAGACAATGTAACAAAGTGGATGTGCGGATGAGTTAGCTAATTAAGGTCACACTAGTTTTCTTAAATACCAAGAAAACAAAGAAAATAATCTTAGATTTGAGAATGAGCTGGAAGACACGCCATTAAGTAGATATTAATGGTGAACGTATTAAAGCTTGAAATGAATATAAATATCTAGGGACAGTAATTGATGAAAAACTGTCATGGGATTTAACCACAGGTGTCATTTACAGTAGAGGATTAGAGCAATTATACTTCATGCAGAAGCTTTGGCAGTTTGGAGTGGATGGATATACAATGATTATTTTCATTTTTCATTTTTGTGGAACATTTTGACTCTGTGCTTTACTGCTTGGTATTTTTATCCGTTTGTATTTAATACAGACAGATTTTAAACATGTTTAGCAAGATTTCAGGTCAACAGGAACACGGCACGGCACTGCTATGTGAGTCCTGAGTGATAAGGAAAGGATGGTGATGATCAGGATGGAGGTGCATTGTACTGCCTCCTCGGACTGACGTCAAGTGTGTGCCACTTACATGTTGTTGTACTTAATTCTTTATTGTTGGTGACGTCACTGTGAAGCACTGTTGTCTGTAACTGTAATGTTTTCATTGTGGTTTGATTTCATCTGGTAGCTGCTAAAGAAAAAGAGAATTTCTGAAAGGATGATAAAGCTAACTTATTTATCACAAAAGATATTGTGAAATGCAGTTGTTTTAATTGATTTTGTAGTCTTGCACACAGAGCATTATCTGCTATCCAATGCAAATTTCATGAATGTATTATGATGTATAATGGATTCAGAGCATGATTTAAAATACATTATCAATGTGGCTCCTTCTCTCTGTGAGAACATAAAGGGTCTCACAGAGTCTCACTTGCTGTTTTTCTGCCTTAGTGTCATAACAAAGAAATGGCCTTTAGATTACATAGTACACACACTAAAGAACCTAAAGGAGTTCATCTATCTACTGTTTGTCTAAAAGCTTATGTAGATCTGGGAGAGAGTGACAATAGGCCAAGTAGCTCAGATAAGATCTCCTTTTCAACAGCAGTCATGTCAGACTTCTGGCAGGTGCAGTGCTCCAGCATGCCCCAAATCTAAATCTAGTCTCCTAGTTGTGATTGATAGATGCTGATAGAGAGGCAGGCAGGTTCTCACCACATGTGAGAACAATGTCATGAACTTTGGTTCAAATGTAACCAACCATACAAACCATGTTCATGCCACTGGTGCACAAACCTGTAGTAGTATAAATGTTCTGCCTTCAGCTGGATGAGACAATCTAACCTTATATCACCTTGGAGGAGGGACCCATTCTCATCTTGACTGCATTAAACTTACCCACACACAACTCACAAGCCATTAATAAAATCTTTGAAATTTTACTATAATGAAATGGAACCAGGGTATTTCAAGAGCAGCAGCGCAGAAGCACTTATTTAAAAAGCAGTCTTATGTTGCACGAAGGTCTCATGTACTCTAAATTACCCATTAGGGGATTCAAATCCATGGTTCAATACTTGGCAAGCGCATCCTAAGTGGGACAAAATAACAGTAACAATCATAATAAATCAGCAGTCACAAAAATACAAGAATTTATGTTTAATAAAAATCCAAAGAATTGACAGACGCATTTGTCTTATTGCAGGAACAGTGTCATTGTTTCAGAATGCACTTTAATTATTCCCTCTAATATTTCCTAGCAGTGAATAGGGTCACTTTATGACAGCAAATGTGATTCAGGATCATGCCTTTCGCAGACAGTTATATTCACAGTACCAAGTACATGTCACAGCTCTACCACCACCTTTTCTGTACATTAAACAGACACACTTTTCCCTTAATCAGTCACAGTCCGTTTTGAAGAAGGAGCCAAAGGAACACTCAATGAGTGTAGTTTTCAGTGCAACACACAAAGACACACTTCCATACAACAGCATACTTTACTTTACAAGGTCAGGAATGAAATACACAAGAGGATTTTTCTACCTTTACTCTAAACACATTTCACAGATCACTCTAATACTTTGATGGGATGAAGGTATATTTGAATCGAAACAGGCTTTACACTTAAATGGTACTGGCACTGCACAAAAGGTCTGACTTTGACTTTTGTGTATTAACTACGTCTAGATTATGTAAATATTTAATAGTCAAACAACCTGTAATGCTGTGAAGTGACCACATACTGTGTTTCAGGATGTTCATTTTAAGCCATGCCAGCAGTGTGACTCTTGGGATGAGAAGCCCCTGACTGCAGTGTGCAGTTCGGGGCAGAGCTCAACGTTCGACTCCACCCATGTCAACGTTCCATAAACCAATCACGTTCAGTCTTATTACATACAACTTTACTTCATTTTGCAGCAGTTGGTGGCAGTCTAACCCTAACCCTAACCCTAACCCTAACCCTAACCCTAACTCTTCAGTAATGTCTGTACCTAATGCAGTTCAGAGTGGAACCACATACAGGGCCAAATACAGGTTTGTGACTATGCTATGCTCGTTTTTACATGCAGGCAATGTCCCCTTGGGCGGAGTCAAATTTTACGGGTAGAGTTAAATGTTAGATTCAGCCAATAGCATGCCAATGTTGAGCAGCATTTAGCTCCACCCCAAACTGTTGGATTCACCCAATAGCATGCCGACACTGAGCAACGTTGAGCTCTGCCCTGAACTGCACACTGCAGTCAGGGGTACTTGCTTGGGATGGCAGTATTGGTCTAATACTTTGCTCCTTTGTCTACATCTTAACAAATTTTAGATGAATTGCCATAAAACGTTGTATGGACATTTCTCGTAGAGGAAAGATACATCCAATATGTAAAAAACACCAAAAGTTCATGATAAGCTACCTCTTAAACAGATTCCAGTAGCCTCAGCTCTAAATATACATTAACGCTGAAGAATAAGTATGTTATGTTGAATGTCAAATACAATCTGCTTTATAAAACATTTGAGAACAGATATTACTGCAAATACACAACACTCACATTGAGAGTTACAGAATTTGTGACAACCACTTTATTGTCAAAGTTTCTTGGTCTACATAGTCTGGTCTCTTCCTCTCTCTTCCTCTTTGTATCTTTCTCCCTCTTTTTTGCTGACACAAAATTAGCAAACATTCTTGACAACCAGTAAATGTATGACCAATCATGACATTTTACATTTGGAAAAAAAAACTCAAAGTGTCAGTGTTCAACTGTGCAACTTTCTGGAACCATCCTTTCTAAACTACCTCTGTGTCGGCCAGTTCATCTATTAAGTTTCAAAGCAGTCACGATTTTCAGATTATTGCCACCATTTTCAACAAAACACACACAAGTGGGCCCACAAGGATAGGATTTATTCATTTCTGTAACACAAAACTTCTGGTAGGCCCAAGGTGAAAAGAAAATTATATCTTCATTTGTCTCCTTTCCCAGTCTTTGTGACTCATCTCTAATGCCTCTAAGTGAGATTAATATAGTGCTCAGCTCTCTAGCATCTAGTTATGCAACATTCACAATCAAACATAGGACAAATCAAGGATCACACAAATCACTTTGCAGATGTCCGACAGGGAAAATCCATCAAAAAATCAGAGTATACCCCTTTGATTCTGACATTTTTGCCAATCCAGATAGTCATGAAGTCTTGTGAAACGCAAAACAGCAACTTGCTGTTTTGCCTAATTAAACCAATTGCTTTTCAAGGGTAGTTGTCTTCTTTTTCATTTGTATTAGGAGTTGGGAATCTTCTTGGATGATTACTTAAGTACTTGGAACTCCACTGCATCCTAATGGTAATGATGAGAAGTAATCACTGAAGGTTAATAAGGGTGCACAGCACTAATCAGGGCAGGTCTGTCTGGTGGAACAGTTGCTGCCTCCTGGCCTTTTAGTAACAAAGTCATCAAGGGAAGGAGAATAGAACTTAAATCCTGCTGGAAAAATGCAAAACAGAAAAGCATGTTGGAGAATACTGATAATTTATGCAATAATATGGCTTTATCCTTATCAATATTATCCATAAGCGCACAGTTCATTATTCAACAACTAAGACATATTGTAGATATCTTTTACACACTGAACAACCCGTGTTCCTTATCTCTTTGAACCAGGGGAAGGCAAGTTTGACAAGGAGATGACTGACTGATAAAAAGTAATTTTTTCCAGATTTGTGTGCCACTGTACATTTTGTACTGTTTCCAGTCACCCCCTCCTAAGACTGGAGGGTCAACACATGCCGTTATCACACCTTTACGTCTGACTTTCTTCCTTCAATTTTTCATCTGTGCTTATGTGTCTTTTCACTTCGACACCCAGTCCACTGAGCATTAACCAAAAGAGCCTGTAAGACACAAAGGAAAGAAATGAAAACAGCTGCAACCACAGCCTCGATCAGACAAGACGGCACATCAGAAAAAAACACATGCAACAAATTGCACACACACAAGAGTTTAAAAAGAAGGACTCAGGTGTAAGACCATCTACTGCCACCGGGGTTGCAGCTACTCACCAGGTTTGGCAATGCAGGGAGAGACTTTGACAAGATCAAATATAACTCAGGGAGTCCTGGCTGTCCTTTGGTAGTAGAGGAGAGATCCTGATGACTGTTAAGGACACAAGCAGACAGAGTAATGGTCTGAAGTGATGGAGGATGAGATGAGCTTGGCACTGTCACTTTCAGATGGGGAGATGAGGAAGAGGCCAAGGCTCATGCAGTAACCATGTTTAAATCTAAATTCTCTGTGAGCCTTATTTATAATGTGGACATACACAAAATGTTGTTTACATGTGCAAAGACTTTCGTACATTTATATATGAGAACATGTGTACTGAGTGGACATAAGTGAATTATTCAAGTGTGTGTGCATGTGTGGTTGTACTAATGTGGGTTCTTATGCGCACAATACAGCTTCTTTTTTTCATGCAGTGCTTTGAGATTGCTTCCCTCCCTCTGCATATGCATTACTCATTATTTTCTATACATAGCTAATATGGCGGAACATAACCCTGCCATGAGTGATCTGTGGACTAATGAATACATTACAGCCAATATGAGGAATTCAAGTGGGAATACTGGCCTGTGAGACTGATTCTATTTTAGTATAAGGATTCTGAGTAATTTTTACACTTTAATGGAGAGGACAATGTCAATGTCAAAATCCATCAGTCAAATTCCTGCATAGCCTCTCTGAAGATGTGAACTCACTGTACCTTACTGTTGTCTTGACATTTTCTTGGCAAAGTGAAAGCGTTGCTCAGTCAGATAGATAGATAGATAGATGGATAGACAGATAGGTGGATAGATAGGTGGATAGATGAAAATGAATGAAAAGGATTGCTGCATTGTGGCATGTGACCCATTTTTCTTTGTGTCTAGCCATCTATGGCCGTGTGTGACATGTGTCCTGTCTCCTGATTGGCTGAGGGTTGTCTCAGGTGTGTCTAGGTCACTGTGGTTCATTGGGGACTGCTTCTATTTGTAGCCCTCCCTCATGCCGGAGGGAAAAGGAATACTGGCTCACTTTTAATGTGGCTTTCTCCTCTGGCCATGGTAATATGGAATAGCATTGGGAAACTTATGTATTGCTCCACTTACAGAAAGTTGCAATGACCTCAAATATGGTATTAAACTACTTAAACTCTTGGACCTGAGACTGTGATTAATCTGAGGTTGGGGCCATCATTCGAGGGCATGATAAGGCATTAGAGGATGACAAGTAACTATCTGTTTTAAATGAGTTTTTGCTAATCTGCTATTCTGGAATTCTGTTTATGAATTCAGTGTTCAATGCAACAGGAAGATTTCACCAATCTCATCAGAGACACCTTGTTCGATATCCTATTTATGTTGCATTACTCAGCATACCATGTGCATGTCTCTCACTCTGTGGTAACTTCCTCATACACATTTCTTGCCATTCCCACTACACATCCCCAAGGTTCTGATCTGTGCATGGAGTGCATCCTAATCCCCTTATCCTACAGCAAATATACTTTATCACATCTCTGCATGTTCACAATTAGAGCGGGGTGTGTCAAACTTTGCCGACAGGAGCATTGGGGATTTAGAGGGGTCTAATTAAGAGAACAGAGTAAACTACCTCTGGCCCAGCTAGTGTAGGAGCTCAGGCTGCCCTGCTCTCACATGGCTTATTTTCATTATCGGCAATAAAGGGGCACTGTGTGAACAGAATACATCAATCTTGGTATAGATAATCACCAACCAAAAACTGAAAAGTGGCTGCAATGGCTAGATAAAAAGCGGGATGCGTCTAAATTAGTTTCAGGGGCAAGGAGAATAAACATGACTGCTGGTGATGTTCATTAATTCATTAGCTGAACTAAAAAGTAGAAATTGGTATTGTTAAGCAAGAGTTTCCCAAGAGACTACATGGCTGGAGGGTGTATGCCAATTTCCTAAAATGAAGCACTCACTTGCACTTGCATAGCTCAAATCACTGACCCTCTATTTTTTTCTGCTTAGAGGATGTGCTCACCTTTTGATTTTCAGTCTGTCTTAAAGCAACGCTCACGTGAAAGCATTTTTGTTGTTTTCATTGTTTTTCCCGTTTATAATGTCCACAAAGAGATCCCTTCTTAAAGTAACTTCTGTATGAGATGGGAAACAAAATACATAAACCTTATCCTGGCTAAAATTGCATTCAAAAATTTGACAGAACCTAATATGGATGTCAGCAGTCCCAGTTTAGTTAATTGAAATGGGTAACTTCCAAAGTCTAATTCGTACAAAAAAATCATTCTTTTCATTACTGTCCATAGCTGAGCAAGCATACACTGAGGCACAAAAGGGAAGTTTTACACTGAAGAGACTACGGTTCACTTGATTTGTCTAAATCACATTGCTGACGCCTCATAGTAGCTTATCAACTGAACTTGAAAATCCATTTTTCCACAGAAAAGAGCCTCTAGATTTGTTACTTACATTCTGAATCACCCTGGAGAGATTCACTTCATGAACAGGCGTTATCAACATCCTTATAATGTAAATCACTATGTGACTCTTGCATTTAAATAGGCTTGGAAAACACTCTAAATGTATCCCAAAACCTATCCTTCCTCTTTTCTTCTCAAATTTTTCTCCGTCTGGCCATCCTCATCACTGCCTTATTTCCCGTTTCCTCTCATCCTCTTTTCGGTGTGGCAGTCCTCCTTCAATTTTAAACAGTGATTTTCTCTCCTCTTGTTTGTTTTCTTTGTCCAGGTTCACCCTGATTGCACCAGCAAAAGGCCTTGTTCACAGTTCAACACAGAGGAAAGCATCATTTGAAGGTGTCTATTGAGGTGACTTTGGGTCAAACCAGGAGGATGAAACCAAACTTCTAAAATACCAGTTGACTTGATAGAAGGAGAGAGCAGTTGTACATTTTTACTTGGATAAACCTTGACGTATTAATGACCTAAATTCAAAACATTCACAATTGGAGAATAGGACTTCTATATTTTGCTCCACTGTGCCATCCAGATGAAATTTGTATCACTCTGTGGCATCTGTTAATCCCTTCAACTTATTACAAAATGACCATTTTTATTATTTATCAGCATGTGAGCAATTAGCTATGACCTTATCAGAGATTCAGTTCATTCATTTCTTTTTCTGACTGACAGGCAACCTCAGCTAACATCTGTTCTATAATTGATTAGATCCATTGTATAATTCAAAACTTAATATAAACGTATTAAATATCCAATTTGACCAGTGAAATGAATATTACAACTCTAGATAAAGCCTTTTATGAAATGGAACAGAAACAGAGGGACAATTTGCAGTCACAGTACCCTCTATGATGAAGTGTTATTCCATGCACACACAAAAAAGAGTGCAAATAAAGAAAATGGAACATGTGAATCAGAGTTTAAAAAGCCCCTCATACATCGGTGGTACTGTTCGCCCAGTGGCCCCCAGTAATTTGGTAATTGAAAGTCCCAAGGCAGGGAGAGCTGGACTGTATTCAAAGCAGATGAATCCATTTATAATGAGATGTAATCTCATTTACTCTGTGGCATATGGTTTGGTTTGCCGGGCTGTTATTGTTTTCTTGCTGAAAATGCACTTCTAGTCCAAAATCTGAAAAGGGAGCAGAGCAGTGCATTCAGGAGGCTCTTCTGAAGCCTTATTACCATAAATCAGACAGGCATCAGAAAAGATTCAACAGTATGACCAAGCATCCTTGAATTTCTGCTATTTGCTGATTCAGTGCTTCACTACATTAGGTGTGTGATGGAGGGACACAAGGGATAATGCTCCTATATGTAAGTCCACTACTACAGACCATTCTTTTTAGTAAAAATCAAGCAACGTGGCCAATTTATTAACGATAAATTGGAAGATATAAAAATGCAATATGAAACATGCACAGACCATGGTAATATTCCTACATTTACTATTGCTCCTTGACCTGACATACCTGGTACAATGTTTCTCTTGCTCTATTTTTGCTCCTACAAAAGCAACATAATAGTATTCTTTATGAACATTGTTGATGGGGAAAGAAATGTTAATGATGGCCAGGCCAACAACATTACCTTCATCGGATGCTTCGGAAAGATGTCTTCTTTTCGGCAGGACAGGCAGAGCCTAATGAGATGGTGTGATCTGTAGTTATTGATCACCTCTGTCAGTCCAAGGCTGGAATTCACAAGGGCTTATCCCCCATTCATTATGCCAGTGATTAAGATGTGTCCCCCAGCCTTACATACTGACTACTTGGATGGAAACTGATGATGATGATAATGACAGGTACTCTGGATACTGATTTGACTCTGCCTCCCTTTCCAAAAAAATATAATATTTTGCTCAAAAATGCTCAGAATCACTGACACAGACGGTGATCTATTTGTGGGATGTGTATTTTGGAAACTCAAATAGGCCACAGACCATGAAACAGCTGTGTCTTGACCTGCTGGAGACATTTGTGTGCGTGCATGTGTGCACACGTGTTGGTTTGTGTGTCTGTGTGCCTATATCTTTGTTTGTGTTTGTTCGTGTATTATCACCCTGTCACACAGTAATTACAAAATGCACCTGATCCACTTCCCTATCTAAGAAAACAAAAAAGCATTACCAACAAAACCCTCTACCTCTGTTAGTTTAGAGAGGACTGAGAGTGAAGGAAACATCTGATCTGATTTTCATCAGTTCCTCTTAAACCTGTCTGCTTCGCTGAGTTTCTATGGTGCTCTGATGGCAGTGAAAAAAAAATGATCAAAGTCAGCTAGGAGACCGTGATTACGTCTCGGTCCAAGTCATTAGAACACTCTACGCTGATTATTAATCAGTTGATTTGCCTTTAACCTCAGAGCAGACACACTCCTCCTCTGCAACATCAAAGGCAAGGCGCTCTCAAACAATGCATCAGTGTTCCTTTACCACATTGAGGCACATTAGGACACACACATCCACACAAACATGTCAGGATGCAGCTCTCCTTTGAAGTGGAGGAAATGTTAAAACTGGATGCATTTTCCTGAAGTATGAACACCTGCATAAACAACCCTCATGTTGTACAGTGTGGCCAAATATTGGAAATCACCACCGTCTTTTTCTGTTGTACATAATTTATGTATTGTGTAAATAATTTTACTCTAATTTTTGCTATTGGTTCTAGTACCGCTTCTTTACGCATATAGCATAACTTAAAACACTGATGTGCAATATCATTAAATGTGAAATTATTTAAAATTCTATCACCTTACAGAAGTTGTATTACTTCTAATGTGAACAGTGGGGCATTGCTCTTATGTGAAATAAAAAACCTATCAGTTTACATTTACTAAATTAAAAATACAGGCCTCACAGTAGGAACTCAGTGTAACAAAAGTCAGTGCATCTTTCATTATTTAGATTCAAATAATTTCTTTTTAAACATTTTATATATTCACCCTAAATTTTTACGACAGATGTAGGCTTCCTCTGCATGGAAAATAGTGCTGCACAAATCTATGAAGAGATGTTTTGTCATTCTTCAGAAACTATTTTTCTTTTAGCTGCTCTTTGCGGGAGGGGTTGTGCTGCTCTACCCTACTCTCTAAAATACCCCCAAAGGTGTTTTATTGAAATCAGTTCAGATGACACACTTGGTCAAGGCAGTTTTCACGTCTTCTTCTCTTCTTTAGCAGCTCTTGTGTGATTTTGGCAGTGTGCTTTGGATTGTTATCATGTTGGAATATTCCTCTTCTGCCAAGTTTCTGGAGAATTGGTGCCGTCTAAAAAACGTCCTCTCCCCAACACATTTTGCTCTAATGCAGCCCCATATCATCACACTCCCACCTCTGTACTTTACTGTGGGGCCTATGTATTCACTGTGGCAGTCATGGCTAGGTTGACACCAGTCGTGCTTGACCCCTTCTGAGCCGATCAAATGTGCTTTGGTCTTATCTGACCAAAGAATGTGTTCCAATATTGATCAAGCTTCTTTTAGTTGATGTTATGCAATGTTCTTTACACTGGAGTATGGTGACTGAGACTCTGATGAGTAGTACTATAGTCCCTTTTACGCCTCCTAAATACTGCTGCAACTGTGTTTCGACAGATTTTTTTCTTGCTTACCGATCTTCCTGTTTCCTTTATGTTTTTGTGAAGTCGTCCAATCAAATGTTTCAGTTCCTTTGATAATTCTTTTGCATGTGGAGCCATGATGCAGACATGCCGATAGACACAGTCCATATGTTCAAAAAGTTTCAGTTTTTACAGGTCACAAATAATGCAATTATTGAGAGGTAATATAATGAAATAAAAATCAATGAAAGGCAGACCATGTGAGCAGAAACTGCTGTTTATTCAGATGCTGATTTGACCGTAGCTGTCATTTAAAAAAAAAATCAATGAAAATATGTGTGCTAAAACAGAGAGGCAGAGAAAAGACATGGAGAGAGACGAGAGAAGAGGAGACAGTGTTAGAGCTACACAAGCTACAGCTGAACACAGGCTGACCAAGCATGTTAGTCCACAGCAGGTGGCTACTGACAGCTTGTTATTCCATTTCAGATGAACCCCTCACTTAAATACAGACTGCCAGCCTGCTAGAATGATATTAAGAAATATTTGCTTCCAAAAGGGGTAATTCACGGTTCACAATGCAAGATTTTTAGTGAGAAAAAAATACATTAAGGAATTCTTTTAAAAGCCTTGTTTAAATAGCTGATTCAGCCAGCTGTCTTAACTTCTGACCCCTCAAAGCCACTTAAAACCTGTAGTCCTTGAATCAGCTTTTTACTATGTATAACATAAACCTGAGTCACTATGTTCTGCGAAAGGTAGAACAGATTTAGTTGTTTTGTCTGAGCTCTTTTTACTGGTTTGCACTCGGCTTGACTCAGTTGCAAAAAGTCATTGTTGCATATTTCTGTGCACCAGTCAAGATCTAGCAGCATTTGAACCCATATCCAGTGACTATAGGGAGTTTTTTGCTTTTTTTTTATCAGGTTATTGTCAGTGAAATGTAAGACACAAAGTACTGAAAAAGCAGATAAGATGAGGTTTTGAGTGTTAAACTCCCAATAAATATGAGAATACCTCAAAAGTTCTCACTCACCAGCCTCACCTGGAAAAAAGGGGGATGTAAATCCCATTCTGGGGCACAAGTGCATATTATCAAGTCTTATATCACTGTCCACAGAAGCTCAAATGTTTGAAGCCATCAAAGAAAAAAGAGATTAAAGCTTCCAGCTACAGAGCACAGGTGATAGAAACAGCCAAATTTAGCTTTGAACTGTTGCCCCATGCACTTTACTCACCCGACCTGCAACATCTGGCTTATTTCTGTTCCCCAAACTTGCCATGGTTGCCATTTTCATAGTGATGATGAAGTCATCCATGATGCTGAAGAGTATCTGGAACCTCAAGATGCGTCCGTCTTCTGTGAACGGATAGCAAAGCTTGACCACCAGTGGACCAAGTGCACTGAAGTTAAAGTAGACTATGTTAAAACAATGCAAGAACAGCCTCTCTTTTGTGACATTTTCTGTTGAGGCTGAGTGCTTTTGACGTGACCTCATAATACCTCAAAGAGGTGTCTCCAAACTTGCACATTAAATAACGGATATGTTTTTTATTGTTCCTTCCTTCTCACCGTCGCTGACTGCTTGCTTCTAGGGAATCCAAATGAAACTTGGATTTTTGGGTTTTCTGTTTTCTGTTCTTTCTGCTATGTAAAGTGCTATATGACATATGTTGTAAATATGCGCTATGCGGATAAAATAAAATTGAATTAAATTACTAATTTTTACTTTTTCAGGTGCTTTAAAACAAAGCATTGTCTGCTTGCAGTCCCACATCACAGGGTCTATTTGGCCTGATGAGGTTTTTCTGCTTTATCTCAAGTACCTAGTGACCCTGTTGATCTAGATAAAGAACTGTTTCCTGACCTGCTCATGGGCTTGTTTTCCTGCTCAGTAAAGATAAATATGTCATTATCATCATTTGCAAAAGTTGATGTTTCTGTAGATGTGATTGTGAGTTCATAGATGTCTTGGACATCTCCTCGTTCATCCTTCAGCTTCCCGTATCCTTTAATTCATGATTTCCTTTCAAGTCTTTGTTCATTCCTTGATGTTTTTTTTTAATCTTCCACATCCTCATACTCTCTCAGTCGAAACTGATTTCCACAAACCTCTCAATATTCTTCTTCCAGTTCTTCCTTCATCTGTCACCTTCCATCTCCCACTTCCCTTCATGTCTCTGGATGCTCTGCCTTCATTCACCCTAAGCTGCAGTTAATGATGAATGAGACAAACCTCACTAGGGCTTAGACCTGCGTAGCTCAGTGGGATAGCACCAAGCTTCCCGGTGGACATTCAGGCCTAATTTCTTATTCATGGGCTGCATCAACACCAGTCTTACCAGTCCCTGTAACTCTGGAGACCCGTGACTCTCATGATACCCAGTTTTCAAAGTTAATGCTTTGGTTTTTTCCTCACAGCAGTTTCCGTAGGTTCTTCTTTCTCAAAGCAGGTTGTAACATTTCCCCTTCCGTCACTATGTGATCCAACTCGATAGGTGAGCTATTTTTGCTGATTTTATCCCCACATATATTTTCCCACCAAAGCCTATTCTAAGACAGTGATACCTTCACTCCTATTATTTTGATGGACTTTTGTAGTGAAAGCAATTTGTATTGAATGTCTAGTTTGTGGCTCAGTAATCTATCTGTGAATATTCTTGCAATACAGTAATGAGAGGCAGACAAAGAGATTTTAATGTATACAGAGGCCTTAACACATTAGAAACCTTTTCAGTTGCATAAAAATAATAGTATAGTATAGTATAGTATAATCCACATTCATTCATATACTGTTTTGCATTTTATACTGTTGCTTTTATTTGAACGTTCTCCTCTGTTAAACTATACAGTGTTAAAATCCTTCTCCAGCTGAGGGATTATTTGGGAATGTGAAGCTGTTTTAGTAATAAGCTGCAGTTTTTTCATCTTGTTGGTACATTTGAGGGAGCTTATGGATAACATTATTGTGACTGCTCTTGCAGCAAACCGAGTCTTGCTTTCCATCACCATTCCCAGGAAAATTACACAACAGTCACAGAGCATTCACCTCCAGCAGCACTATTAGTAAAGGATCATGAGGTAATCCTCGCAGAGTAGGTGTGAGTGTCAGTGATTTACCTGAAAATAGGAGGACTCATTGGAAATCCTGCAATAGGCCACAATCAGGGACACGGTGCCCTCATTTTAGAAAACAAGCCAACAAATCTAAAATGCAACATGAAAATGAGAGGAGCAAATGTGTGACAGAAAATAAAGAGAGCAGACACTATGTTCCTACAGTTTTACTGCTTACAAACCAGTGTCCGTCTTTGCGCACACCCTGGCTCATAATTAATACAATCTTCTCTACACTGAGTTAACTATAATTGCATGTAGGTCATATCCCAAGCCTTTCCAGTGCTTCACATGACTCCATGTGAAACAGTCTCCTGCTAAACACAGTTAAAGTTAGACACATCCCCCAAATCCATAGAAAGACAACACTGAAATCCATTGCATCATGCTGTGTATGTGAGAGAGCAGCTTGTGTATGTGAGAGAGAATATTCATGCACTCATGTGGTCTTTACTTATAAAGGCGTGATAAATTGAGGAGGACTGGAAGAAGAAACTGGGTGGGGGTGGGGGTGTGGGGGTGGGGGGCGAGGGGCTGCTGCTTTGCTCCCTCCAAAGCCTTGAGCCACATTGATCACTCCGTTCTCCTTCTCACATGAATATTGAGCATTAGTCACGGTTCATGAACAAAGAGGCTGAATGCCCTGGAATTATGCTATAAGAGACTTGTGGATGTCATCAAATTGTAGAGCGACACTCTTCTGGTAGCTTGAGACACAACTATGCAATAAAATTGCCACTCTTCAGGTCATAGTCATCATTGCCATGGTTACTGGTAACATGATACTTTTTTTCTAAGCAGTGTAATACTAGAATGTGTCTTCATCATTATGAAAGTCATAAAAATAACTAACGGATTACCAGTGCAACAAGTGATGTCAAGCTTGGTAACCAGTAAAGCTGATAACATGTTAGCATGCTAGTGTTAGCATTTAACTCAAACAGTTCTACAAAGCTGTGAGCATGGCTGCCGACTCTTATCTCCTCTCCTGCAGTATGCGACTGCATGGAGTTCCAGTTGATGTCCAGCTTGCTCGGGCCTCTGTTGCCATTTCAGTGCCTGCTGGATGTTTCTAATATGCTTCAGAGTTGTGAAACAGACCCTGTATTCCTCCAAGTTTATCTGTCATTGCTCATTTTAAAATGCCGATATGGCTGATCTCACAGCACAGCTGCTGTCACTAACTGGTATTTTTGTTCATTTTGTCAGATGATGTAGTGATAATAAAATAAAGATTTTCATCTGAAGCCCAATATTTTGTTATTGGCTGCTGGTTAAAATAGTAGCGCAAGTGGTCATCATACTGTATTCCACACAGATATCGAACAGTATAATCATTAAATTATCTTCTCTCTTCTTTCTTTTCTCCACTTTTTCTTCTCTCTTCATCTCTCTCTCACTCGGTAAAAAAGAAAATTTGTTCCGGTGCATATGTCATAAGATAAAGTCAGTAACAAATGAAATGCATATTAACTAACTTGTCAGTAGATACTGCCATATGTAAAGATGGGTGATGAATTAAGGGAAAACCCAACATAAAGTGTCTCAGCAAGGTGTTGAACCACTACATGTTGCCAGGACATCTTCATTGCACTTTTGCATTGATTCTCCAAGTGCCTGGAACACTAGAGGAGGGATGAACCACCATTCTTCCGAAAGATATCCCCTCATTTAATGTTTTGCGGATGGTGGCGGAGAGCTCTGTCAAAACACGTCAGTTCAAAGTCTCCCATCTGTGTGTACAACTGAGTTGGGATCTAGTGACTATTAATACAAATGTATGTGACTCACATCATTTTCATACTCATCAAACCATTCAGTGACCTGTTGTACCCTGGAGATGAAGGCCTTGTCGTGAGACCACTCCCATTAGGTTAGAAATGTTTTATCACAGGATAAAGGGGATCACTCAGAACAACTTTGTATTGATTTGCAGTGACTCTTTGCATCAAGGAGACAATTGAACCCAAATCATACCAGCACAGTGCTCCCCAAAGCATAATAGAACCATTGGATCACCCCACCCTAGGGGTCAAGGGTGCCACATATGCATTCAGTAGCAAATTTCTGAACCACAGGCAAACTTACTCTCAACATGTTCCCAATATAGGCTACATGTATTTATTTTAGACAAATAAGACAAAACAAAGTTGAAGTAATATGTTTTATCTGGGATATGTGGCACAAATATGTGTTTGTTGGGGAACTTTGCAACATCACAGAGGTATTAAGAAGCACACACTCAACTGTGCTGATCATTTCTATTCAGGTATACAGGTTGAAGTAGGGGAGATACTGTTACCATGCCGTGGCGTGGTTATCTGTGTATTTTCCGCGGAAAGTCCTGTGAAAACAAATCTCCCTCCAGGGCAGTAAAGACTATCTATCAAATGCACACACAAAAATAAACCAGCTGGATGCGCATAAATAGTGCAGTATGTCAGCATCAATAAGGGTGGAAAACATACAGCACATGCACATATAATGTAGCATCTTGTGTACAGACACAGTGTACACGCAAAAATAAACAAACAAGGCTTCTTTAGAGATAAGCTGAACCTTGAAGGTGTCATTCTAAAGAATTCATGAAACAGTATTAGCTGTTTATAGCGAAGCAGTTTGAAACAGCAGCATTCATTTCTCATATAAACTACTTTCAAAGTACATAGAGGAAAACAATTTGTCATGTCTCAATATATTAAATTTTACTTTGGTTTAAAAGAACACATGACTAATTCAGATAGAGCTTTCCTGGGGCTGGTGCATTCTTATTTCAATATGTATGTTGTTGCACTGTTCCAACGTGTTTAACTCAAATGCTCATAAATACTTCTCTTTCTAGTTTTGAGCATATCATCTTCCACCATCTGTTTGTCTGCTTCTTCCTTTCAACCTCTGTCTCTTTAGCATTGGCTGTATTATATATACATATATACTGTATGTACTGTATATATATCATTTACTGAAACTTGCCGTAGTGAATGGATGCAGACTGAGCCTTATCACAAAGAATAACAGTGCAGCTTAATTTCTCCCACTGACAACAAAGAGCTGCTGTTTCACCACCCTTCCAGCAGTTCAGACATCTCTACTAGTCTGAAGAGAAGTAGCAAAATGTCTCTTAACAATATTTACATCCAGTGACACACGACAACGCCCACTTTTACTGCTTGCTTGACCCGTGGATCATTCCTGTATGTTTTATTCATCTCTGCTGTCACATGAATGTTTCATCGAGGCGTCTACTGTACTGTTTTTTCTTTCAAACATAAAAATCTTCACGGGTCTCGCAATGTAAATATACAAGAGTGAGAGGTGATCATAAGCTTTTTCAGTGGGTGCATTCTTAGATTATCAGCTCATTGCCTTTAAGTATCAAATTAATTGCAGAATCATTGTGTATATTCCCCCAGGGACAGGGAAATTTAATTAGATATTCAATCTAAATGGCTAACCAAAATGAAATATTCATGACTTACCAGAGAAATTCCTTTGGTGTCCCTTGGCGGTGTTCTGTTTCATATCAAGTGAATACTCATTGATAAAGAAAATATCACACATTTACATTTGCCTCTGCTGCCAGGACTTTTTCCGGTCACTTCAGACATATACTGGGTTTAAGCACTGTGCTAGATTATATGCATTACATAACAGAAAAATTTGAAACATTTTCTTCAGTGCAGCAACAGGAACTTGATTCTGTTTGTATCAATCCTGTAGCGATGAAGTCAAATTAATGAAGGCATAGCTCAGATTTCTGGAAATAACTCATTCGCTCTCTTGCTGGAAATGTAGTTGTTTAGTTCTTCCCCCACTAACCAGGTATGTTATGTTTACTAGTAGCCTGGACATGGAGTTAACTAAACTATACGAACTTAGGCTACTGATTAAAAGTAAGGATTCGTCAACGGTTTGTTTTGCTGCGGCTGTGTTTATAAGTTTGGTCTGAAATTCAGAGGATCATCTGAACTGTCCATCAGAATTTCACTTTCACTTTCAGAGCACAGAGCAGCAGGATGTAGTGATTTGAGGGCTGCAGACAAACTCTGTATTACTTTATGTTCGCTGTTTCTCTGAATGTTGGTGTTAGTTGTAGAAGAAGTACTTCTCCACTAAACTATTAAAATCACACAGTAAAAATACTGTCAGAGTCCTGCCTCAGTTTTATACTCAAAAGTGAAGAGGTTTTATCAGCACAGTGTACTGACATTTACCTAATATCTGTTCAACGTGGTGCTTTTAATTATGATATGATGCTAGACAGTTTAATGAAACACGTTACATAATGTTTAATATTAAAAGTAAAACCTGTGACACTGTCCACATCACTGATCATTCCCATCAACACTCTAGATAAATTTTAATTCTTATATAGTATGTATGAGAAAATTAAGTCATCGTTATTCTATTTTTCTCTTTAAAAAACAAAACAAACAAAAAAAGATCAAAATGTACCAATAAGAATACCGGTAATGTACCGGACCTATGAACAGTATCAGTAAAAGTAGTAGTACCATTAAAATCTTAATGATACCCATCCCCATCCATCCTCCATTAGCTATACCTGCTTTAACTTGTAGAGGGTCACTGGGGAGAGTGTCACCCAGCTGGTGTTGAGTGAGAGGTGGGTTACACCCCGGAGAGGTCAGCAGTCTATTGCAGGACAAGCACAAAAGTAAGATAGTTATTCACGCTCATGTATCCATTTTAGAATCAATAATTAACCTACCATGAATGTGTCTGGACTGTGGAAGGAAGCTGGAGCACCTGGACAAAATCCACATAGACACAGGAAGAAGATGGAAAAGAAAGGCCCCAGTTGACCAGATAGTTCATACCTTGAACCTTCTTAATCAAGACTTGGATGCTTGCGTCACTACTGAATGCTTCAACAGAGCAAACAAACCAAATGAGTGCAAGTTCTGGCCAGCAGACAAATGCAAATCCAGTTATAACTCAAATTAAAGAGGAGGATTTGACTCAACAAAGTTTTACTTCAGCAAAAATTTAGTAAGTGAGAGAAAATTTTGATCAGGTCTACACTTTCCTCCCTCTGGTGCTTTGTAATAAATCTTGAAATATGTAATTCATAAAATGCTCATGCACTGTATGCGTTACAGGAATAGAAAAATGTCTGTGCTAAGCAGAGACTCTGTACTGCAGCAGAGTTATACTGCAGCAGCATTAATAGAAGGGAAAGTTCTGCTCTGTCCCATCTCGTCAACTCTCAAGGTGAAAGATGTGTTTTTCCAACAGACTGGACCTGTGCCTCTTGCCTTGGTGTCAGTTTCACTGGCCCATACACTGAGATGGTTGATCATGTTGAAATTCCATCCCTTCCCCTGGAGATTTCACCATTATCATGACTTTATACTGGGGAGGATTGCATTTGGTCCCTCTGGGTTCTTCTGGGCTCAGCTCACTGTTTTAAGACTTTACACTGTCTGAAATCCCCCTGAGAAAACAGCACCATCCTTGGCTGACCAGGAGCTCTACCAGGCAGAGCTCTGGTCAAAAATTAAACTCTAATGAAGTTTTTGTCTGAAGGTCTGAAGGTCTGAAGGAGAGTAAACTCATCACAGCCAAAGGGGGTCAGAGAAAAGCATTTACACTCAAAGACATCATGACATAGGGCTTTATCATCACAGATAAAGCACTGCAAACTATATATACGTACACCATTATAATGAAGGGGATTTAGGAAAGATTAAGGGCTTAAAACTTCAATGTTTCCCAGAAGTGTGTCCATTCAAATTAGGCCAATGGTATTTTAGGGATCATAATGAGATGACAGTGGGTTTAGACTTGAGAATTTAAATATACATGTGTTAATTCCCTCTCAGGGTTTTAAAAGTCTGACTCAACCACTGCCGTTCTTACCCAGTTTCCCAGGTGAATTTCATGCAGATTAAATGTTCAGCGTTCTTGCTTCCTTTTCTCTCCGGTTTTATGAGTTCATTATTGCTGAGGATGGTCATGTGGTAACACAAGGGGCAGCTGGAGTCACATGAGGACACGAAAAGGAGTCCCAGCAGAGGCAAAAGGAGTCTTACACACAAAAGCATAGACCAAATACTATTTAACGGAGAGCTTGACAACCAAGCAATAAGTCTTTTAAAATATGAAATAGTCATTAAAAAAAAAAAAGTTCAAAGCAAAGAAAAACAGAAACAAGAATTGCAATACAAACAGCCATCATCAAAATTCATCATCTGTAAACAACATAAGTAGATTTTTAAAAAAAGATTTTATAGTGGAGCAAATGCTCAACAACGTCATGCTCAGTGTGTCAGTCCCAACTCTAAAACAAAGACAGAAATTCAAATGTGACACTCACAAAAGTTTCACAGAACCGAAGATTAGACTGTTGACTCTCAGTCAGATCTGGCAACATTTTCACAGCTGCGCAGGTATAACTGTACAAACTGTTGTTTCAGGACTTGACAAAGTTCTGATATAAAAGCAGTGTGATTAACTGTATTGTCTATTTTGTGTTTAATCTGCTCTATATTATCTATGTAGTGTGTGGGCTAGATTTAACAGTTTTATTTTTCATGTTGGTCAGTGTGCAAATAGACAAAGGTATGCATGCACCGCTGCAGTAAACGTTGAGTTTTTGAAATCACTGTACTACACAGATCTACCTAAACATTACTTTAAAAAAATTACCATTGCCTCCAAATATACCTTGAAGAATAAATAAAAATAGCATGTTATATACAATATATTTCTAATCAGTAAATCTTTGCCAAAATGTAGGAAAAGACCTTTGAAGACACACACATGACCTTTCACAATGCAGTGCTGCAGGTCCTGGACAGCACTATGCACTTACATCACACTCTATAGCACCATGCTCCTCTGCCCTGGTACCGTCCCTGCCGTGTCGCTCTCAGGAGACGACACACACATGCAGCCCATTCTGGCCTACAGAAAGGCACCTGGGGCAAACACATCAGTGATGCCACTGCAGACAGAGCACCTAAGACTGTTGCATGCGTGTGTTCATAGCACAAAACACACACACACACACATTTCGAATATTGCTTGAAATCTTTATTCTGCTGCTGCAGGCGGTTCATGATGAGGTCAGGACAATTATGATAATCACACAGTGTAGTCTCTCAAGACTGTTGCAGAAGAACTGAAGGTGGACTTGGTGCGTGCAGAGACCAATGAGGTCAGATTTCAGTGTGTGAGATTGTGAGTAAGAAGCTCCACGCTGTTGATGAGTCATGAGGACACCATACACACCAAGAAATGACTTCATTTCAAAGCAACACTCTGCATGGTATCAGATTAGATATCCAGAAGGCGTCTCAGTTTTAAAACTGCATTGTCTTTTTTACTAAACCCCAACATAAATAAGTAGATGATTACACTGTGTAATTATACATTAAGAGTGTCGTGTGTGTGGTCTTTGCACATAATCATAAAATAATCCACTGGAATTTACAGCATAATGCCCAAATGTCAACTTCAATCAGCTTCATACCAACTGCAATAAACACATTTCATAACAGGCCTGCACATACAGTAAACAACACAACAGCGGCTAAATAATATCGCTATGTGAACTATAAATTAACTCTAGTCATTGGAATAATTCGTCTGAGTTAATTAAACTTGATTCCCCTCAGTATTCTTGTTAAAACTAATTAAATGTGGGGGTAACTGACATTTTCCAAGTCTGTCAGGAGATCCATTTAGATAAAGTGGCAATTAGAGTGACAAGCCAGCAAAACAGCTTTGAAGTTGAGCTCAGCTTTAACATAGACAGAGGCTTTAATGGTAAAATGTTATTCCCTTACTTACTTACTTGTTGCTTTTGATGTAAGTTTTCAGCTTTACTCTTTAAATTTTTCTGTATGTAAAGTCTCCCTTCATGCCTGTAGAAATACGCCACTTTCTTCTTTATGGCTTGTCAGCGGTATTGTACGACATCAAGCAGTGCTGCTCCTTTAAGGGCTTAATCTGTGGATCCCATTGTGACTGATCTTTTGCATTTACTCTGAATGGCAGACCATTGTTTGTCAGTGTCCTAACATTTCACACACTCAGGTCGAGTGGAGCTTTATGAAACACTGCAGTGCACTGAAAAATGAGTTTCTTATCATAAAATGACACTAAATTAGAGTGATGTCCTTCTCTTGTCTCTCTCCTTTCTCATGAAAGCCTGCAGCAGATAATACATGAACAGTTATCACAGTGGGATTCAAGATCAAGATTTTCAGACTTTTTGTGTCACCATAATGTACCAGTCAAAGGGAAACTTAGAAAAATATCCTTATCCTTTTAATTTTGTAAACCATACTGTATAATCTGATACAGGTCCGTGTTTAAAGCACTTAAAGAATGTACTTTTTTTTTTAAAAAAGTTGTTTTTTTAGAAACAATGTTTTATATGACCTCTGAATGACAGTTATGTTCCCATATAAAAGAGAAAAAGGAAATAAAAACCCTCAAATAAGAGCAAGAGTTACATAGTACAACTCCAGCTCTATGATCCCATTTGATTGTGAAGAATGAAGCCAGCAAAAGCTGGCACCCAAGCATCACTCTTTTTGCAGAGGTGCACTACAGGAGAGAAGTGCTGCAAATAGTCCACTGTCTGGGGGGTTCTGGATGCCAGGATGAGCATGCTTGAAGTCAGCATGTACCATTTAAAGCATAGCTGATGCAGGTTTTTTGTGACTTCCAGATCAGGAAAGGTGGAGGTAATGCTGCTGTTACCTGAAAACTCAGATCTCTGCTCTGCCACAGAAGGACTGCTAGGCTTATGCTACACTGCTGAGCACAAAACACAAATACTGATATATGAAGATGTGACAGTTTTGAAGCATATGCAAAACGAAAAAAAAAAACTGTGTTTTTTGCTCTTTCTCCTTGAGGCCTGTTTAGGCAGACAAGTGCTGCTGCAGACAATGTTAAGAGAAAAATCACAAACAAGTATAAGGGAATGAGAACCAACTCCAGATTAGTTCAGCAGAGATCACAATACCTGATTCACTTTGAAGAGAGGATCTTTTATTCCTTTGCAAGACCCTCTAATATAGTCTCTGTGTGGTCTGTACTCGATATGATTCTGCAGTTCAGAAAAGAAATGCTAAAAGCCTCATGTGTGGATGTGTTCAGGGTCCAGATGAGCCAATGCAACATTGATTGAGAACTCTTTTGAATCATGCTCCAGGGTTGCACCTCATCAAAGGCTTCTGCGAGAGAAACACTTAAAACGGAGGCCACTGGAACAAAAAAATGTGGTCGTTTGAATTGTGAATGAAAAGGGATTCATTAAATCAGCTCTTGACAGTTTAAGAAATTATGCTGAACAAAAATATAAATGCAGCGTATAATATTTTACTTAATTCCTTCCATCCTTTTTAAGACAGGGGAATCAGTATTTACTGTTCCAACATGTGGCATCTCCACAACAGAATGGATGTCATGGAATGACAAGTGTGCACTATATTGGAAATTATAGTAGGCAGGTCAAGAGTGGGGTCACAGACAAGTCAGTAAAACGTCACACGTCTGCTATGCTTTCAGTTAAAGAGATTGCTGGCTTTTTGAATGTTGTTCCACTTGTTTGGGGGACAGGATCACATTGTCGGACACATCCATCCAGAGCAGCATGTGGCAGATTGTCGTACGACAGACATTTCAAAGTCGCCTTTTATAGTCCCCGGTCTGTTTATTTGTCATGCTGTCTCACCATTGCACTCTCAATACATAACTGACCTGAGTGTGGACTACTTGAAAATTTGTCAACAGACGAACAGCTCTGAAAGTTTTTCTGTACATTCGGCTAAATGTAACCCTTTCAACTGATGATGGAAATTAGATTTGAACTTTTCCCTAAGTCAGAAGAAAGACCATTTCCATGCATGTTTATATTTTTGTTCAGTGTATCTGAAGTCTAATATCTTGATGTTGTTGTATATGCTTTCTCCTGTTATTAAACCAAAAAAGGCTTTTTTCCGTACTCACAACTGAAAACTTCCTTAAATTTGTACAAGCACTATCCTACAATTGCCAACCATCTTTGCGCTATTTCAAATATGGAACAGAAAGTGTTACATATTTTATGCACTGTGGACGCTACAGCTTTCATCATGGTCAATGAGGCCTAAGTGAATATTCAATCCCCCCCAGATACTGATTTGTTTCTAGTTTTTATGTTTTTTATACTGATGTAAACACCAGAAGTGAGTCAGAAGGGTATGGCAACTGTGGCCCAAGGGTGCCTTGCATCCAGGCCACTGATGTCATCTGGGTGTGATTTCAAAGTGCAGTGTGGAGTATTCATTCTCTTTCATGAGCATGACGGTCAGTTTGCTGTCAAAACACAGGTTTTCCATTAAGCATAGCCAGAGAATATTAGAAAAGTGGGAGTCCTATCTGTCACAATGCAGTCTGTCCCAGGTCTCACAACACTCAGCTGGTCCAATACTGTCAGCCACAAGAGGAGAATTGACCCAAAAAGAATGATTGTAGGGAAGAGGTCTGAGATTGGGAATATAGCAACGAGAAAATGGCCTGCGATTTCTTTCCTTCTTTGATGAAAAAGCACTGAGAAACCAAGCAAAAGTCTTTTAAGGATGAGACTCAGTTCAGCTTGAGGCCAAGGCATGTCAGAAAAGAGTTCATATGACATGTTGTCCACATCAGGAGGGTATACAACTGTTCAGAGAGGCCACATTCAAAGAATGAAAGATCTGTCATTATCAACAGAGATGAAAATTAGGGAATAAGGGAACACATTTTCAAGCAGTCACTCCCAGAACATATTCACAGTGTTTGGACTCACAAAAAAGGCCACATTTTGAGTGAACACTGAAAAATTCAAATGCAGCTTACTGATTTAAAATAACATACCCTCAAAAAACTGTCTACTTGAAGTTTCCAGTTTTTCCAACTTTAGTAGTCTATACTAGATCAAAATTGGATAGTAGCAGTAAAAAAAGAAGAATCCACAGCCCAGCACCATCTCGTTAAGTCAGTGCAATTAATGTAAGATGAAAGAGAAAAGTAATTAAATAATAATTACAGAGCAGGTGTATACATGGAAAATTACACGGTCATAACACAATGAAGTTGGGGAATCCCAATAAATCCATAGAGTTAAATGTCAGCCATCACATTTCATTAATCAATAAACTACTTTAATTTGCAACCAGAAAGGTTGTGTACATAAGTGCAAACAAAAACTAATCCAGGCCTCAGTCACCACAATAAACACACACTAACATTGTACAAATGCACTGAATGGTCGTAGGAAGTTGTTTTCAGCTCGGGGAGAGCTTCAAAACAACCTTAGAGACTCTTGCAGTGAGTGGAAATTCATTGAGTGAACAGAAATTTAGTACAAATTATCGAGTACGTTGTACTTTTCTGATACCTAGGTGAGATGGCATTATAAATTGTATAATGGCAATAAAACTGATTCTGATGATATTGTTAAATCCATGTGACATAAAAGGTATATAGTATGTCCTATGTAACATTCTGAAAGAAATGACTCTATGTTTGGTGGAAACTGAGGTTTGTGTGTAGTCGAATACATTGTTCCCTTCTGCAGAATCAATATCAATCCCCCCTTATTTTCAGGTAAAAACGTTCTTTTAATCATTAAGGTAGTCATTTATGAGGTCAGATTTGAAGGAATTTAAAAAACGTATTTGTTGGAAGCTTGTAGTTTTGGTACAACTATTGAAAATTTGTAAAGGGGTCATGGATTTATAATAGGGTTTTAGTCCAGAGTTGGCCTCCTCCCATAGAGTGACGGTATTTAGTATTCTTGGATTCTTAGAAACAGTCCAAAGTTTCTGCCTATTTCCCAGGAAAGGTGCAGGGATCAGTGGAGCAGTTAATCCATGTTGGTCACTTGAAATAAATCTGAATTCATTATCTTTCCATCTTCTGGAATGGTCAAGACTGTATTGTTTTACTTCCCTTATCATTTTAGATTTTGCTCATTATCAGTGTGGGTAAGGGTCTTGAGTAGTGTTCCTTGTTGTTGTCAAGGGCAGGTGATGCAGGGAAACTATATAAAATTTTACATGCATCAGTTGGTGAAGAGTCTCTGCAAAGCACATTATTCTTGTGGGATGCAGAATACAGAAGCTGCTGGAGTTTACCACAGAGAGCTCAAGAAGGCACATCCATTCTCGCCAGCGGCACTGGAATTCCCAGAGCTTTTAGAGAGGGAGCTTCCTTAGAAACACGACAAGCTAAATGCCGTTGCAGATTATCAGGTGGACTACTATGGGGGTTTGAAATTATTTTTTTAAGAATCATATTTATGTGGGAAGCTGTTGGAGGCTAGCCCCAGAATGTGCTGTTTTGCTCGAGAATCTCAAGAACTGAAGGGCAAAGTTAGCCTGAGCATCATTTATAGGAAATGCACCAGGTGGGGAATAAACCTTTAAGTTATCCTTTAAACCTGATCTGCCATCATTTTACTGTGACATTCAATGCGTGAATACAAAACTAGTATGTACTGTTCTCATCATATATGCAAATGAAATAAACAGACAGAAAACCAGGTCACTGGTAAAGATGTTTATGTAACCACAGCTGCCTACTCACGACCTCTTTTCGCCCTAACTTCAGCATGTACTGTACTCTGCAGCAGCAGCATAGCAATGGAAAGTGAGGATACAGCTAAGCAGAAAATAATGGCAGTGATGTGTTCCCACAGGGTGAACTGGCAGACCGTGCTCGCTCACTCAAGCCCTGGTGTTACAGTAGGTCGAAGATATTGTAGAGAAACATGGATGGATACAATGACAGTCAAGTGTTCTCCACAGAGCGTGGCCAATGCTGCTGCGTATCAGTGTATACATGTGTGAGTGTGTGTATTTTTGCTCAAGAGCATGTGGGTTGTCAGCTACTGTTCATCTTGTTGGAGGCATTATGCCTCAGAGGTTAAGTGGCAGTCAGAGTCCCAGTAAAAGGTCAGTATGCTCACAGCTGATTATCTGAAACTTTTTATTCTATCGATAAGATGTTTTAGAAAGTTCTGGTGACCTGCATTTCATATTTATTCTCAGCGTTCAGGTCTCAGTAATAGGGCTCTGAACAATGAGTGTAGCAGTGTGGTGAATTAATTAAGCATCTGTTGGTGCAAGACAGACTAATCAATAAATAGCCATGACACGCATTTACAATGATTTGCAATTAGATCAGCTGTCAGCCTTGATGAGTATTTAGGAAGTACATTACAATCTGATTGGTTTGAATTATGCTGGCTTTGTACAGTTAATATAAAATTATGGATTTAACATAAAACCCACCTCGTAATTGATTTTAAATGCATGTTCATATTTTTGTAAGAGCATGTGTGCCTGTGCATGTGATATCATTTTGGGTTAAAATAGGACGATGAGTAAATCCACTTGAAATGAACGGAAAAGTCTCAGCCCAAAAGAATAAGTCTTTTTTTCTGCATTTTGTACCCTCTTATGCAGGTGTCAGGTTTTTTTCCCCACACTTCTCAAAGAGATTATACATTTCATTTATTAAATCAATTCCTGACTTCAGTGTGCTTCCAGTGGCCACTTACTGCTTCATTGCTTTTGCAGGGGAAAAAAGTCTTTGTCCAAAGCCTGCGGTGTGACTTTCTACAATGTGTACAGTGTCTGCGTGTGAAACATAAAACCAAAGTGGGAAGCAAACATAGCTGAGTGTTCTGGCATTCAATTAGGGACTGACTTATCTTTTTCCATCTCATCAATCTTACCTTCCCTCTGTTGCAACACCCTTTCATCCCTTCTCATCATCCCACTCCAGCACCATAAATCGTAACAGAGAGATAGGTGTTCACCCAAATAATCAAACAGCTCATGAGTTTTTGGATTGGCAAATTTATCTGGATGTGTTACAGCAGCAGCACGGTGACATTGGTTTGACTTTCCAAAAAACAAAGAGATCATCCTGCCACTGAAGACACTTCCTCCAGTGTTAAGGCTTACACTCAAACACCAGGGACCCTGTTACCCTTGTCACACAGAATTAGATATAAACCATCAAACATCTGATTATCATAACACATAACTCTGATTAGTATACAGCACATGGAGCGTAATTGTATATCAGAATTGGCCTGGTTTTCATAACCTGTCTGGTCCGTCCCTACAGATTTGATTATTAGATTTCACTTCTATGTTCTCAGCTCAACACAGCTAAGGGAGGAACAGAGAGTGAAGAATGTGTCATGATGAATTCACTTGGAAATCTGTGTTTGTGTTGTGCTTGTGTGTGTGGGGCTCTGGTTTGCTTTCATAGTTAACGCCTATAGTTATAGCTATAGCTGCAACAGCAACCCACAAATAAATGTCAAAATACACACAATAGCCATTTCTACAGACATATCAGGTGATCGGTACAGTGAGATGAATGAGAGGAAAACAGATGGCAAACTGCAGAGAGAGATGGAGGTGAATGGATTTTTTTAGAAGGTGAACTTCAAGTGAGCTCTGGCTCTGCACGAAAACCTGATGCAGTGAAAATAACAGCTATTCTCACTCACAACTATTCACATTACCTTGGATTGACCTACAAAACTAGCGATAATCCCGTGTGCTTCAGGTCTACTTTGTGTTTCATGCTCTTTGGGATTTTTTTTGAGCATGCTGTGCTAAGATGGTAACTGTGGCACTCATTAGCCTTTAGGTCAATACACCTCTGTGCTTAAATACAGCATCAGACATCCACTGTAAAAACTGAATTTAAAATTTAGTTGAAGTAAAGTGTGGTTTCCAAGAAAGCTTGCTTATCTTTCTGCTTTGGTAAAGTCATTTTACTTTTGTGGATTCTATCAACTTAAAATTATACTCTCCCCTTTAAACTGGTATTCTAATCAGTAAAAGTGAAAAAAGTCGGCCGACGAGTTGTTAAGCATTACATGTCTGACGTCATGACATCCACTTTTGCTCAAATTGTTCTGGTGCAACTCAAACACCAATTTCCTCCTGTAGAATTACAGAGTAAAGACAAGAAAAGAATGATAATTTTAATAACAAAATCATGTTTTCTATTTTATGCTTAGGCAAAGCAAATACTAAAGTTGGAAAAACTGGAAACTTCAAGTAGGCTTGTCCTTAAAATTAACCTGCTGCACTGCTCATTTGAGAGTAATCATTGAGTTTAGTACATTCAACTTAAATCAGTATTACTAAGATTACTTGTTAATTTAATTTGCATCAACTTAATTCATTTGGGCTCTACTAATTGAAGAAACTCATTTAAGTTGATACAACATTTCTCTTTTTTCCAGTGTCTGCTAGAATGACTGTAGAGTTAGATATTTTTAATATAATATTTAATGTATTAAACATTTTTAATATGTTGTAAATGACAAGCAGTGTTTGGATCAGAAGAGAAGACACTGTATGCTTTTATCTCCCAACTGTCATTATCAACTCACCCAGACTGGAACAAACTCATTGCAATTTGATCCAATTAGTCATGATTCCCAAATTATGCCTACAAGTCACACAGCACACATCGGAATGTGCCTTGGTAGATCTGAGCTGCTCTGCATTGTAACTTCCAACAAGTCTATAAAAGAAAGAAAAGTAGTAATTGCTGTGGCAGAATATAGACATTCGGCAATCAGAGAGAATTAGCAGGCCATGTACTTAAAAGTGGTAAAGAGAAATCGGTTTCCTCTCTTCCTAACTTATCCAATCTAACTCTGCTTGCGGCCACTCCATGTTCCTCTCAACAGTGCTTGCAAATCCGCCCGTCCCTCTCCACGTGCTGCTTTTGATGCTGCAACAACCCATTTAGCACAAACACAAACAAGACCATGCACACACCGAGCAAGTGATGCAGCTCACCGTTTTGTTTGTGCACAGTGGATGTGAGCGATGGTCAGGCCAATGATTTCCCTCGTGACTACGGACCGTTTTCATCTGTTCTTTTCATGGGCTACAATGATTTGTTTTTACCCTCAAAAACGATTCAATCATTTAAAACACGTCTCAAGTGAAAACCATATTTAATGGGTTAGTGTGTGATTCATTCTATACATATGTGCCATAGTCCCTATCATCATCATCATCATCGTCATGATCATTGTCTTTACTGGCATCATAATTTTCATCATCATTACCACTTCTCCATGATTCATTATGCCATTATCTAGCCACCTTTATACATACTGCACTAGTTAGAGTGTGCAATAGTGCCTGAGTCCTCTGATTGAGATTTATGGCCAGACCAGCAATGATTATGACTCCATTACACAGAGATCGACTGCAGGTACATGTTACGCTGACTTTCCACATGTTCACTGTATGAGCCCACATTAGCAAATGGGCCCACATCCAGTCTGGACCAACTGTTCATCAAATGCCATTTAGCAACAGGCTAACAGATGGCTTCTGTCTGTTGTATGGCATATTGTTGTTATCGTCTACTCCATGGATAGAGTCTGAAAATCACACTCAGGAAATGACCATAAATCGGTGAGCATTTGCACATAAAAGTGACTGACTAAGTGGAAAAAAGCTGAGGTAATAGCCTATTCTACTACGTCAGCAGCAGGAGCAGTGGCATTACTGCTTCACCAAAAGTGATGGCTTACCGTAACGTTCCGTATTTGCTGCTACATGCTCATGAGATCAGCACAAGACATTTAAAGAAGTGGTTTCAAATTAAAACAGGATTAGACATCACAGGCAACCAAAGGAACATGAAATCCACTGCAGGAGACTGCTAATGGCAACACTTGTTCCATTTTACTTCCTGTGAGTCCACATCAGTTGGGAGTTGCAGTGCCTTAATGCAATAACAGAGGAAAAGAATATTGCTTCATCATTTACCGAACTAGCATCTTCAATATGATACAATAAACCGTGGAAAAAAAATAATATGTTTTCAAGGCAGTGTAGTAATGATTGTAGAACAAATTGAGTCTGTCAATGAATAAACCCAAGTCTTCGTATTTCCCTTCATTAAGGTTTGACACGATAATTAAACTTGTACTTGCTTCATTAATCCACTGTCATTAAACAATACCTAGAAATACATTGTTCTGTATGATCACTCTGGTCACACTACACACGTCTTTAACAGCCGTATGTGTCATTAGGATGTCTATTGTACAGCACGCACAAAGACATGCCAAGTGTTTTAACATTTCAACATGTGGTTGTTAGATTGACATGAGACTGTTTGCTGGCAGTTTTCAGTTTTGTTTCACCACCTCAGACTTTCACTGAGTGCGATGGCAACCTATTCACCGCAGTGGCTTTGATGTGACACAGTCTGATCACTCTGGTCAATTCCCATGAGCGATGCTTTGAGTATCTTAGTGTCACACATGAGTCTCAAGGGTTTTTGGAGCAGCTGGAAATGCACAGCCTCCTGGGCTCATTTTGGTTTCAGGTACCTACTGTATTCAAACCATTTCCACTTTTCCCCAAAGTTGAGAGTCACTAATGCCGCTGGATATTGGCCCAGCTGTCAGGAGTCTGAATTGGTGGGTTTTTTGCCAGCTCAGACCCACCTTTAACACCTCGACAATACAAAAGTGTATCAGGAATTTGGCTGAAATGTTGTGGATGTGGGCTCCGATAACCGGAGCAACTGATGCAATATCTGTAGAGAGAAACACTTTGTTCATGTAATTTTTCAGCAATTAGCTATTCATTTTTCCCTGGCTCGGTTCATTGGTCGGGAAGCTGGAGACCTAATCTGCCCGCCAGCACAATCAGCAAAGGCAACGAACAACCCCCCAGGGCTGTGTGGTGTGTTTCTGTTTTACTGTGTGATTATTAGAAACCTCTGCTTAATTTGACAACCCTGAATTTGGAACCTACAGCTAACGTCATGCTGTGTCATGGCCTCGTCCATGGTCTACATAAAAAATTTCGACTGATGGCACGATTAGAGCCTCGATCCTCCTCGACACTCAATAGTAGTTGACACCAACTATTGGCATTCTTTACATTTTTTGGATTACCCCCAGTGAAAAGAAGGACAAAACCAAAAAGTTTTTTTTTTGGTCTACAGGGCCAAGTTTCTGCTCTCAGAGGAACTAACTCTGCTGTCTTCAGAATGAACCAAAGGCAGAGAATGTCTTATTTGTATGCACAGTTGCATGTGATCAAATCTGCATGCACCAAGTTGTCAGCATGGTCCTAATGCAGCAGGTCGGAGGAGACAACTGGCTTGTGTTTGAGTGTTGGGTAGGCCTCACTGCTGAGTTATTATATGGCCCTGAAGATTTTAGTGACTTAATGGATGCAGAATGCTACAAGGAACAATTTTATTTTGGGTCAAACAAATGTGGTTCAACGGCTTAGAGGAATCAGCAAATGTTTAATTTGTATTTTGTACATCAAGCATCAAAGATGATAGGTGTAAATACGATAATCAGACTATTTACTCATTGTCTGCTACGGCATAAAGGATGTGTTGATAGTTCAGCTTCACTCGCTGCCCTGAGTTGTCAAAAAGTTTAATTGATATTTGTTAATTCAGTTATCACTGTCTTGGCAAATATATTGGAGTGGGAGCAATAAGTCACGGGTAGTATTGTGACTAAATGTACAGTTTACATTCTGCATTCAACTCCTTGATATGATTAAGCCGGAGAACTAATGTTTCTCCCGTCATTTATCATCTTTTAGTTTAATAATTGAGCAGGGTCAAATTAGAATGTATGTATCGACCGTGAATTAAACATGAACAGTAATTTGAGCAGGAAATGGAACCTGATTTGCCAAGGTATGTAGTGACATCCAAATGTACGACTAAATGACTCACCAAAGCAGATTTGAGAAATAGCTGTAAAAACACATAAAATATGCATGGCAGAAGGGATATTATTAGATCACAGATGTTCTATTCAGTCTACACAAAGGTAACCCGCTGTAACCACCAGAGAACCAGCACTCACACCAACCTTGCGCAGTCAGTGTTAGTTAGCAAGCTGCCAGAAGGAAAAGCTGCAGCAATATGAACGCTGATGGGATGCGAAGGAGTGTTTCTAAAAATTATTTATGGTTCTTTCAGCTTGTATGTTTGATCCAACAATACTCTGACAGATTTATTCAGTTATAAATTCTCTGTTTTTGGGAAGCAAGAACAACTGTTGAAAGTTAATTTGCGGTAGCTCTTTGGTAGTGAAGAGAGAAGACAGCTTTAAGCAGCAGTGTGGATGGTCTTGTTACGGCGTGAAAGCTCATCTTGGTTTGAACTATCGTGCACTATAATTGTAAGCTTTGGACCAATTATAAGTGAAGCAGGCAGTTTTACCCACCGGATAGGATGCAGACTTCCTGACGGTGTGAATACACTTTTAAAATTCTCTCCTCTCCTCTCCTCTCCTCTCTAAACCCTCGCCTAAGCTCCAGTATTAACCACAAACCAAACATTGGATTTGGATAGATTACTTTTCATACTATTCAAACATGGCAGACTATTTGATGCATTCAAATCTCTTGATTTTGAGCCGGGGGAAGCATTGAGAAATCCTAATAAAATGAAACCCAACTGGCTTTTATTCCGCCCCATCAGAAGTAAAGGAAGTAAATCAGGAGTTTGAATATTGATTGTATTGTGTGTTCTTTTGTGAACTAAATGAGCAGTCCTTATCTCAGCAAGTGGAATTATGTCTGTTGCTGCTGAATTGTTTATTTCTGCTGTCTGGCTTTTTCCTGTGTAAAGCCTAACAGCAGGGAAGAGCAAATACAGAATGTGCAAGTGAATTTGTTCTTTAATTTTGTTATCTGATGGCTCCTCGCTGTGCAACATACCTAAACTGTGCATTTGACATTTGAGTCGCTGTGATCCATATAGAATGTGTTATATCATCTGTGAACAAACAGCTAAATGCCTGGTAATGGTTTTTAACGCAGCAAACACCAGATGCACTCGCTCCAGCTGAATAAACACAGAAGCTATAAGTGCAAGCACATGCTAAATGTGAGGCCAAATGTAGGAAAAACAGGGCTATGTAATGCTAAGTAACAAATGCTACCTATTATCAACGTTGTCGGAAACGCTTGAGTGAAGCACCATTAACAAAGGTGCATTCATACAGGTCAGGCCCAGACAGAAAAGTAATTTATGCAGTTTCTCGTGGTGACTGAAAAAGACCGAAAATATGAACTTGGCCAGATGGTGCCTTAGTCAAAAGTACAGTATAAAGAAGAACAGTCAGTGTATGTGTGTAAGCCCCTGTGTGTTGGAGGATTACACTGTAAGATAAAGGGGTTTAGTAGAATGTGATAGAAGCTCTTACCGACTGACAGAAGAAAGAATGAAAGTAGCAGAGGTTGGTCAGCTTAGGTCAAAGCAGACAGAACTTCTTCAGCCGTATCAATCCTCAGCGGAGATCTCAACCAAAACTATCTTTTTTTGATCTTCCTCTGCATCCGCACTCTATCATACTAGGGATGTCCTGCAGTATAAAATGACATTTTCTCTTTTTGTGAATTTAATAGCAGCATAGGAGGCTCACTTTCAGACAGAATAATGGAAGTTCAAGTTGTCCCTTCAATCCAGCACTGTCAGTCATCTGCTCTGCAGTAGATTTTAAATCAATTAACTCACCCAGTCGGAACAAAAAGATTTGTTTCAGTTTGCAGAGAGGCTTTGGGGCCCTGGTTTCTTCTTACAGCATGAAAACTGAACGTTGTGATGGTAACCACTCAGTCAACCCAATATTTCAAGGCCACAGCCTGAAACTTGATGTGTACTCAGAGGGCGTAGTCCTCCATCAACACCAGCGCTCTATCTCACAATTTTATCATCCAGATTCAATATGTTTGCTCATTTTCCACTTCTCTACCAATTCTTAAGGAAATCAGCGTGGTTGAGTTTTGTTTGAGTTTGCACCACAGGAATGGGAACCTTCAGGTGGCTGCTGTGATGTAGGTAGGGCTGATGAAACTCTAATAAAGCTAATAATCTATGTGTAAAAAATGGTTAATTTGTAAATGCACAATAGCAGTAGAGCAGAGTGGTGGGCAGAGTGATTGCCAGGCTAAATAGATCGTCTATGTTGCAGAGACTTCAGCAGAAAATGTCAAGTTCAGTCAATCAACTTGTGTCTCATTGATTATTACGTGATTGCAGAATATGCATTGATTTTTGATCATTTCTCTCAAGAAAATATACCAGATGCAGTACAGCAAAGCGTGATAATGACTCTGTGCTTAAAGGTGGATGCTGACCTGTGGTGGAGGTCTTTTTTAAAATGTTATATGAACAACAACAACAACAGCAGCAGTAGCAGCAAGTTTCGTTATAATGAATCATCTGACTGTGGACCGTTAGCAAGAGGGGACTGTCCTCCAAAGAAAAACAGCAGGGTCCAACATTTCAGCAAATGCACAAAGATAACATAGTCTACTGTATATATAAATACCACCAACAAATCCCTCCAGCATTGGAAGCATTGGAATTTGTGAGACTTTTCTACGGGAAGCATAGGAGGGTGTAGATGGATGCTGATATAGATTCACACAGTTAACAAAAGGGAAGAGGTCAGATGGGTCAACAAAGTGCTGGGCTTTGATATAGAAAACTGCTGTTGGCTTGAAATTTCCTACTCCCAGCTGCTGTTTCTTATAACCACGATCGTTATTGTTACCTAACCATATCCAACTGGACATTTTGTTTGAACAATACTGACAAATGTCGTCTGTTTATTCATCATGCCATTAATTTTTTAACCTTATCGTACTTTTTTCATTCTTGCCCTGCTTCTTTCATGCCTTATCTGCATCCAGCTGGTGTTACATATAAATTTCCCCAGTGAGGGATCAATAAATTTTGTGTTATCTTCTCTAATCTTATCTTATCTTATCTTATCTTATCTTATCTTATATTATCTAACTTTATCTAACCATACCTTACCTCACCTTAACTTGAGCAATGTAGTTCTTTTATCCCAGTCACAATATTCCCCTAACCAACTATTTTTTTGTGTCTGAACCTAACTAACCCTTAACTGTGGCTGTGTAAGATCCACCGTTTTATTTTTCCCAACTATGACAGACATGAAATCAGAGATTATTTGCATGTGTTTGTCTGTCAAGCAGCAACGAACTGTGTATTCTGTCATTTAATTTAAAGGACCAAAGCAGAGAATACTGACTGTAAATAACACATTAGATGGATGTGAGTTTAATAGCAGACTTGAGTTGACTCTGTAAAGTAGCTCAAAGGCTTTCCCTCCTTTTGTTGAATTTTCTGCCTGAACTTGCTCTCTTTTGGTTTTCTTCCTTGGTCTGTCTGGTTTTTATGCTCTCATTATCCACCAATGCCTCTCCAGACCAGCCACTCCTTTCTGTCCTGTTTGCCCACCTGCAGCATCACCTGTCCCTCTGCTTACCTGCTTCCACTCTGCAGCCCCCTGCAGTCTCTCTCTCGTTATATATGTATATATATATATGTGTGTGTGTGTGTGTGTGTGTGTGTGTGTGTGTACACATAAATCTCCATCTCACCACTACTCATTTGGCAGGTTGTCTGTGAGCTTCATGCTTCTCTGTGTTCTGTTTCTCAGTTTGTTTTTTGGACCTTGCCTGTTATTCTGGGTTCTGTCTTCTGCCTGCTCCCTTTCTGCTTGTTCGCTTGCCTGGCTTTGCACAACCTTGTCTTTACAGTACTTTTTGCATGCAAAGCTTGATTTTTGCTAGCCTTGTGTGACATTCTTTTGGATCCTCGAACTGCACTCTGACAGCTTACAGACATCCCGCCTTGCGTTCTGCGTAAGTTCATTCCATTGAACAGTATGCAATAAAATACGTTTTTCAATGAGTGTTGGGGTTGTGTGTGCTCATAGGGGCAAAATGTGAAGTAAAAGTAGTACAACAAGCATGCATTAATTTTACAGATGCCACTTTTCATGACTTGACATGTTAAAGAAGTGAAAATGAGAATGTTGTGGATGGGACCTACCATCACTGCAGTTTGGATGAAATATCAGTAGCTCAAAGCCTTATGTCTCCGGCAGCCATGACAAATGATTAACTCTAATCATATGTCTCCCAACTCTGAGACTCATGAATCATTCTGCATGAACAGATTAATAGCTCATAAATCTTATGAGGAACATTATATCTCTGCAATTAGAGCAGTCGAGCTGCAGCACAAGTCTCATGGTATATTCAAAATGTTTGGTGAATATTAAAGTGAAAGACCATTTAGGAATACAGATCTGAGTGCAAGGAGAAACTGATTCTCTCTGCAGAAATACATCACGATAGTGGAGAGGGGCTTTAGTAATGGCAGAGAAAATACCAGGGGGAAAAATTACAGCACTTGATGTGAATGATGCGCTAGTCCTGCCACAGTTATCAAAATGTTGAGAATCTCCATTAGTCCATTTATAGATGATGGTTGCTGTTTAAGGATGTTGTCATTATACCCCATTCATTCTGTAGAATACAGCTTCACAGAGGCTCAATCTAACATTGGATAAATGACAAAGATGCTCTGCAGGCCTCAGCATCTGGGCAAAGTCACTTTTTCAGACATTAAATAGCATAGTTAGTGTACACACAGAGGAACAGACAAATAGTAAGTGTTCCACTTCCTGACCAGCCAACATTTCAACAGTCCTTTTGTAAGCATTTCTTATTACTGCAGTGTGTGTTTCCCAGTGATAAAGCACCAGATATTCCTCAGGGTGCTGAAGGGAAGTAGTGTATTCAGCAGATGTAATTATAATCTGGCAATCTGACACATGGTGAATGATTGTGTGTGGACCATGAACTACAGAAAAGCTAACTACAGTATGCTAAGTCCCATATAATAATCTGCTCATAATATTTGCAGTGATGTCCTTGGGTCTGTGTACACTCATTTCTTTGCTGCAAAATATGATTCATGAACCAATTCAGTAAGCCCTAAATCAATCCTGTGTGTTTAGTAAACTTCACAAAGTGTGTCCTACAGCTAAACTGCTTGAAATGAATCACTGGATCAGGTAAGGTGTCGGGCTGGTTTTTGTCTTGCCATCAACAACAACTTCTATTTATACTGTCACCGTCAGGTGATCATTATTAAAGTTCCCAGAGGACTTTCTTTCAACACTTAACTTTTGATTTGACTAACTGTAAAATGATTTTCACAGGCATTGACCAAAATAAATCCTGACTACAAATTAACGGTCTACTTTTCGTTTGTTTTCCCAGAAGATTTTGGTACAGAACTTACCTGTTTGAACTCCGTTTTCATCATGACATCAAAATGCTGGTGTCAGTTTGCTGAATTTTTCTGTATTTGTGACTATGTTTGTATTTTGTAATTTTACCTCAATTTACTAGCATTTTTTCTTTTATAGAAATAACAGCTTTCAACAGTTTAAACTGTTGGGAGCAGTAAAAGTTAATCTAAACAATGACCAAATGTTTTCAGTAAGATTTTGTGCTTTAAGTGTGGCATAAACAGATTTAATTTTGGTACAAGAACAGCTCGGACAGGTTTAATCTTAGACTTGTATGTTTTAGGTTCTAATAATTGCTAGGTCATTCTCTCATTTGCAAAGTTAGGGGGCATTTGTCATCAAGGTTACATATTAACTGTGTGGTTAAGGTCATAGAATGATTATATTAATGGTTCATGGAAACGCCCGATGACTCTCCTCAGGAAACATGAAATGAACAGTGGTTTTCTGTGTTAACTCTGATGTTTTGTTAACCAACCATCCACCCCGACCTCTTTGTCAATATATATATATTGCTAATGTCACCAGACTTCCTCAGTTGGTCCCAATGTAGTCACTGGAATGTAAACAGATTGGTCCTTTTCTTTTTCTTGGGAAGACAATCTGGGTATACATACATCACATCCAAAAATTCTGGCAGAAAATAGGGTTTATTGGGCAAAATACAGTAGTCCCTCGCCATATGGCGGTTCACTTTTCATGGTCTCACTATATTGTGGATTTTTACATTATATGTAAAATACGTAGCGCACAACAGATGAGTAGATGCACATATGGAAAACACAGCTACAGCCGCTTCCGCTTGAGCTAGTCAGTCACTGATTAATTGGTTATGGAAGCCAGACAGAACCTGCAGTCCCACACGGTGAGTGTTTACTGGAAATAACTGTGTCAGAGAACTGGTGACAATCTGTAGGATTACCTGTAACATCTTCACCAGTTTCCCGGTAGGCAGCCGGACGTCCTCGGTGTGGGTGTATTTAAAATAGGCCAAAGTTTTGGGTTCTGGAACCTAACCCCCACAATAGACAAGGGATTACTGTACACGACATGATCCGTCTTCATCTGTCAAGTTTTCACTGACGATAAACCCCAAAATAGTTTTTTTTTTTTCATGAAACCCAGTTGTATTCTTCATCCCAGTATCATTCATCTACTTGTTGGTTCTTAACCTGAATAATGCACTCTTCTTTGTTTTTTGTTGTGTGTATGGCCATGTCTCCACATGTGTTGCAGCTGCATGGAAATCTAATAAAATGGGTCGTTTTTAAGTCTTTTTTTAAATTATTCAGCAGACCTCCTTTGTTATGTGTGTCCTCATTTCTCTGTAAGTATATAGGTATAAGAGAGGTGAAATTGAATTTGCCCCTCTTCACTCTCCTATTTATTGTGTTAGGCTGAAGCCCGTGCAGAACACCCACACAGAATGACAAATTAATGAAACACATTTCATGTGTGTGTTTGTAAAATGGAGCAAATTGTAAAATATGTCCTCATACGTGAAGCTGCAGCAGTACGTACTCTCACATAATGAAGCTCTTTTGCTTTTTTTGTGGCAGGTTTAGACTATTGTGTTAGCATGAACATTGGATCTGCTATATTTCACCTCAATGCACACCCACAACCACAATAAAAAAACCTTTTTGAACCTTCTGAACCTAAAACTTATGTGTCCTACATGCCACACAATACGGATATTCCCATGATTCCTTCTGTAACACCTGAACTCACAGATATAAAAAGATGTGATTTACTTAGCGTGTTTTGTATAATGCTTTAATTGCTTCTGTGGACTGCTGAAAAAGATGCATTTTACTTTATACTCTCTGCACCAATACTTAATTGTCACTCAGATAATAATCAAGCACTGGGGATAAAGATGGAGTGAGATACTGTCTTTCGCTACCAGGGATGCTGGCTGTCAAACTTGTCTTTAAGGCCCATACCGTGCGTGTAAATATTCAGAGTTTTGGTGCACATCCTGGCATTCAGAGCACTGTGACAGATATCAATCTGCCACCACAGGAATCAGGAGTAGTCGTTACAGCAGAATAATGTCTGCTAATGAAATCTGTTTCATTGGACAACTCAGTGTGGTTGTCCATCAAAGCAGTCTCCAGGGACTCTGACTTAGACCAAGGGGAAATTAAATCGTGATCTGCACTGGATCAGCTGCAGTCATCTTCTTCTGAATATGCCATCGTTTTATTCAAGGCTTGTTATTTAATACTTTAATAAACAGTGTTCTGATTGACTGCAAAATCATGGCCTTAGGATGAATTAAGCCTACAGGTGCACATAAATGCACATGCATGATTAGCACATAAGAGAAAAGAGACTCCAGAATGCAGAATGAATAATAACTAATAGTGTGGGATGAGTGACAGGTGTGTGTGTGTGTGTGTACTAGTAGTAGTGGCAAAGGTTAGTTGCATGTAATTAGATGCATGTAATGAAAACCACATGAGAATTCCATCCATATACGTCGCTCCATAATCACCTGAATCAAAACTGTGCATTCTAACCGGATTATTAGCAGAGAGAAAACTTTGGCTCTTCGTGCCCCAGAATGTTCCGCTACATTCATCAGACAACTGCTGACTATGTCTTTGTGCTGTTTGGTGCTGAGCAGGTAGTGTATAGTAGTTTTGTTCTGAGTGAACCAAAATCAGCAAAGTAATGGACAGTTCAAACAATGCGCAGAAACTCACTGTTTCCCTCTTTCTTTTTTTCTTTTTTTTTTACATTTGATACATTGTTTTAATAAAGTTGCCAATTATAAATGCTTGGAAGTATCAAAAGTGAAAGTACAAATTCCGCAGTAAATGATAACTAACTGCTAATACTATAGTGTATGTCGCAAGATAAATCTTATGGGTGGAGGGATAATTGGACTTTTCTCTGATCTTGGCTTTCTTCTGTGAAATATTGAATAATGTAATATATTTGGTCCTAAAACAATTATTTAAATGAAACTCCCTGAAAGTCTGTGGGGAAATCACTCTTAGGCTCAAGTGCTAATAACTGGTATCTGAAATGTAACAGGAGGCACCAACCAGACACTGCTGCTACAGCTGTCAACTGGATGTAGTGGAGTAAAAAAAAAAGTGTAAATTTCTCTCCTGAAATGTAGTGAGGTGAAGTATGAAGTGGCATGATGGAGCCACAAGTAAAGTACAAGAACCTGAAATGTGCACTTAAGTGCAGCACTTGAGCAAATGCAGTGAGTTATTTTCAACCAGGATTCTTAGCGAACTTCCAGTCTTCTCTGTTTCCCTTGCTTAATAGAAAATGTAATGAGAAGCTCAAGAGCGCTGTGTGTGTGTAATTGTATTACTCATGTTGTGGGGACATAAATCTGTTTATACAGTCACACACTGGAAACTGTTCCCTCTTTTTGGGACAAACAGCAAATCCTCACAACCTAATTAACTGAATTTTAGCATAAAATTTTGTGCTTAGTTATGGTTAGGGTAATGTAATGTTTACTGAAATGATGGAAACATAGTGTGTGTGTCTTGCCTTTGTTCACAGCTCTATATTCAGCCTGCCAGCATAGCGAGCAACAATAACTCTCAAATTCACCAAAGTTCAAAGTCCCATTAAAAAGATATTCAGCTTTATGAGTAAGTCTCAGCATTGGCATATCCTCAATGTCAGCTCAAGGCAACTTTATATTGATAAAAGGCCAACACTGCTGACTAATTGCTTGGACAGCACATATGGTCCGATACCCAGACCAAAACAGCTTTCATAGTTTCTATTTTTCAGTCCAAGGCAATAATCAGTGTTACATCACTGAGTGTCAGCTTGTATGTGTGTGTGTACATGCGCTAAATTTGCCTCCACTGACCGTATGCTCTCTGATTACCACAAACCACATATGATTGTCAGTGATGATTTGCTCCTGTGAGACAGTGATGTGGTTTATCGTGAGCTGGGAAACTTAACACCCTGGGACTTCCGTTCAGTGAGGAGAGAAAAAAAGGAGCGTAAAATATTGCACCATACTAGCATATATGTGATGAGGGAGACATTGAGTTGACAAGTGTGTTATGTGAATGGTTTTGAAAATGGAACTGCGGTGGAGAAGCTGCATGGCAGGCACTTTTGCATGAGGGTCATTCACATCGTATCCAATACCTGTAAAGCTCAGCTGTCCTCTCAATCGATCTGCAGGCTTAGACAATGGCACAAAATGGCCATCCAATATCTGACTCAGGTACACTGGATGTGAAACGAAAGTAGTTCTGTAAGCAGTTTGGGAAATACAGTGTTGCATGTGTCTCTAGCGGACTTTAAAAGTGACTAATATGTATTGGAACCCATGTGTTGGAATATGAAAGCGTCGGAAACAATATAAAACATGGTTCCCAAAGCATACTCTAAAGTGAATAAAGCCTCATTTAAAATTAATGAAACAGAAGGAAAATGGTCGTGGTCAATAAAAGCAAATGACAGTCCTTTGGTTGATTTACAGCTTGAGAGAGGTGGCACAGAAAAAAAAAAAGCAAAGTACGTTTTTCATCAAGCTACTAGCTTCCAGCTAGAGCACAAGTCAACCAGCAAAGTGGTAAGCAAGCTTTATCAAATATTAAAGTATGTCAAGTCTAATTTCCCAGTGTCAGTGTAGCAGAATTCAGCCATGACAATACACACCAAGGTGATAAAGCAGCAGCAGACTCCTGGGTTGTGTGACTTACAGGTCTGAAAAGTTAGTTAGGACAAAGAAGGTGTGTGTGTGTGTGTGTGTGTGTGTGTGTGTGTGTGCGCGTACAGTGTAAATTGTATATGAATGAGAATAAGATAAGGGCAGCAAGCAAACGCACGGCTGACAGTTCTCATTAACCAGCAGACGGTGCGAGATGAGATGTACTGGGACATGTTATGGATTGAAATGACAAATATCTCTCTATAGGTTGTTGGCGCCTGCTCCACAGAGCGATGAGGTTGGTGGGAACACGCAACAGGTGCATCTCTTGTGTGTGTGTGTGTGTGTGCGTGTGTGTGATACAAAATATAACCCCTTTTGTCAAAGTTATTGCATCTCCTCTGTTACAACTCTGTAGGGTAAACCTGTTGGCATTTAGGTGCACTAATATCCTCCTGCAGTCTGTGGATGATGTCGGCTGGCGTTGAGGGCATGAAAAACACGGCGACATATTTCATTGGGATCTGCAGATGTTGTGCTCTATTATCAGCCTCATGAATCTGAATCACCACGCAGCCCTGAAGCTGCGGGCTGTGATTGCTGCTCTTTTCTTCTATCTAACTCCGCGTTAAAGTAATTACCCGAGTTACTGCTGAACCAAAGCAGCGCCGTTTAGTCATGCACTCAAGTGTGGAAAGGTATATAAATATGTGGACTGTACTTTTTTTTTTGTGTTGGACTGGAGCAGTGTTGATCATAACAATGTTCTTTGGTGCTTGCTGTGGTCCCTCGCACATCTATATTCAATGACAGGGTATACTTGTACCTCGGTGCTGCTACTGCCGCATTGACTGAACACACTAATTGCTGAAGTGAGCTTCCAGCCATCACAATGCCAAACTGCACCTCCCATACAACCAAGCAGGGCTGAAACAATTATTGTACAGTCTTGTCGGCCTCAGGAGGAGTAGAAATAAATCCAGTCACTGAGCAGGTACAATATGTGCATGATACAGTCCAATGATGTTAGTCTAACTGTGGGCTCCAAAGACTGAAATCATCTGCAGTGCTGCAAAAGTGCAAATGTTCCTCTCTTTAGCATAACTGCAAGCTGTCATGTTTTACCGTAAGTCTTATTACTAGTAGTTAAAACATGGCTCGACCACCCAGGATATCAAATCTTTTAAAGATAGTATAATGTGTGTACACGTTTGCATCTACAAGTTGAAGGTAGTGAAGTAGAATCTGATTCCACCTGGATTTATCATTATTCTAACACTGCCATGAGTGAAGCCATTTCTTAGGGATCATTATCACAAGTGACTACTTTTTCCATTTTCCTACAATGTCTCACTCTCCACCTTCCCACCTGTCACTGTGTGCAAAGGAGTGAAAGTCCGGCATAAATCAACACTTGGATCCAACTCCTCAGTGGAGAAATAACCTGTCTTCTGTTCTGGCATTTATCATTTATTGATGACGGTAATTGTTCCTGGCACCAGCGAACAGAGCGGCCCAGACACTGGATATTAAATCACTTTATCACCCTGAATGAAGGCTGCACTTTCTCTGGTGTCTGACGTCATGTGACGGTTTACTTTCTGGCACTTTTCATTGTCATTTAGGAAGCAAGTCTTTTTTACAATGTCTTATTTACACTGGTGTTTCTATGAATTATATTTTCTCCTCCGATTGGCTGAGTGCCTCGCTCTCTGTGGCAGCTGGTACATGTGGTGGAGCTGTACATCTGCTATACTAGGATGAGCAGGATATTAAACGTGTCGCTTGCTCTCCACAGGCAGATGGGAAGAGCTCATTGAACCTGCCCTGTGTTTAATTATTTTTGATGCCAGTAAGTGAGTTGAAAATAAACAGCATCACCTGGGCGATGGCTGGCTCAGCTGCATGCGCCTATGCATTGCAGTTCTGAGTTATACATCAGTATTTGAACATGCTGCTCATGTACAGACTATTTTAGAAGATTGTTTTTTTTTTCCAATTTAGCTTTAGCTTTTGATGAAATCATAATGACTAGCCTCTCATATTAGCTTTATTTACTGTATGAAGCACTTTTTATACACTTGCATTTCCTGTCTGAAGAAAAGCTGGGTAAAAGAATCGACAAAAAATAAAAAAAGTTCAGTAAGTAAGAAAAATGATTTTAGGGGGCCGCCGTTTAGCTTACTGAGTCAAGGTGATACCACATGGGCTCAGTCCCTTATAGCGGTCATGAGTTCGAGTCCGGCTCAAGACCATTTGCTGCATGTCATTCTCCTGTCTGTCCCACTTTTACTCTGTCTCTCTCCAATAAAAAATGGAAAAACTCTCCCCCAAAAACAAAATCTGAAAAAAAAAAGATTTTAGGGTTAGGGTTAAATCACATGTTCACACAATGCACAAAGATGTGTCAAACACCTTCAGCAGATGCTAAAGAAATAGAGGAGCAGGTTAAGTAAGAGACTGTTAAATTTCCAGTTGACTCTTAAAAGCCTCAAAAGACAATGCAGTCAATTTAACTGTAGTATAACTATTTGATTGATTGACTTGTCATGTTTACTTTATTTTTGGAACCAAGTATGACTCCCTCCAATTTTGGTGGGGACAGTGTGCCCAGATAAGGAACAACTGGGAAAGGTAAAAGCTCTGGCCCAGACATATGATCTCAGTGAGTTGGAAGCCCTGGAGACAGAAGCTGATGTGAGTTTTGTTTGTTTGTTTGTTTGTTTTGTTAGTTTGAACTATAATACAAGTAGGTTCACATTTCTTTCACGTTTCTTAAGTATTACAAGCAACCCCTAGCTTGGTTCAGGCGATGGTGGACAACTTGCTAGGAGAGGCAGGGACATGTTATTGGTTGATGGAGAACAGGCCAGAACTGATGATGATAAAAGTGTTATGAAAAGTTACACTATAACATAAAAGCATCAATGGTAGAAACAGGAATACTGCTTACAATTCAATGTAAAAAATATATATAATTTTAAAAAGTTAAATAGCAAAGACAACCATAAAATTAAACTGAACTAAAACAAGTTAAAAAAACGAAGTAAAGATTAAAAGGGAAATACCACTTCAGTAAATCTGTTGATTCAATATTGGCCAATTTTGAGTTCCATTTTCTGTCTTCTTTGCTCTTTCCACTCATGCATGTTTTGAGTGTGTTTTCCTCTATTTGCACTGAGCAGAATCTAAATACGCAAATAATAACCAAGCCTCTCTTTAGAGCTATTTTTGTGTCCACTTATTCAACAATCTGCCTTTTTTCTCTCTCTCTCTTTCTTCTATGTGGAATACCCATATTTGGCTAAACCTTGCTGAAAATGTACGATAATCACTTTAGATTGTGGATGGCAGAGTAAAATTGCTCATTATATAAAAAAACTCTATATGCTTAATTTTATTTTGGCATTGTGTTTATTTTTGGGTATCGCCAGTGTTTAAATGGAATCAAAAAATAAAAGCAGAGAACACAGTCATAACTGTAAGACTAGTCAGGATGGAGAAATTGCATGAGAAAGGAGAAATAGCACGATAGCTATCACTGACGTCACTGCCAGTTCTTTTCAGCAGCTCAACTCTGAAATCATTTTATGCCATAAATATTCCCAGGGTTTTTATCTGTTCAAAAAGCTGAACGGGCAAGTGAGAGGTCCTATGAGGGTGAAAAAACTCACATAGAAATGAAGTGATTTGAATATTAACTATGATTCCCAAGAAACTTGTATCTCGGGCCAATAGATTGAAGCCAAACAGTGTGAGATGAGCCCAGTGACTGAACTGAGATGGGAAGAGATGAAGAAGTTCAAATGCCAGTGTGATCTGATAAAAACTCTGATAAGGAATCAATTAGCTGCACCAAATATCAGCTTTTGTTTATCTCGACCATCTACAGATCTACATTAGCTTTAACAGTCTCAGACTGTGCCTGTGTTCCGGAGGTGAGCAGGACTGCTGCCAATCAGCTTCATGTGGATTTACTGCTGATCCCATCAGTTCACAGAGAATTTCTTTAGATGATCCATCCTGAAAGGAAAAAAATACATCAGAAATGATAAATGCGTTGGCCTCGGTATAAGATGAAATAACTCAAACAGGAAAACAATCTCGTCATGGTATGAAACTGGCACCAGCATGAAGTTTAATCCTATCAATGGGAGAAAGAGCATGCTTAAATAAGTTAGATTCTCATTTCAAGAGAAAGGTTGTCCTCTACTGAGGAATACTTTTTGTAATTCTCAGCATACTTCTTATGAAAGCATTTCATATAAAACATTTTTCTTATGCCCCTCAATTTAAGCATATTTCTGATAATCAAGCAGAGTTAATGTTGTGTATTTGGCTCAAAATATCCCGGTGGACAGTTGATTTCTGAAACAAAAGTAAAAAGAGGAATGATTATGTAATTATTTAATGAATACTTGAATTTATTGAGTGCTGGATTTAAATGATGCTTTTGTGCACTTTGCTGCTTCATATGTAGATTCTGAGATGCTTTTTAAATTGAATGCATCTAAATTCATGCACTTTCAAATGTGCAATGAACAATCCTTACTCAGCATCCTCAGAACATCTTTTTCTAGAGAGACACAACAGTTTTACATAGGGCACGGTTTCTGATAGTGCACTGTACATTGTAAATACATGAAAATGGACTACTCCAATGAGCTATATATAGCGTGCCTTTGATTAAATGATAAACATTTTGATTAGTGTCTTTGTCTTGCCAGCCCCTTCTTGCTCACTAGAAACAAAGGAGGCACTGACAGCTGAAACACCATGTCTACAAGCAGAAAATCCCTCTTCAAAGACATTTCTTTTGAAGAAAGCAATGAATCCACTTGTCTTGGCTGTCAGGGACACAACATGACATTGTGAGCTATACCATCTCCACTGTTGAAGATAATAGCTGGCCTGATTCCTGATCAAGGGCCATGCTGCTGAGAGCGACTGAGAAGGAGCATCTCAGATGCAACCCTGTGGCATGAGAGTTTTGACAGATCAATTACACCATCAAACCCAGTGCCACCATTGGTTGGTGGGTGGGTTGACAAAAAGAAGAGGCAGACATAAGCTTGCAGATGAAAAGCAATTCAGTTTTCTAGGTTGTCGGAGGCAGCTGTGAATGGGGCCGAGGTTGTGGTGTTTATCTGGGCATAGGGTTACACATAATCGAGTCTTTCAGAGGAGGACAGAGGCTTGAATAGGGCAGCCAGGATATCATTGGTTCCATCTTCTGGGCCATTGTATCTGCATCAGCGTGGTGAATGCACGGAGAAAAGGAGAGGTATGGAAACATCTGAGACATTATCTCTGACTGACAGCTGATACCAGCCAGGGAGAGAACAGGACATTAAATACTGACAAAGTTTGTTTATATTGAAGTGGCGACAGACAAATGTGTGTGTATGCGTGTGTGTGTGTGTGTATATGCAAAGGTTTTGCAATGTGCGTGCATGCATGCGAATACGAGGCCATGGGATGACATCAGACCTGCGGCTATCTCTCTCTTTTCCAGTCTGTGCCAGGGTTTGGTGAGCTGTGAATATTTTATCAGTGCTGGTGGTGCTGGGTTCTCCTGGGCAAGTGTGGGTTTGGTTATCGCCAGCCAGGTAGCCTTAGGTTGCCTGGGAAAATAATAAGAAGCATAAATGCAGCAAAACTTTCCCAATCAATTTTTCAAAAAAAGACAGACCTCCCTGTTTGTGAGAAGATCTCAGGTGTACTGAGGCTTTCCGAGCAAAAAGATAGTTTATGTGAAGGTAAGCACCAATGGTGTGCATACAGTAAATCTTTTCATACATATCCTTGGGACCTACAATGAGTTGCTTACATACACAAAAAAGAGGAGCTATGGGTATGTGCAGATGCTGCCCTCAGAAATGATCGTTTTCTACTGTAAGGTTGCTGTTCATGTGAGGATAAGTACATCTGGAAGATGAGTGGACATAAATATACACAAAGGTGCACAAATACAAAGAGAGTAAAAGAGAGTTATTTTCTCTTTTGACAGGGAAGTCTGCAAGTAAGTAAACAAAATAAAGCTCGATGAAAGGAGTACACTGACTTCAGAGAGGTAATTTCAAATAGAAAATACGTATTGGGTACATGATAGATAGATAGATAGATAGATAGATAGATAGATAGATAGATAGATAGATAGATAGATAGATAGATAGATAGATAGATAGATAGATAGATAGATAGATAGGTAGATAGATAGATAGATAGATAGATAGATAGATAGATAGATAGATAGATAGATAGATAGATAGCATGCTCCTATCTAAACATGACCTGCGCTGGTTGCAGTCTAGAGCTCTGCCCTGGAGCCTCTGCCTGTGATAATTACACTGCATCACACCCTGGGTCTGTGTTATTAGAGAAGCACCATAGACTGATAGGGCTCGCTGTATTTTTAGAGTTCAGGTTGCCCTTTTGTCCTAATGCCCACTGCTCTGGGGATGATGGCTGAGATCTTTCTAAGAACAAAGTGCTCGACACACAGACAAAAAGAGTGTAAAAGAAGACCTGTACCTATGTTTATGGAACATAAATTCCCATCCGGTTTGTCTTGCTTTATGAGCGATTGAACAGCAAACAGAGAGGTGCATGATGCAAGCCAAGCAGTATGTTGTGTGGACCTAAAGATAAATTGAGAATGAAAGCTGGGCTATGACAGAGATATTTCCACTAAAAAATAAACAAAATGAAATAACCCACAATCTGTTGTAACATCTTAATGTATCATCTTGTATCATCTCAGTCTGAGATGCTGCGGGCCACAGGTTGTCAAAAGAATATTCATGATGTTTGTGGACATGAGGCGATTCTCCTGGTGACAGACTCGACATATTGGTCCATCAATGCTCCCTTCTGGAAGCAGTAATGACAGACTACTGCAGAATTCATAAATCAGGAGCCAGTGGGGAGGGCGGCTGACATTGATGCATGCAGAGACATTGAAAACACAGCAGAGGGAGTGCAAAAGACAAAAGGGCATGCTGAATGACTTCATATGCAGAAGACAGTGATGAGTAGTACCGGAAGCGTAATAACTTGTAACATTGGTGCGAGGTGTATTATGCAGGATGTAAAGACCGCAATCTGTCTGATGAATGACCTGCACAGTTCTGTGCTGATGCTTCCAACCACAATTTCCGATGTTTGCATACACATTTTGTGCGTGATGTGCCTTTAAGGTCATAATCAAGTTACCATAAAGCTGAGTTGGAGTGGTGTTGTTCAACCCGCTCCAGTCCCCCACCTCGAAGGATCAAAGAAAAGGTGGACTACATTATCTTTAAGGCCAACCCTGTCCTCCCACACTTTATTAAGACGGTAGCTGTAAAATACCTACTAAGCCCATCACTGTGCTTTTATGAGGCAATAAAATACAATGGTAATTTTATTTTACTACAGGAGGACATGGAATGACATTTCTGTATTAGATCAGTAAGTAAATCTCGGTGGATGATGAATGTGATGCTCTGTATCCACAGCTGGTGTCAGATGGCGGAAAGTGCAGAGGCCAAGTGCCAAAGAGTTAATGGTTTCTGTTCCTGAGTCTCCCCAATACATATGCCAGAATCTCTATTAGCAAGGCAGTGAACCTGAAGTTGCAGATCAGTGCATTGCCTTTGTGTGAGTGTGTTAGTGAAGGCAAAGTGTAGAGTGCTGTGCCTACAGAGGTAGCAAGCAGTGGTAAAAGTGTGAGCCATTTACTGTTTTGTAGTGAGGATGATCTGGAGCCAGCTACCTTTCCACTAAATGTATGCTTCATTGTTTCTAGCCCAAAACAACAGTGTTTTCCAAATGTACTTGGGGTGGAAATGGACTGTTAAGGAGATTAGATTTATATCTGTTTCCAAAACCATACACGGTGGGATACACAGAAACAATTGACCTAACACGAGACCCTTAGGAATTTACTGGTCACAGCTTTGATTCTCATTTTACATTTGTGGCCCAGATCTTCCATTTAAATCTAGTGACTGCAGAGGTTGCATTCACTGCTCTCCAACAAAAGCAATTTAATGCCTTGCATTTGGGTGAAAAGGTTTTTAACACACAGGATAGAGAGGGTGCCCTCTGTGTGCTCCAACCAAACACAAGGGCTCAGTTGGAGGGAAATGTAATCATCTACCAAAGGCTGATCCATGCCATTCATCCCCAGCAGTGAATGATGGTGTTGAACAAGTCTCAGAGGTTAGCAGGAAAGATCAACCTTAACAGATTGGCCCTGGTTCCACCCGCAAATGATTGATTGCCAGGTAAACAACATTACCATTTTAAATCTGCCCTAAGGGTTGTTAGCAACTGTTTCCTGACTGGATGACTAATTGATTAAAGCTGCAGTACCAAATTAAATCTTCTTCTTCCATCAAGATCATGGATGAGTTTTTAACAAGGATGTATTTAGAGCAGCTGGCTGTGATGGACATCTGTTGTAATGTCCCTCGGGCATAATATTCTATGTATATTGATGTTGGCAAACACTATGCTAACACAAATACTGTTTAAATGAGAGGAATGAGATATCTCTGCCTTCTGAATATGTAGCAGAAGTGGGAAATCAGGCTGTGCTATGCAGAGGCGTGCAACATCTCTCCCCCCTCTTCAAATCACTGTGTCACTCTTCCGCATAAAAGAGCTGCATAAGATATTCATATGTGCCAGTAACCTAGATTTTTAAATGTTTTATTTGGCAGCTTGTCTCCTGTAGCTGAGCAGGGCCTATGGAGGCTCAATGAGGTCTCCTCTCACTTGCTTTGATGTCTGGACTAAGGCAGTGTATATGTGCTGTTGTAAATGGCAATGAGTGCTCCGTAATGATGCCAGCCATGAAAAAAGTATATCTGGAGCAAGGCTTATGATGCATCAACCTTGGATACTTCCAGCGACCTGCTGCCTGGCATAACAAGCCCTCGTTAAAAGTGTGTAGTGTAGGGGTGTGAGAGCGCGGTCAGTCCGGCACTGGATATTTCCAGGTAACCAAAATAAAGTCAGTCTACACCATACATTCACAGCGTATTGGATTACAAGCAAACTGACACTGGTAAGGATCAAAATCTAACCAACTGAAGGAATAACTCATTGCTATCAGAGTCTCAGTTACTGATGAGATGACCAGCCAGAAGCTTACCAGACACTCCCTTGGTACTGGTGTCATCTGAATCCTAGCCTACTAAGAAAACACTGAGAAGGTGATCAGGTGTGCAACAGACACTGTCATTCAAGTACAACAACGTGCTGACTGACACTTCCCATTAACATGCACACACATACACACAATGTACAAACACCAAAATACACTTATGTAGTTGCACAATTGAACCGAACCACAGTGTACCTTCTATGTATAAATCATGGGTAGCACTTGGTAATAATCTCAAACGAAGCAGTGAATGAAATCAATAGAGGTAGAGAGAGAAAAAAGAGAAAAAAAAATGAGCATTGAAGTAGTTTTTCTTTTTCTCCCACTATCACTTCTTCTGAGCTCTGTCTTGTCTGATGTCTCCTACCTGATGGCTGCTTTTATTCACATTCAAATGGGAAACAGAGGCATAAGCAGCACCCCATAAGCATAATGCATGGCTTGTTTACTGCTGCAGCAAAGAGAAAGTCTGGAGCTGGGTGACAGCCTGAAAAAAAAAAAATAAAGACAGGAATGGAGAAATGTACCAGTATGTGATCATTTGAAGCTCAACGCTGCTGTCCACAATCAAAGAGTATTCACACTGGTTGGAGTATTTTGTGCAGTGCATAATTGAGGAGAAGGAAAGTGTAAAATGTCAAACTTTAGTTTTTGCTGCAAAAGACTGGAAATTAATGAGTTAGTTGGTTAAAGCGTTAATTCAGGAGGTAATGAGACCTGAGATCAAATTACATAAACACAGTATCACAGCAATGAAAGTACAAGATATTTGTTTTTTGTGCTGCAGTAATGAAATTATGCATTAATTACTTACTCAAGGCCTACAAAAAGTAATAAAAGCAACCAACTCAGGCACCTTCCCATTAATTTAAAAGCCATCTTAATCAATGAACAAACAGTGTTTTCAAGTCCCTGTGGTTTACAGATATTGATCACTTTATAGCATTTTCACATATGAGACACATCAGCATGCTAAAGTGACAGCATTACGATATTTACGCTAATGTTGACAGCTCCATTCGTACGTACCCACAACAATGATGGAGAGACCTACAGTATGCTACAGTATGCCACATTTGCTATATGTGGGAGATGAAACAATCAATACTTTGCAATCTAATGGGACTGCACGCAGTTCAGACTTGTGCCATGTTGAAAGCGGCTGGTAAATGTTACTAGGCTGGATGTGGGATTGCCATGTGAGCAGATGACCAGGGAGCTCACTCAGGCATGAAGTTGACACGATCAGATGCCATCAGATTAATGGAAAAGGAGTCTGAAACAGGCTTATAAGACACAAGCACGTCAAGCATGTGCTGTGAGATCCTAAGGGCTCAAAGACCTTAGAGGACATTCATTACCGCTGGTGGCATGATTAAGGGTTAAAGTTGATAGCAAACGGTATTTGCATGAGGCTCAGCGGGAGCAATCAGCACAGCCTTTAAAGAAGACAGCTTATGACCCACTATAGGAATCAGCTTAGCTTGTCACTTATGGTAGATATATAGTTAGTGAGTGTGAAGCAGGAACTCAGTTGGTTCTGCTGGATTGGAAGACTTAATTGAGGAAAAGAAGATAGCCAGGTATAAGCAGCTGGTCGATGAGGTATAGGTGGTCTGAGTGCACATAAAGAGTGGTTGTCAAAGCTTGATTTACCAAAGCTTCCGCATCATCCTTAAGCTTCTTCACTGCAAGAGAGTTTAAAGAAGGTTTAAGATTAAGAAGTTAGGTCTGTAGAAAACAAGTCTCAAGGTCACAGATTGGGGCCTGATTAACTCTGGTTTACTGGTCAATGTGGGGAAGTCTTCACAACCACAGAAGCAAAAATTATTTCCTTTGCATTTCATTCCTTTCCCCTTACATTTCCTTTAGTATAGCCTCGAAAAATCCAAATAAGCAGGTTGTCTTATGCTGCTTGTGCATACATTTCTGCTTCCTTCCTTCACAGAATAGAGAACATTTTGAGTACGGCACTGTGAAAATCAATGGAAATGAATTTTGGCACTTGAGTGATGAGCTCAGGCTGCAGGATGAGTCTGCTGTTAACATTGAATCTGTTTGAATTGCCTGTGTGGTTCACTGTGCAGTGGTCTGTTGCTGTGTGCGTGTGTGACAAGGAAACAGGAGAAGTAGAGTGAGTCAGAGTCAGGTATAATGAGAGGGAAAGATAGAATATACTGAATGTGAAAGCCAAGTCTAACAAACCAGCTTTTCCCCAGTGCCAGGACCTGCTGTAAAGACAGTCCATAATACACAGGAGTGTTGTTTTTAGCTGGATTAGCAGCTTGTTCTTACTGTCCAGCGATTGGTTTGTCATTTCAAATTTAATTAACTACTGTCACTTTAAAAACTGGCAATCTAGTTTCACTGGAGACACAGTTTTGCTTATAAATGATTTGCTTGAGAAAACAAAAGAGTAGCTTCACATATGGAAAGAAAAATTTGGAGTAGGACAGAACAACCAACTGATTATTCTTCCCACTTTCCTTTGCTTTCCTTTTTAAATTATTTCATTTTTCTTCCCGTTTTGTAAGCTGATCAGATCACACTGCAATTTCAGAAATATGACCCTACATCTGGGAAATCAACTGGCCAGACAGGACTAACCATTTTACACACTGGAAATGCTACAATTCACAGATTCTGTAGCACTGGACAAACAAACTAACCTGCCAATCAAACAGATTTGTAGTGTATAATAGGTAGACTGCCCTGTGTTTTGTCAATACTGACATTCTAAGCTGCCTTTAGTCCCACGTATTTTTCAGAATTTCTTTGTTTTCATTGCTTTCATTGTAACAGTTTTTTCGAGCTTTCCTTTGTTTTTCTGAGTCATTTCTTCCCCTTGTCCCCTTTTTTCTCCTCACTGCCTTTCTCCTTTCCATTTTCTTTAATCCTGTCTTGACATGCAGTCATCCTGTTACAACCCAGCCTCTAGGGTTAGCTGGGCGCAACAAAAATAAAACCAGATGTTATTGGTGAGGTAATGCAATTTATTGCTTAGTGACTAAATTAACACAGAACGGGTGATATACAAAGTAACAGTTGTTGGTGGGTGTTGCTAAAAATCAAAGAACTGAATAAAACCAAACGAAAGCTAACAGAATTACAAAAATTCACTAAGACTAAATAACAAAACATAACTAAACTCCCTAGCCAAACCAAACACAATAGCAACACCACACCAAACAGAAATAACAAACGAGCGTCAAGTGCATTTAACTGAACCAAAACTGGTGCCTCAACACAAATTACGAAAGCACACAAGACACGAATCACCACACACAGCTACAGAACACACAGTAACATTAGCATTTTGTACACATATAAAATAGTAATGTTGCACTAAGCCAGTGCTTCTCAATTATTTTGTGTTACGCCTCCCCCCAAAAGGAAGAGGAAAATATTTCGTCGAGCGTCTCCGAACGCAGCCGAGCATTGCCGAGGCTGTAGTACGCCGCGGGCGGGACACTGGCGAACACTGTCGAGCGTCGCCGAGGCTCAAGCCCGCCGCCGAGGCTCCAGTATGCGGACCTGCCAACTCCGGTGTCACGCTCCGGTGTCACCCCCGGACACCTACTGTAGTGGATGTGCAGTTATACTTTATTCTTGTAGGCTACAGCAAAAAAAGCACGCTTCCTGGGGTCACACGCGCCCCCCCGCTGTTTGAGAAACACTGCGCTAAGTTAACGCAGTTGCTAACTGAGGCCGAACGTCTTCACTAAGACACAAATGCCTCTCCACAAGTTAGCCAACTGCCAAATGAAGTTACCTTCCTAGTAACACACAGATTAACAAACCCTCAGTCAGGGCGAGCTGGTCACATGGAATCCCAGGCTTTACCCTCTTCAGGTGTGAGATGGCTACAGTGGATTGACTGGAGGTGGAGGGAGTCAAGTGGTGGCCCAATCCGGCAGGTCCGGAGGCGGGGAGAACAGGTACTGCAGAGCAGATCCTCAGCTTGGCTAATCAGCCGAGATGGCTTTCAGCTGGGGCTCGGGAGCAGCCTCCCAAGCCAGCCACAGCTGGGCTCACACAGACACAGTTTTAAAAGTCCACCACATAAAAAATACGGCACAATGTCACTAGTGGCCATAACACATCCCTTGTTACTTTCCCCATTTTTTTATGCCTTTCCTTCTCTCTTTCCGAACTACTTGTTTATTCCCTCTTATTCCTCCTCTTGTCCATTCTTTCTTATTTTTGTCTTCTCTAGGCTTTTGGGGGATTTGTGTCTCTCTTTTTTCTTTCCTCTGGCTTGCTTCCTTGACTCAGCCCTTCTCCCTGCATCCCAAATCACGCAAAAAAGGCACGTGTCAGTCACATTTTTTGACTGATGAGTCACTGGTGAAGCAGAAAACAGCAGTCCCTCCGGTGCAGAGTCAAGAGCTAAGCCAGCGCTGGTCAAAAAAACATTCCTTGAATTCCCTACATGCAAAAAGGATTACTATTAAGGTAACAACAAAAACAACCACCTTTTTAAAAATGAATATATCTGCAGCCCATTTCAAATAGTTACATCATATTCCTGAAAAGACTTTTTAGGCAGATATCCAGCTGAGCTTGAATGTTATTTGAAGGAGTATAACAGAACATGTAAAAACTAAATGTGGAAAATGGAGGAACAGACAAACAATAGTTTTTAATACAAATTATTATTCAGTAATCTGCATGCATCTTTGCAACCACATGTTGTATCTTCCTGATAAGGACAATAGAAATATGCTGTTTAGAAACTCATTTAGCTGCTTGACCTTAACAAGCAAGATCTTGATTTTAGACGTTAAGTCTGAGATTTTTTTGCAAACACGGAAGCAATAAGACAAGAGATTTATGAACAAATGCAGGTCAGTGCTCATTTTTTATTAAAAAGTAAGGTAAACTGAGGTAACATTGTGCTACAGCGATAATTGCGGATGCTGGTAACTGCTGCCCTAAAGCTAAATATGGACAAAGAACAGAGGTGTTAGCGACAAGGTGATTCAATACTTTCTTTAAACAATTCAGAGTGGTCAGAAGCTGAAGAGGAATCAAGAACAATGAGCACGTGCTTCTGTTCAAACAGTTATTCGGGGAACAACAACCAGTTTTAATGGGGAGAGTTGGTTTGTTGTATTACTGCATGTGACATGGACAGTGAACGTGAGTTACATTTTTTTTTATACAGTTTTAAACACTGCCTTTTCTTCTGACACAACAAAGAACAACCACACAACAAAGGAAGATGTACACATTTTAAATGCATCCCAAACTAAAATTAGACAAAAACGGGACAAAAATGTCTTAAGTTCTTAGCAATAAAGACAAATCCAAGCAAAACTGTGCAATATTAATACTTATGTCAATATTTCCTTTCATGAAATAATCTGTGCAATACCGTCAACATGTGCAATAATGTTATTTCTATAATTACTACTTAAGTATATCCCTGTTTATTGTTTTTTTTAAAATTGTATTATATCTCCTAAATGTTTGCTTTATCTATGCTGCTGAAACAATGCAAGTTTCCCCACTGTGGGATTAATAAATGCTTATCTTACCTTAAAACAACAACTAGCAAAAACCTAATGACTACTAGGGATGGGTACCAAGCCACAGTACTAAACAAGCCCTGGGGCAAAATTATTCAATACCAGAGGATTGATAAGCTCTGATGGTAATGGTTCTGTTAATGCCACTTTAGAACATAGGAATAATTTTATTGTGCATATTTTGTCTCACCAGTTCTCATTCTTCTGCTTTACAATGGCGGAGAGAACTAAACGCTCCAGAGTGTGGTTACACAGGTTGTTTGCATGCAAGGGTGGAAACACCAGCAATCTAGCGTAACATCTTGCTAAAGTAAATCACGTACAGGCCTAGCTCATAGTTCGTCTCTCATAGACGCAGGTATGGTGTGTATGCGAGCGACACTGAGCCCAAATGCAAAGTTAGCTGAATTACATGAACATGTGTAATTTATTAAAAGTAAGCATTAGCCATAATTGTTCAGCTATGGGTGTGCTCACAAATTCGGTCTTAAACATAAACTCGTTCAGAATTAGTTTCACTTTCAGAGCACACAGCAGTGGGGATTTAATAATGTGGCAGCTCTGTACCTGTTTTTTTCTAGTTTCTAGTCTAGTCTTGCAAATAGTTGTTGTTTTTCAGTGTAATCATCACCACATTAGTGCAAATTAAAGGTGATTTGTTCAAAAGATTGTTTGAGTTATCTTTTTTATATTTTTAAACAATGTTATTATAAAAAACCAAAAAACAAGGACCGATAAGAATACCGTTAAAGTACCAGACCGATAAGCAGTATCGTATCCTATAAGTAGTATGACCAGTAAAATCTTAACGACCTGAATCTTACCCATCCCTAATGACTACAATTTGATTAAAACTGTAGATTTTTGTGAAAAGACTTAGGCGCCATTCACACAAAGCCAAAACGCGTATAGTTTCAAAAACGTTCTTCACAAAAACGGAGCCGTTTCATTAAATGTGTCCGTCCACACGAATTCACTTGATACGCCTGAAAACGATGTAAAACACACGCCAGGCCTGTTGGTGGCGCTATTACGCTGTACCATGAACAAGCGGAAACTTTAGGCATGCGCAGAAATCTGTATACGGTGTAAACGTAGAACTGGCGGCGGCAAGTATGAGTGGACAAGCTGGTACGACTCTAGTCTGAATGGACGATGAAGTGCAACTATTAACAGTACAAACACAACACCATACAACGCCATTGTTATTGTCGTTTTTCTGAGTTTGGCACATGCACATTTGTCAAGAGGTGGAGCTATGACGCAAGCGTGTCAGAAAAGAAGCGGATAGGGTGTAAAGACGGTGCTGCGTAAACAGCGTTTCCAGATCATTGCACTCTGGGACCTAGGTTCAGAAATGATCTTTTCTAGACCCCCAAAGCGCCGGTTTCTTGTGGATGATACACGGGTTTGATTAACTATTTGTGCGTTTCGGCCTGGGTTCGTCTTCGTGTGGACGGGGCCTTTGGCTTGAGCTAATTGAAAGTCAAGTACAAAAATACTAATACTATACACCGATCAGGCACAACATTATGACCACCTGCATAATATTGTGTTGGTCCCCCTGGTCAAAAATGCTCTGAACCATTGGACATGAACAACAGGACCTCTCAGGGTGTGTTGGGACCGAGAAGACTCAACATATGGACTAACAAGGACTTAATAGTTAAGCTACATTTGCAGTAGATATGAAAAATCAGATGCAACCAACTGCGTCTCCCTCAGGAACCTGGAGGGGGTCATCAGATATCAGTAACATTATAAGAAGTCATTGTTTCCATTCGGTAAGATTAGCCTGCTAACTAATTAACTTGACACGTTTAAGCTTCTTTGGGATGCCACAAAAGGTCCAGCCCTCTTTTGTGTAGCACAGGTTGTGACACCGACTCATGCTCTCATATTTTCCATCTTTATCCACATTTTCTGCAGCTCACCAAATTTTGAAAAAAAATTCTGAACCAACAACATTTTTTCCGGCACCCCACACAGGAGCTGAAAGATTTAAGAAGAGCTTTGAGACTTCTGACCTTGGGTGTTTTGTAAACCTCTTTCGTCTTGACAGTGATTAATTCCAGGTAGAAATATCAGGTCATGGAGGCAATAAAGATACGATAACAGCACAAAACATGAAAAGACAGGTACAACCGATTCAGCTTCCGTGCTATAGTCACTGATGATGTCAAGACAACGTCTGTCAGAGGAGAAAACAACGTGAGCACAATCGATGTACCATCAACACAATACAGTATATTGGAAACAGGAGATATTAATCATTGTCAAGCTCGGTAAGAACAGCGACTGCTTCTCGCACATAATTATCCAATGGATCATGTTTATGTTTAAGCCCTTTGACTTAATTCTCAGGAGAAAGAAGGTTAATGGTACACTGCCTTGTTTACTCACTTGCATGTTTTAGATAAAAGTTCCGGCTCCAATTAATTCTGCTTTATGAACCTCACAAGTGGTAGCCTGAGAGATGCTGCAGACAGTCATACAATGCAGTTTACCTCATCGTGGAGTGTGCATGCATGCATCTTACCTCTGTGACTGTGTCTGTGTTGCTAGATTAAGAGGAGAAAGATAATTAAATGTGATTCGAGGGTCAGAGCAAGAGCCTCATTCCAAAATGAGAAAGAAACCTTTTGAAAAATGTGACACCCTCAATGACACGGTGACTGCTGGCATGAAAGTAAAACTCATTACAGAATATTAATGAAGATATTAGCCATCAAAATAGGAACACTTCTGATGAGACCATTAATCATCTGCAATCTTTAAATATTGAGTAATACATTACAGGTAACAATCTACTGTCCAAAAAAGACATAATATTGTGGAATACGTCTCCAGTTTGGGTTGCCCAGTGACATTATAGACTTGTGACCATTAATCCGATCAGAGGATAAAAATAAAACTCAGATTAAATGCACAGGTATCCTATGGAGGTATTTGATAGATTACAACTGAAGAATACCAGTGACAGCACCACCATGTCAGGACCAACCCCATGAACCGTTAAGGTCATCTGAGAGGGGAAAACTCAAATTTGCCTTTACATAAGGAAGAGATACGACCACACAGACATGCGTTCACTTTATATCAGTTTATCTACGGTTGAATAGCATTGTGTATGTTGGTGCACATTTGTGGGGAGGGATATGTTACAGAAATGTTATCCAACAATCCTTCCTCATCTGTTTCTGTTTAAAGCTGGATATTATGACCAACTGATATTCGCTGCTGATCTCTCTCTACACATACAACAACAAATTTGTCTGTGTATAATTATAAATAGTGTGTTAATGTGTGTATAAGCTCAGACACACTGATCAGGCATAACATTGTGACCACCTGCGTAATATTGTGTTGGTCCCCCTTATGTGCTCCAAAATGCTCTGAACCATTGGGCATGGACAAGAGGACCTCTCAGGGTGTCCCATGGGGTCTGGAACCAGGATGTTGGCACTGGATTCTTTGGGTACTCTGGCTTGTGTAGTGGGGCCTCTGTCAATCAAACTTGTTCCACTGCATCCTGCTGATGCTTGATCATAATGGGCTGTAGGAAGTTTGGAGGTCAAATCAATATGTTGGGCCTCAACATGTTCCTGATTGTTTGATGTTTTTGCAAACATGTGGTGGGGTAAATTTTCCTGCAGGGGTAGGCCAGTGACATTTGGGATTTCCATTTGCATGAGGGAGTGTGCTTGTTCTGGGACAATGTTTGTTTGGGTGTCTAAGTCTCATCAACATGGATGTCAAAATCCAAGGTTTTCCATCAGAACACCACATAGTATCAATATGATCCATGTTATTCACTTCACCTGTCAGTGGTCATAATGTTGTGGCTGATGGTGTATTTGTTGGTTGTTGGACTCTTGATTCACAAACACTTCTGCTGATGTCATCAGCTATTTAATTTTTTTTTTAAGTTTTAGCTATTCCTAGATATCTTTAACACCATAAATCCTGCTTTAGGCATGAGGGTAAAAAACATGGACCATTAGTTTGATTTCTTTATTGCATTTCTAAGATGTATTTCAGTGGATCGTGTTGCGGGCCACGCAGTGCGAGCTGTTTTAACAGGCAGAACGAAAAAAGCAGCATGTAGCAGCGAGAAAATGAGTGAGCTTCCCATCACTCTAATGAGGATGGATAGCATTCTGTTAAGCTTTGGAACCCCCTTTTCCCACCCACAAACACAAACAGTGGCTTTATGAATTACAATTGCACAGCTCTGAATGGGAAACAGCAGAAATAAATCACATGCATCACTGAGGGATGGTAAGCAGGTGTATTGTCATCATTTGAATGCAATGAGAAAGAATGGCTTTGATGTCGACAAATCTGTGTGGTTCAAAGTTAGTTTTGTTTATGTTGGTGTTGCACGGAAAAAGGTTTACCTACACCTCCCAGGTGAGGCATTTTTTTGTGGCAGTATGAATTATGAATGATGCTTTAGAACTCAACTTTTATTGGCATAAGACAGTCTGTTTTATCTTTTCTGACACAGAATAAACAGCAATTCAAATACTTGCAGAAGGATTTTATTTTATTTTTTAACATAAATCATAGTAAAAACACAAACCATCAAGCTAAATGTCTAGTTGTAGACTTAAGCTGCTGTTCTGTTTTTATTTGCATTTCTTTGTAATGGCTGTTTTGTTTGTGTTTTTTGTGTAATACTTCATGCACACATGGAAAAGCAGCCAGTAGAAGAGTCAGAAGAGTCGTGATATTCACTTCACCCGTCTGTGGTTTTAATGTTGTGGCTGATCGGTGTATATAAGGCCCATTATTGTTGCTATTTTCTATTTGGTGATGCCAACCCAACTATCATAAAGAATTTTAAACATGTTGCAATCGAATTTTAAAATACAGAAAAAGTTATTTTAATATTTTTTCCTTTATCAACTACAGTGACAAAACAAGGCTTTATGACATGAAGGTTTTGGCTAAAGAGAGACTGAACTGGCTGACTCTCCCCTGTATGTACTTTTAAAATGTGGATTTCGGCTTTCTAATTACTTACTGATGCGTCATTATCCTTTTATTGAATGATTATATTGATTTTTGCAGCTTTGATCAAGTAATGTTCGCATTGGTAGTTTTGATAAGATTAGATTATACTAAGGTCATGATCTGTGATTGCAAATGCTAACAATGGCATGGTATTGTGCTCAACATAGCAATCCTAACATGTTGGTTTTTTACATGCACGCTGTTATTTTGTCTTATTTCAGCATTATGAAGTACAGCACTACAGGCTACAGTGTAGTACCATATACACCGATCAGGCATAACATTATGACCACCTGCCTAACATTTTGTTGGTCCCCCTTATGTGCTCAAAAATACTTTGAACCATTGGACATGGACAAGAGGACCTCTTTAAGGGTGTCCTGAGAGGACAACCTGAGAGGTCTGGCACCAGGACGTGGACAGTGGATCCTGTGGGTACTCTGGATTGTGCAGTGTACCCTCTGTCAATCAAACTTGTTCCACTGTATTCTGTTGATGCTTGATCACAATGGTGTGTAGGAAGTTCGGAGGTCAAATCAACATGTTGGGCCATTGTCATGTTCCTCAACATGTTCCTTATTGTTCGATGTTTTTTTCCATGTGGTGGGGTGCATTTTCCTGCGGGGGCAGGACAATGACATTTGGGATTTCCTTTTGTATGAGGGAGTGTGTTTGTTGTGGGACAATGTTTATCTGAGTGTCTAAGTCTCATCAACACAGATGTCAAAATCCAAGGTTTTCCATCAGAGCACCACATAGGCTGTGTCCCAATTCAGGGGCTGCATCCTTCAAAGGACCCAGCCTACCCGTCCTTCGAAGGCTGGGTCCTTCAAAGGACGGGTAGGCTGCATCAGAAGGCTGCATGAGCGTTTGTTAAATGAGACGGTCCAGCCTACGATGAACTTCCTGCTTGCGTCATGACGTCTCGTAGCGCCGCTCCTTGTTGCCTAGCAACCCTGACAAACAAATTTTCATCCCGACGATCAGGATGAGACGACGGTGTAATTTTACCCAATTTTTGACTGGATTTGATCCCGAAACTGTAATTTTTGTTTTTAATATGTTTTTTATAACTGAAGACTTGAGGGTCTTGTTCTGTCCGGTGGTTCGGGACTAAACTGTCTGAGAAACAAGAAGCTGGTTTAAATCTGTTAACATCCACTGATATGAACTTCAGATATTATAAACCTCCACAATCTCTGGGCTGAATGTTTCTGATGAGGATCACTAAATACCTGCTGTCTGAACAGAAACCAGATATAATGTATGTTAAACATGTGATCAGATAACTTGGTGGAGCTAAACTAAGAACAGTGAGGAGAGTCATGTTTTCACTGGTCTACAGAGAGAATCACCACCAATAGAAGCTCTAGCAGGATTTACGTCCATTTTACTTCTTCACCATATAATAACTTAAATAAGGATTAAATATATGAATATTTATGATTGAATAAGTCGTTTTTGTGGTGGCCGTGGTCAGAAAGAATTTCGCCACAGTCTCAGTAAAATATAACTTAAAACTGAAGCTGAACAACTGGACAGTAAACGTTTTAAACTGCAGCGGCTCACGTCAATAACGTTATTCAATCGTTTTTTTTAGAACAAACTTTAACGTTGTCAACATTTGTATCGTAGCTATCAGAGTAAACTGTAACACAATACTAATATTTAAAACTATAATCCTCCGCCGCTGATGGATCCATCTTCTCCGTCAGCCGTCAGCAGCTAAAACTTCAGCTGTTGATCGAACTGTCACCGGCCCGCAATGAATCTTGGGATATTTGGGGCTACGAAGGATGCATCGATGCATCCTTCAAATCCGTGGAAAAGAAGGACGCATTCGTCGGCCGCATTTGAAGGAGTCTTGAAGTTTTAATGAAATGGGACAGCCTTAGTCGCACCGCTGTGACGTATGCGGCCGAAAAATGCAGCCTAGAAGGATGCAGCCCCTGAATTGGGACACAGCCATAGTACCAATATGATCAACGCTCCGTGATGTCACCCAGATGTTTCCTCAATAGCAGATATGAAGCTTGGCTTTGGCTGTGGCTATCTTGGAAGCTGTGGACTCCTTCCTAATTTCGGCTAATCCAAAAATGGGCAAGAGGTGTAACTTAAGAAGGCCAAGTACTGCCCTTGAATGGCACTGACTTGTCACTCAGAGTGGCCATTTCCCTAAATATGCATAACTTTGAGCCTTAATTCAATTTGAACTAGTTTATCACATAAAAAATGACCCACTGCACAGTTGTTATGAAATGGAAAATTAGCCACAGAGACCAAAATTGTTTTTTGATCATTTTATCATTGCGTTCTATGGGGATGACTAACTATTGGAGACAACATCAAGTGGTCATAAGGAACTGAAGTTTTTGGCAAATGTGGACTCATTATTCAGTCCCAGCAATTGCCACATGTTCAGTACAGGTTAGATGACACTAACATAGGGTATACAATTTTGAGTATTACGCCCATCTCTGGGTCATTAAAACCCGGAAATGTGAATCTCATAATTATAGGGGGATCAGTCAGTCCCAGTCTGAGAACCATGACTGTTCTAAATTTGATTGCAATCTGTCCCATATTTATGGACAGATAGCTTAATGGATAGGCATTTTAGTTTTTAATCAAAGTGGTGGAAAAACTGGCTCAGTCATCGGTATCCAGAGAGGAAAAACCACACTAGCATTGCAATGCATGCTTGTGTGTTGTCTCAGTGTGAAAACAGGAGGTCTGCCACTATTGCCCTACATGCACTCATCTCAAACAAAAATGCTTTTTGACCTCTGTGTTACTAACAGCCAGAGCCTTAACCTTCTAAATCAGCAGCGTGTGTGTCGTCCACCATACTGGAAACAGCCCATTTCACAATAGATGAGAAGCTAATCTCACTGTAATGACTACTCTTGGACAAAATAGCACAGAAATACAACGCTGAAATGCTGCACTCATGTATTAGTGTCTGTGTGTGTGTGTGTGCGTGTGTGCAGAAAGTCAAAGGCTTGTGATAAATCAAATGCCTCCATTCACTCTTTTTTTAAACATCGTAGTTCTGACCATATCCTTTTTATTTTCCTATTACTTTCTAAAATAGAGCATTAGAAATCTTGTCAGATGCACAGCCACCATACATCATCTCTCTCTCTCTCTGTCTTTGTCTCTCTCTTTCTTTGCCTCTTACTGATGAATGAAGAACAATACTGATCAAAGCTGACATCGAAAGCTTTACAAACACCAGGGATGTGCGCCTATTCACATTTAACCACTTAAAGAATAACAGATGGCATCCAGGTGGCGTGCTGTTGGCCTCTTGTGTTGGCAGCAGCCATCCATTTGGAGGTCATACCAGCAGCATGTGTCCTAAAAAGGTAAAAGCAAATATATAAACCCACTGTAAACATTGAGATGCGTCCGCTGAATGGCAACATCGCGCTAATGGTTAGATATTTGCTTTCTGGGTTCTGTTTTAAGTGTATGTGCGCTCTGAAGCCAAATGTTGAAAGTACTTTGCCCTGGGTGGAGTATAATGCAGTGTGTCCATCCAGTCGTGTGTGCAGTTGTGATACAATTTCGGCTGTCTAAAAGTGAATTCCACTGAATCTTCAGTCCCTGTTGCACAGCCTCAGCTTGCCACAGTGTCAGTCTCAAATAGCATTATGTCTCAACATATATATGACCTTCTCACAGAAATGTGAATTTTTAATAGGAATAAAATTGGCCTGTCGTGTCTGCTCGCTAATGCTCTGTATTATTCATGAATGTAGCAATAATGTTTTTGAGCCATTCCTTACTCTCTGTGGCGACATTTCAGAGTGGACGGCTTCGGCACATGTGCCTCTGCTTGGACTGTGGGTTTTCTCATTCGTCTTTATAATATCCCTGCTACAAAGTGAGAAGGGAAAAAAAAACCACTTGAGTCTCGCAGTGACGTTACTGATCAATATAAACAAGCATAAGCCAATGTCTTCTGTTATAAGAAGGATGCAAACTTTAATCTGAGAGAAGGTACAATCACTGTCTTTCTTGTCAATTTTTGTAGAACTCACACAAATTTCTCATTGGCTTCTTAAGGGTTTGTTCCAACATAGACTCATTTAGACACAATGTACATGCGGCAGAACACACACTCTCATTAGTATGCAATAGAGTACATCTCCACTAAAGAAATGGGCTGGTAATTGATGACATTATCAGTTCCACAGCATATGATGACGAATGCCATTATTAAAGGCTCTCAGTCAGTCAAACACGGCAAGTCAGTCATTATTCTTATGTCTGTTTGGAGAATTGTTTTCAGTCAGAGACACCATGTTCTATCAGATCTTCAAGGAAAACAGCTATTAGAAGCTCACCATGAAATCCAAGCCCTTCACATCTACCCCATTTTCCCTGGAAAGCATCTGCAAACACCCAGATTATTCAAAACAGCAAGAGATTTTTTTTAAGCTTTGAAGACACCCCACCCTCAATCAGCCCCCAACTTCCCCTAAAGCACAATCAATGCTTACCAACAAGGTTGCCTAGCACCAGTTGCTTAGTAACCACCAGCCCGTTGCTTTCTACTACAAAACATCTCACTAATTCTATGTCAGGACTAAATTTAGAAACGCCTTTGATTTATTCCCCCCTCACCGGACTGACAGAAGGAGTCTTTTCTTGAGCGGCAGCGTGCTTGATTTTCACTATCAGCGCTGTAGCTGGCAGCTATCAGAAGCAGGTACGATCTCATCATTACATCAGTGCCAAGATGGAAAAAATGATTCATGCCTCCATGTGTAGGTTAGTGCTACTGATTACAACCAGTCAGACGTTAGTGAAGCTGATTCGCAGATAAAGAGGAGATATATGCTGTTATGTTTCAATGCTACTCAATAAAAAAACTGTTCTGTAAAGTTTCTAAAAGAAAACATTATTTTAATTTAATGACGTTGATGAAAGCACACTGTAGGTCTAAATTTGTATTTACTGCATGATGTGTCAACTCTTTCTGGTAAGCTGCTTATTCTGATGCCATGTTATTTGTCCTTTTAAAAGGGTCTGTTGTCAACATAACAAAAGGGTTTTTTTTCTATTAAAAAAATTAAAGCGTACGTGTTGCCCTTTGAGTCTTCAACTGTGTAAATACAACATATGAAACACATACGGTTGGTTTGGAAAGAAATGTAGAAATATTGTCCAGCATACATAACAAACACTGTGGCACACACGCTGTCCTCCTAATCACTCTATCGAATACCACCTATTCAATTCTCGGGCCTTTGCCAACACTGTAGACTGACAGGTTAGAGCTGCGTACACATCCTACTCACTCCAAATCCAGAGAGACAGAGAGGAATAGTAAAGCGAGAGGCAGAGAGGCTGAGAGAGAAAAACAAACGGGGATGCTGGGTAATGAAACAGCAGAAGAAATTGAGCAGAATTGAAAATGCAGAAGCAATGGCTCGTCACATCATCGTCTATGGGTTCTCCTTATGTTAATGAACTTAGAGTGAAAGGTGATTTCTGTTTACGTCTGTTTGCATAAATTGTGCCTCAGTTTATGTCTTTATGCCTGCATGTAGGTGGTGGTTTTTGCATGTTGCATTATTAAGACGTAGTAGCCCTCACCTCCTCACTCTCTAGGCATCAGTCTGTGTATTAATCATTTAGATGGATGGCAGGGTGAGATGTATAGCTTAAGAATCTGCATCACAACACACAACATTCACACTGAAAACAAATCTACATCTACTACTTCATCTCTGTTCAACTGTGTCTCACATACAAAAGATAAAAAAGAATGTACAATGTAGCAAACATAAGCTTATAAATATATAGGGTACCAATAAATCTGTTACATATGGTAGAGGGCCTATAAAAAGTATTTGCATCGTTGGAAGTTTCCCCTTTTTTGCTTTTCAACAATGAGTAATGTTCAATTTAAGTTTTGGACAAGAAAATTTACAAAAAAAAAGACTCTTTCATGTCGAAGTGAAAACTGAGTTCTACAAAGTAATGTCAATGAATTAAAAATATAAAATGTGAAATAAGTGACTGCATAAGTTTTTACCCCTTTTAAAGTAATGCACCTAACTGAACCGGGGGAAGAAGTCTTTTATTTGGGAAATGGAGATCATCTGCAGTGAATGTGTCTCATGTGATTGTGGTACAATGACACCTCTATCTGGAAGGTCCAGTCACTGGTGAATCAGTAATAAGGTATAACACTAGGATACAACTACTCAATGAAGACAATAAGACGGCACCGGTGAGAGCATTCGGATATTCAGAAGTTGCTTTCTTTCCCACATATTGTAATACTGTGTGTGTGCGCTATGATATCTTGACTAAGATTTTAAGACTCTTCCCAACTCACTTTCTGTATTTTCCACTTGAAAGAGATGTTTTAAACAGCGTAATCCCCGCAGTGCATTATTTTCAATACTTTAAGCTCAGTATCCAGCCTCACTCCTGTATTGTTGGTCGAGATATGTAGGCTCGTGCTACACAAAGGGCCAAAACACGAGAAACCTTTTCATAATTCTGTGAATGCTTGCTGTCTATTTCATTTGGCCCTTTAGAGAGCAGAGGTAAAATCCCCCGCTCTGCCAAGATAATATGGTCAACCATGCCGAGTCGCAGAATATAAGCCTCTGAGTTAAGATTTACAAGCATTCACTCACTCCCCTAAACCCTATACAGTGCATAAATATTTCTTTTCAAGAGCCTTCTTTCTGCTATTACACCATTTTGCCATCATTAGATTTCTACTGAACAATCAGCATTTTCCTTTAATTGAGCTAAGCGTGGAGACCTTTCGCTAAATGTTACCACAATTATTTCCCGCCACACATGCTGAATGGTAATGTTGCTGATTTGATTACGATACAGCTGTCATTTTCTTCAGAGACAGAGCCAGAGGACACTTTGCATTGACAAACAAGCCAAAAGTGAGGTAAATTGACCAAGTCACAGGCGCCCATAGTTAACAAAATATTGCATTAGCAGAGCGTTATGGAACCATGTTGGATTAGAAGAGACAGGTCATCAGAATCTCAATCAGGACTGTGTGATCACGTTGTGGCAACACAGATGAAGCAGCTAAATGGTTTGGTCTGTCTGTGCTCTTCAAGTGCCTTGACAGTTTTATCTGCTGTTGCTTTCCTCTGCGAGGGGAAATAAATGGCCTGACTCCAACAACACATGCCATGTTCTCATTTGTTCGATAAAGCGTGCCGTTTGATTTACTGACAGAGGTGGTGGTGGGACTGATGAGGTCGTCATGTGATACTCAGGCTGATGTTACTGCAAACAACCGTGAAACACATCACACCAGAAAATATGTGGGGTTTTTTTTAAAGGTTTGAGTTATTAATCGGCTCCTGATGTCTCCTGATTTCTTTCCTACTGAACTGAATTTATTGTTTAATCTTTATCTAGGACGTTACCTCCTGAATTGAATAATAGTCAAAGTGACATCTCTGTTGGGCTATGATCAGGAACTTTGAGTTAAATTCTGAGTTAAATGCTATCAGCTAATGTTTTGAAGATACACTGATCAGGCATAACATTGTGACCACCTGCGTAATATTGTGTTGGTCCCCCTTATGTGCTCAAAAATGCTCTGAACCATTGGGCATGGACAAGAGGACCTCTCAGGGTGTCCTCTGGGGTCTGGCACCAGGATGTTGACAGTGGATCCTTTGGGTAATCTGGATTGTACAGTGGGGCCTCTGTCAATCAAACTTGTTCCACTGCATCCTGTTGATGCTTGATCACAATGGGGTGTAGGAAGTTTGGAGGTCAAATCAACATGTTGGGCCATTGTCAAGTTCCTCAACATGTACCTAAATGTTTGATGTTGTTTCCATGTGGTGGGGTGCATTTTCTTGCGGGGGTAGGCCAGTGACATTTGGGATTTCCATTTGCATTAGGGAGTGTGCTTGTTGTGGGACACACTTTATTTGGGTGTCCAAGTCCACACAGATGTCAAAATCCAAGGTTTTCCATCAGAACACCACATAGTACCAATATGATCAATGTTGTTCACTTCACCTGTCAGTGGTCATAATGTTGTGGCTGATTGGTGTATAATATGTATTGTTTTCACCAACAGGTGTGTTAGCATGCAAATTTGTGCAAAATAACACTAAACTGAGTATAGCTAGCTGAGGGGAATGTCATTATTTTTCCGGTCTAAATAAAAATATTGGACAAATAAAAACTTTGGCATAATCTTGGTGCAAATGGATAAAAAGTTAAGGCATCACTGAGCTTAATTCTACTCATCCCAAAGCCAGTATGGATATGTGCACTGAACTTCATGGACATCTATCCAATAGGTGATCGACCGATATTGTTTTTCCAGGGCAAATACCGATGCTGATTATTGGCCACTAAGAAAGACCGATAAGCAATATTTTTTAGACTGATACACCATGTGTTATACTTTGACAGTGTTTTATAGCAGGGAACCTGTTCATGACTAGGATTCTTCATTCTAAAGGCAGGATACTACGATGTTCTCCTGTTTACTGATTTATCAATTGATTTGAGGTTAATCACTTTGTCCTCAACAGTTCTGTCCACTGTTACTCTTCTTTCTTAATCATTCTCTGTTCTGTACTGGCCATTAAGGTCCATGTCTTAATTATTATTAGTTACTGTTTTCTAGACAGAGTTTCACTTTAATTTTTGGCTAACTTAGCCACTAGCCGCTAGCCACTGTGAAAACAGTATAAATCCCAGTTTGTGGCTTGTGTTTCTTGTTAGGTTTTTGCAGGTTGAATTTCTTCCAGATAGACTTTGGTGACACCACAGAATGGCGACAGACAGAGAGAGCCAGATGCATCAGACTTAGAGTACTGCATTAAATTTAGCGATAATTTGCTGATAAGAATAACGATACCGATAATCGGAAAAATACCAATTATCGGCCACGATAATTGGTCTAGTGTAGAGACACTTTACTCAAAGTGTAAAAGTCATGGTGGCACGAGATTAAAAATCTGAGAATCTTCATTCAAAGTTATCAGGATACATAATCTGCACTGAATGCAGAGAGAAACGAGGTGATTAAATTACACCGTTAATGACCACAAATCATGATAAATGAACAGAGCAAACCTCAGCAATGTTATCAGCAGTGTTATTTTTAATTTCTTCCTGAAAGTTTGCCTATTTCCAGCGTCTTTACACAACTTTCGCCTGATGGACAGAGAGGACAGGAGGAGAATACATGTCCATGTTGTCCAGCACCCACCAAACAATTACACGGCCTTCTGCTGCATGTTGTCGTGACACCAGCCCTTCTGCTCTCAATGTGCACACACCACAGTGCTTTGACAGACACTCTGATATGACAGAATGACTGTGACACATGAAGGGGAAAAGGCCTCCAAAGAGCAAGATGGATTTGATGGAAGCAGGCAAGATATTGTAGCATATTACATGGCCTCTAGAGGTGACGTGTTCCATAACTGATGTCAATCAGTCGTCACAGTGGGATACAGTAGATTTCTTAAGAGCATTAATGATGGCTGCATTTAATTTCCAGTTACCTCATTGTGCATGACAACTCACTGGGCTTACAGAGACATTCAGGCCTTGTCTACACTAATATGAATATTTTTTGAGATCCGTATTTTAAAAATCAAAAAAATCTGTCCACATGAACATCGTTTAGTAAAATGTCTTCAAACACATACAAATGCTCCAACAAGCATGCAGGGCCAGTCTACATCAATGATACCTCAAATTCCAGAGAAGACTGTCATTGCATCGCTTGTGGCAGACCTTAAATTACGAATGCTGTGGACCAAGTAAACAAATATCATTCACAGCAGAGGCACAGGCCTTTGGCATGCTGGTGAAGTGGTGCAGGAATGTATTTGTAATTACTAGTGTTAACCAAGAATAAAAAACAATGGTATATATCTGCCATGCACATGCACATTACACAGAGCAGCAATGGGTGTGCACGAATTGGGGTGTTATACTATCGCTTCCCAGACTCTCCAGGTAACACATCAGCATGGATACGCATAAATAGGAGTTTTTAAAAGTTTGCACTTCAGAAGGCGTCTAAAAAATCCTTGTTTGACTGGATGAGAGGCTCAAACATGGAGGAAAATGCTCATTTTCCAATATATACAAACTAGTAAAGACAAGGTTTTAACTGAACTTGGCAGATGTTCTGTCATTAACTACACGTTTTTCTTACAACAAAAAGTTCAAATATCTGTGCATTTGTGTTTGTTTACAGCATACCACTGCAGATGCAGACATTCAGGGATTTGAGAACTTGACCACTAAACGGAACTTTTAATTCACTGGATTCCAACTGAATTCAAATGAGTAAACAAATAAGATCAAGCTGAACTTGCCTAAAATTAATTAAATGCCCTTACTGAACTGAACTGTGCTGACACCATTTCAAATGGACCAACATTTCAAACGGAAGCACTTTATCTGCTGTGATCTTCCTGTTCTGCTCTTCTGCTCTGTTTCCATAATGAGACCTTGAGAGTGCCCTGTTAGCCTGTCTGTGTGCAATACAGATCAGTCCATATGTCTACACTTGGTTGATTGCTTTGCTTTAAATCAGTCTGAATGACTTTACCTCCTCTATCCTCCTGCTGTGATTTCCCATGAGTTCCACCTTTTCCTGAAAGAGTGCACATGTGTGCTGAAGCTTGCATGCATACAAGGATGTATTTGTTTCTTTTTCTGTTAGTTATATAGGGTTTTCCCAGGAAAATTGCTGAAAAGGCTGTCTTGGAGTGCCTTAAAGAAAAAAAAAACACTTGCTGCTCTGGTTGTTCCCATTAATGATGAAAACCACTTTACAATAGGTTTTTTAACTACAAGTCTGTAGATGTCACATACACCGATCAGGCCTAACATTATGACCACCTGCCTAATATTGTTTTGGTCCCCTTTGTTGTGCTCAAAAATGCTCTGAACCATTGGACATGGACAAGAGGACCTCTCAGGGTGTCCTCTGGGGTCTGGAACCAGGACGTTGGCAGTGGATCCTTTGGGTACTCTGGCTTGTGCAGTGGGGCCTCTGTCAGTCAAACTTGTTCCACTGCATCCTGCTGATGCTTGATCACAATGGGGTGTAGGAAGTTTGGAGGTCAAATCAACATGTTGGGCCATTGTCATGTTCCTCAACATGTTCCTGATTGTGTGATGTTTTTTTTCATGTGGTGGGGTGAATTTTCCTGCAGGGGCAGGCCAGTGACATTTGGGATTTCCATTTGCATGAGGGAGTGTGCTTGTTGTGGGACAGAGTTTATTTGGGTGTCCAAGTCTGATCCACACGGATGTCAAAATCCAAGGTTTTCCAGGAGAACACCACAAAGTACCAATATGATCAATGTTATTCACTTCACCTGTCAGTGGTCATAATGTCATGGCTGATCGGTGTACACTGTTGTATACACATGCTGCATACACTGCTAAAGTATGCTGGAATGAAGCAGGTGTATTCGGTGATATTATAAAAATTTTCGATTGATGGTCCATGATCTACATTCAAACAAAAAGGTCAGGTAAGCAATGAATTTCAAAGGATTAATTGGATGGATATTAAAGGTCTTTGTGTGCTATGTGCTAGTGTTGTCATGTGTAAGTTTTGTTTACATTTATTTGATTTTAAACAGGAAGAACAAGGTTTTTATTTAGTCAGTGACGTTGATTTTGAATGTACATACACAAAAAATACTTATTGGTTGCTCAGAAACATCTTTTATTTTGTATTGTATTGATTTGTTTTGCTGGCTTTATACCTCTGCAGACAGTAGTGACTACTTTCTGTGACTTTTTCAGTATTTAAATCATTTCAGGTAAACTGACCCATTTTCTCATCGCTTTGATGGACCGACACGTTTGTTTCTTTCACCTGAACCACTTGAAGTACACACGCTAGGTAGAGTTCCAGCCTATGTCACTGCTGCAGTACTATCATTGTGGCTGCCTAACAATTGCAGCCTTATGGCAGGGAAAGAAAAAAGAGCTGAAAGGTAGAAAGGTCTCAGTGGTGGAGCAGTGGGTTGAGAGCGCCCTACAAAGACTTGGCTCTCCACATGACACTTTATAGCATGACCTTCGATCACAGCATGACTGTATCTTTTGTGCTGTACATTTTCAAGCACCAGCTAAAAGCTTTTCCAGGCTCCTTTGAGGAAATAGATTTGGTCATGGAGAGATGAGAGTGACACAGAATAGCAATCTATACGCTCGGATCTACAATCTCCCCCTCTTTCTCTCCACTCTCTCTCTCTCATGGCTTCGCTCATGTTGGTTAAAATGGTATGAAAAAATGCCCCTGTGCAGCTGATGGATTCAGATGCAAAGAGCTCTTTCCATTCAATTCAATGGACAGATTTTTATTTCTTTAAAAAAAGTGCACCTATCTTCCTCTTTTCCTTTCACAGTTTTTTTTCCCTCCATTTCACCGCATGTCATCTCACTTCCACTCGTCTTCTCTTATATCTAGATGAAGGAGAACGGCAAAGTTGAGGATTTGGTGTTTACATGCTCGCTTTCCTGCAAAATACAAGCAGTCAACTTTATTGACTCCACTGAAAAATCACTTTTTCAACTTTTTAAAGTGTTGTTGTGAAGCTCTGCCTGCCCTGACACTAATGTTTACACCACTATTTTGAAGATGTAATAATGAATCTCGCAATAGAAAAGCTTTTGTTCTCCCACTGATGCATGAAGTGAGACAGATGTGGAAATCAGGGTCACTGGAAGATATTTGCCATAACACGCCTGCGGGTCATTCACGGACTGTATCTGCATACTGCTTATTCTGGTCACGGAGGCACAGACTCTCCCCTGGGCAATGACAGACTGATGTCTTTATAGAGAAGACAGGTTTATCCCTTGATCTGCTTTATTGACATCAAGATCAGAAACTAGCCTGTCCGTTGCAGCTACTGTATGTCGGGATTAAACTTTGCAACACCTCTGCCAGCCTCCCGCCGAGAACAAGGACTCACGCATGCTGCAGTGCTCTGTGTAATACATCCACGTTGATGTGCTTTTGTGTGTTTACACGAGCAATGGAGTGGTTTGCTAAGCAGGAGGCATAGTAATTAATAATCATCTCGCCGTATGTTACATGCTGGGCTATGTGTGCCTGCAGTGACAGCTCAAGAGTGATGCAACAGATAAGAGCAATGAGAAACGGCTGCATTAACAGCAGCTATGGAGCACGTTTTCCTGAAGAGGCATATTTAAGAAAACAGACTTCAGCTCGCACATGAGAACAAGTGAAATGAATAAAAATATATTTGCTTGGAGTAACAAAAGTAAAGAATATTGAATCTGTGATATACAGACTCATGACGATTCTGTCGTATTCAGGTGGGTGTTACTTTTTTGTTGCTGATTTGTCTTTTTGAGACACTATAGAAACAGTTGCAACAAAACAATCCCTCTGAGTACACGGTTACTGCATGAGCTTGCTCACTAAAACACAATCTGCCCGTGTGAAATGAAATTAGCAGTCTCACTGTGAATGCTCTGACCTGATGTTAAATGCTAGATACACGTCAGATGGCAACAAACTCATAAATAGTCATCCTCTGGGGGTCGTAAAAAAACATTCCAAGTTTGCTGGCATGACTGGCCAAATCAGTAATAAAAGTGTTGAACAGATAGACATTTTGTATTTGTAGGATTAGTCAGAACACCAAAATATATACAAAAAAAAGCACAAGAATGTGACTTTAAAAATTTGCAAATGTCAAAATGAGACACGCCAACAAAGACTTCTTTCAAATTGAAATCATCACTTCTCCCCTCCGATAACAACTGACAGAAAAATGTGACAGGTCTATAAAGACGTTTTCCTCGAGCAGTTCTAATGAAAGCAGTTTATACTTCAAGCAGAGTCAAATTCTTTCACCGTATATTGTAATCTCTGAAACCTTAGTTCCAAATTTACTATCTTTCTGCTCATTTGATTTGCTGTTAGAAATTCCTTCCATTATGATGCAGGAAAATAAAACAGAGCCACAAACTATGACCTCAAAAAATGAGAGTTCAATCAACATCTCTCTGATTCAGTGTCAACAAAAACTGATTATTATGAGCTCCCGAGACATCATTTGTTTTATTTGTAATGCTGGATTACATGAGACGATGGCAAACTGGTAACTAAGGAAACACATTTTTGTAAATGCCAGGAGCCTGATGCATCTTTTTTCAAGGTCTATTTTCGAAGGAATTGCTTTGTTAAACAGAAAAACCCACACAAACAATAGTGTCATGCTGGCAGAGTAGTTCATCAGTCTGGGAATGTGCACATGTACAAATTCCACTTTATGCTGATGTGAGGATAATACACACACATACATCCAGAGAGAGAGCCATATTCATGACTGAGAAACTTCTATCACAGCATAGACTGTGAATCACAAATTATTATACATTTAGATTTGGCAGAAAAGGCCGTGTTTTTTCAGCTATGAAATCTGTGTAGCAATGGGTATTTTGTTGCAATAACTAATCCATCGTTTATGAACATACATTAAGTGACATCAGCAACACCAACAGTATAGTGTATTAAGAAAGCTTGGAATAATGGAGGGAGCTGCAGCAATCAGTGGTGCTGACAGAAGTCCGAATATAGTAGAATCTATTCACCTTTATTCATATTTTTCTAAAATTTTATTTCTAGTTTTTATTTTCAGACCACTTCAAAATGTATTAACCAGAGTCATTCTTACTTGGGGTCTTTTTACTTGAAATTAGTTCATCAGTTGTGAACAAAAGTCTACATAGACCTGGAAAGACCATGTGCATTATTGGAGCTTCCAATGATTCCAATAATGGTCACTTTCTATGATGAAATCAGTGAAGGACGTGTGTCTTTGCTACAAAAGTCAACCATGCATTTATTGGTGGTTTTCTGGAAGTATGACAAAATATGCTGGGTCAAAAATGTACTACGCTATACCTATTTAAATGTCCCTTGAACATTTTCATCTCAATTTACACTTATTTGGTTGCAATCTATGAACTTCTGGCAAGCTTCTCGTATATTTAACCAATCCTCTTGATAGAATTGGAACAGTTAAACTAAATTTGTTGGCTTTCTGATATTGATATTAAGTGATGACTTCGGAGAGATCAGTCTAAAACCTTAATTCTAACCTAATTTACAATTTCTTTACCACTTTTGATGTCTGTTTGGGGTTATTGTCTTGTTGTAACACCCAGCTGCATCTAAGATCCAACCCTCTGGCTGATGATTTTAGGTTTTCCTGAACAATGTGGAGGTAATCCTCCATCTTCACTATGCCATTTACTTTGTGTAACGCACCAGTTCTAATGGCAGAAAAACATCCCCAGAGCATTATACGAGGGGTGATTGATAAGTTTCAAGCCTGACCAAGAAAAAAGTCAGAGTAAATTACAACAATGCTTTATTTCTCAATATAATCCCCTTGCAAGTCCACACATTTCTTCCAGCGTCTCTGTAGTGCCTTGATACCAGCCTCATAGAAAGTTTTGTCCTGTTCCTTCAGGAAGTCATTCACTGCAGATATGACGTCATCATTAGTGGCATAATGGGTCCCAGCAAGTTGCCGTTTCATGTCTGGGAATAGATGGACGGAGCCAAATCTGGGGAATAGGGTGGATGCTGCACGAGTTCGAACCCACATTTGTGAATTGCAGCCATGGCGACAACTGACTTGTGGACTGGAGCATTGTCCTGGTGGAACAGGACACCACTTTTGAGCTTTCCATGGTGCTTTTCTTTGATTTTATCCCGTAGTTGCCATACCAGAGAAGCATAATATTGCCCTTCCAGCACAGTCACCAACTTGGTTCATTTTGCTTAAATGACCTAACCTACTACTCAGGTATTGTACATGCATTAATGCACACAAAGAGTCCCAGTTGAACTTAAACTATTATGACATGTTGCTCTCTCAGAGAACTAAACATTTTTATTGACAAGTCTTGCTTTCTTGGTCAGGCTCAAAACTTATGAATCACCCCTCGTACTACCACTAGATGCACAAACTACAATATGATTCCATCATAGATAAATAGAGTTTCATGAATCACTGAAAACTCAAGACTACTATGATTTACATGGTCTTTACAAGTGTTTGTAAAACTTTTGTTCGCAACTGTATATTATGTATGTTAGTAGACTTCCAAGCATGCATTTAGTTGGGCTTAAATTCAACAAGAAATCAGACATAATGGAAACTTTCTGTGTGCCTTGAGGACATATTAAACTAAATCATGATCGTTTGTGTTCCTAATAATAAAACAATGCTAACCATGATAATGTTTAACAAAATTCCGTCCCAACAATGTCACTAGGGTCAGCTTACACATCATTTTTGAACCAAATATGGTAGAAATTGGCTCCAGCTGTTTGCTTTGTTAAAATGAGAGCTGTCATTCATATGTATTGTAGTTAAAGAATTAAGTAGGGCTTACTTTACACAACAGGCAGCCTTTTAACTAGCTCATTATATAAACAAATCTAAATCAACCAACGTGAAAGACTTTACAAAACAGGCAATATTTAGTCAAGATAGTATTATGTGACATAAAAAATCTTTTTAGTCAAAAGTTTGAAGACACTCATATCTTTAAGTTGAACCAACAAGTTATATTTTACAGTAAAGCATCAGGTTCTGAAGGCTGCATGAAGATGATTAGCCACATAGAATGAATGAGCCGGAAGCATGTATTAAACAGCAGATGCCAGTCAGCTAATACAAGCATGACTTCAGTGTTCTGCCTGCATTCACACTATGCTTCATTACATTATGCCTGCTGGAATGAATGAACTCACCATCCAGACCACCTGCCTTCATGTCAGCAGCTGGTTAGCTTAGCATAGGGGAGGAAAACTCAGCAAAGCTCTGTCCAACAGTAACAAAATCTGTCTAATAATTAGTAAGTAATTAATTTCTTTTCTTAATGATTTTTATTTCTGTGTTTGTTTTAATTGTGTTTACATACATCTAATGTTGTAGCTTTCCACTATTCACAGAGGTGTTGTGGCCGCAACATATGTGGTAGCTCAGACTTTGTGCTCCCACCTGGAATGAAATGTGCTATATAAATGCAGTTTTGGTTTGCTTTGCTTACAAGCATCTGTAAGGGAAACTAATTATCACATTTCATCTTATTTGTTTAGTCTCTAGAAAAACCTCCGTGCAAAAACATCAGGCTGTGGTGTTACATGGGGTTACGTGTCCTGAGGGCTGTATCATGGAGTGAGTTTAACATAGCCGGGCTTTCTTTGTGTAAATTGGCTTGACAAAAACTAAAATCCCAGTCAGAGTTAACAGGTTATAAACTTTTTTGGTTTCTGCTTCAAAAATGGGCTTTTACCACGTCATATGACTCTTCTTCTACACAGAATGAAGTGATCATGTGCAGCTGGTTCAGTCAACAAATTGCTTCAATAGAGCACAATGAGGAATATAAAATTTATCAAAGTAAAAAGCGCTGCTACTGCAAGCTAGAATGCACTCAGGCAAGATGCAGAGTCACGCCGCATTCTTATCTCTGGTTGTCTAAGAAGCTGGGAGGCTGTTAGGAGCTGTCGCGCTAGAGGCCGCGCCTGTTCATTAGGTCGGATGGGGTGAACGCCGCATTGTCGGTAGGACGTTTTAACTGTATGTAATTACATTTGTATCTGTAACGTTCCATACAAAATATGTGAATTGGGAGATTGTGTTGGTGGTGGACTGAAGCTCCTTGTCAGAGGTATGCCCTCTCTGAATGCTTTTCTAGTATTACCTTGAGACAGGCTGTTTTCTCCTGTTTATAGTTTTAATGCTGCGACAATCCAACCAGCTGTTTGCTATTGTTGTATATTTAACTTTGCATTTATATTTTAAGCCTATGTAAGCTTCAAAACATAAATGCATTTGATGTTAAAAAAAAGATTTTTTCCTGGGTTTTGTAGATTTCTAGTCATTGCTTTTATATCCTTTTATGTGTACGAGTATATGGAGTTGCAACCTTCAATTATTTATGTGTTCGTTCTTGCATTCTCTCACACCTAGCGGTATCCCAACAGGCAGCAGAGCAGTGTCAGAGAAGCATAAATAAGTCAACAATACGGCCTTATATCTGACACATAGACACACACATCAGAGGTTGCCACACTGTTCGACAGCAGCAAGGAACGCTTGGAAAAGGAAAATAAAAGCACATTGGTACACACACACAGGAGCAAGACTCAACATCACTGCAACAAGTTCAAGGACTGTCTGTCCAGACAAAACAAAACAGAAAGAAAAAAAAACCCTGCAGCCCTTGTATTAAAAATGAGATGCTGGCCCGATGGTGTCATCTACAGGAAATAATGAACATGATATGATGCAGTTTTTCAATGAGCAGCACCAGTGTGAAATACATCAGACTTGAAATCCACATTGGATTTCCACAAAACCAAATGAACAAGCGCCTCTGTTTATGAGTGTGTTTACCACTGCTGCACATGTGCTCCTCCACTGAACAGTAGTGCAATAGTGATGATGGATGGCAGGTCAACATGAGAGGCTGTGTGATCCATGAGTAGTGTGAGTCCATCACCACACAAACAGGCTGGAAGATGATTAATTCCCACTTCCTCTGTGCATTTGTCACGAAGCATTTGATGTATACGTGTTTCCCATAATGTGCTTGTTTCCTCACTGATGATTGGTGAATTTCCTCAGAATGATGTGCAACGTGGCTACAAAAATGCATTTTTCTCAGGGAAGATGTTTTCTGTTTATTAGATCTTCGTAGTTTTGCCCATAATTTCTGTGATAACATTGCACACACAGAAGAGTACTTGCTGAGATCTGGAATTGCAGCAGTCAGGCAACTTAACAAGGCTGCAAAGAAGCAAAGTCAAGTCGAGTCAAATTTATTTGAAAAGCACTTTTACAACAACAGAGGGTGAACCGAAGTGCTGCACAATTAGAAACAGCAACTGATACAACATAAGCCCAAATGACCAAAAGGTAAATTTGAATAAAAACCATTCTGTTTAAACTCTACTTAGATAGAATGCCAAAGAGAAGAGGTGAGTCCTCAGCAGTGACTTAAAAGCAAAGATGTGTGCATGAGTAGAATGAGATAAGCACATGCAGGTGTTCCTAAAGCAATTGGAAGTTAGTTACATATTGTAGTCTGACCCACTTCAACACAGTCAGTTCATGGAGGCAGTTATGGTATTTTAAGTATTTCCAAAGATATAATCTCCAGTGTCTTTCATAAATTAACATCCAGAAACCCGCTTAGAAATCATCGAAAAATGATGCTCTTTGAGACTTTAGAGTTTGCCTGAGATCATATTATTCCATTGGTAACTGCATGTACTCCCCTGTGAATCCTCTTGGTCTACTACAATACGCACCCTCTGGAAAACTGCAACAATACTCCCGGTGTGCAGAAAACCCCAACCCACACAATTCAATCATTCTTGCCCCGCTGCCCTCATATCCACAATAATGAAGTGCCTGGAGAAGCTCCCGCTACATACCATCCTGCCAATTGTCAACCAACAACTGGACCACCTCCAATTTGCCTACAGGGCCAAGAGGGGCACAGAGGACGCTGCGACCCGCCTGCTGCATCTCCTCCTCCGGCACCTGAATTCTCCAGGCAACTTTGCCAGGATCCTCTTTGTGGACTTCAGCTCTGCTTTCAACACTGTCCAGAGGGAGCGACACCAATTCAACTCCTCCCATCCACCTGCCATCTGAACCATCAACTGCACAATTTCCTCAGTGACAGATGCAGTTCAGGTAGGCACAATGACTCACCGCCAACATCGGTCCTCTGCAGGGTTGTATGCTGTAAAACAATAACTGCACCAGCCCCCTGAGTGCCACCACTTACTTCAATACTGCAATTCTTGTTGTTTTCACAGATAACTATTCTGTTCTGGACCATCGCAACGTAATTGCACACCTAACCAAGTAAGTTTAACCACCTTCATCTCAATGCCAGGTAAAACAAAAGAAAACAGTCACAGGTACCTTGTCACCCCAGTACCTCATCAACATTAATACCAAAACAGCTGAAATACTTTAAAGCCTGAAAAACCTCGTACTCACAGTAAGCTAAGTTTCAACCAGCATGCAAAGGGCATTCAACAAAGGAGTCATCAACGCCTATTTATAAACTCTATGTCGCACAATGTCACCCCCATCACTTCCCACAGTTGTACAAATTACTGCTCCACCTGTTTCTTCAACCCGCACTCCTTTACAAACCATGCCAAGCTTACATGTGTAGTGAACAATGGAGCTAAGAGAATAGTTCTCACCTCACCAGACCTCTCAAAGCTCAATTGTAGGACCATTATGTGCATTGCAAACGCAGAAGCACAGGACATCACACACCCATTCCATCAGGTAAAGGTTGCTCTAGTGCAGAAGGGCCCCTTTTGGTTCCTAGCAGTTCTAAACAGGGTGACACACTGAGGAAACTACTTTCATGTTGTTCTGCTTGTTGCTGCTGTGTTGTACCTTATGTACTTCTGCCTGATATTTTTGTGTGGTAAAATGAGTAAAGGTGATGCTCATACTCTTCTTTAGCTTTCTGAGTAAATTATTATTGCCAGTAGGATTGACGACTATTATATTATATTATACTATTATAAATAAGACGTATATAAATACGATCTGGTTTGCAATGAGCAATAAATATTCTTTATGATTAATCTAAAGAAGCTAAAGCACTACTGTAGTCTTGTCAGCTTTGAAACAAGGCTTACATAACCAGCCTTTAACTGAACCTTTACAGCTGTTCACCTCCTGTTATGCATTCTGACGGATGTAATTGACTCTAATATCACAAGCTAACAAGATAAGCCTGCTTGGGCTGGGCCTTTTTTTAATCTGTTGTGTTTGACACTCTCAGATTTGAGGTTAAAGAAGAGAGTAGACAGAAATACTCTATTTTCCATCGCTAAATCCCATGTTGGGCTTGCACAAATGACCAAATCCAGCAAATGCATGTTAAAGGACCTTCCTGTTCTCTCTTGTGGGGATTACAGAGTTTGCCTCTGAGGGCAAACTGAGATGAGTGCCACACACATCACAGATATACACACATACATGCTGGAGCACAGATACAGATTTTTGTCCCCATATTGTGACGGCAACATGTGTGTCTGTGCGATGTGTGTATTTCAAATTTTATGTGCTCTTCTGAAAATCCCAAACTAGGATCAGTGTCAGTCTGGCTGATACAGTGGTGGCTTTAGCGTGATAACAGCTGTGTCATCCTATACATCTCAATAAGCCCCAGTCTAGATGGGCTGAGTGAGGCACACTGTAAAAGGGTGAGGGACAGACACATAAATAGACATTGTGTTTTATGGGATTCAATAATTCGGCTAATGGGGGAGAGCAGGGTGCAGAAGTGTGTGGTCAGACACTAGTGATGCTGTCTGCACAGACATCGACACCGTTCATACTTTTTTAATGGCACTGCAGATGTCACATAGGGATAAAATGTGTCTTCATTGTGTTGTGTCCTGAAAAGCAGCACATCACCCTCCTCAGTGTTCATTAAAGAAAAGGCCATTTTATTTATGTAACACATTTTTCAAGTAAAATCACTGGGGTTTTCATGAAAATGCAAACCCCAACAGCCATTTTTTTGAATGAGCAACAGCCTTACTATTCCTGCAAGTGAGTGTGCAGTTATCACAGTTAAAGTAAAAACGAATGCATGAACCAGTTTCTCAAAATCAGGTTGAGATATTTATTCTCTCACTTTCTTATATGTCTCCCAAGTGCAAAATATTTGTACTACTTAGCCAATGTTGCTCTCAAAGTTAGAGTCCAAATAAATCCAAGGTTTGTTCACTCACAAGGCTCAAGTTTTAATATTAACAAATCCTACGAAAATACCCAAATCCAAAAGTGAACTCATCAAAAATGAACTTGTTAAAAGTGCATTTTAGCGACAACCACAACCAAATGCTGCTCGTTCCTTTGTAATACAGACCCTCCGTGTCATCTAAAACCTATTAAGATAGTGTAAAATGGGACATGATGTTGCATTCGGGTGACATATTAATTTGTGAGGGAAAAGTTGCCAGCGGTGTCCTTTAAAATAACCTCCAAAAATATGCTCACATTGGCTGACATTTCAAAATATCTCCCACAAGGCCAAAATGCAGCCAAGTTGAGTGGAAATATTAAAACAGTTACTGTGCTTTGCCAGCATTAAAGCAAGACACTGTATATTTAGAAAGAATCTTTCTCTTGCAAGTGAAAAGTTGCAATCCTAATTTAATTATACTTATATTTTTGGTGCTGCAAACTTTAAAAAAAAATACCACTAAAGGCCACAATTGCTTTGCTTTAAAAATGGGTAGTATGTTTGTATTTTCTATTATACTTTGTACTTACCTGCAGGACTTCATGTGAGATTTGTTTATGACAGTTGTGCAGGAGTTGGACTGTGCACTTATTTAAAAGTCTGTTTGTGATTTTGCAGTGCACATGCATGTTTTCTAGTGCAGCTAAATGTGTGTGTGCATGTGTCTTTGTGTTTGATTTTATATCCCAGTGGGGACTTTAAACTGACTGCACTTAAGCCCATGGGACTCCTGTCATCATGGAGATCAAAACTGAGGTCTCCATGGGTCCGGATAGCTTTTTCAGTATGAAGACTTGGTTCTAGGGGTAGATTTAACTGTAAGACTAGATTTAGGAGAAGGCATTAAGTTTTGTTTTTTAAGGTTATAGTAACAGATGATGGAATGCATTATGTCAATGAAGTGTCCCCACTGGTATAGTGGAACAGGCATATGCGTGTCTATGTGCTTGTATTAGTGCTAATCTCTGCCCCACTAGTAAGCAGAGTCACTGGTCACTTTGACATCGTCACACATCCTGAAAACAGGCTCATGTCCAGCAAACCGGCAAAAGTCTAAACCTTTCAAAACAGCCCAAAGATGGATTGAGAGATTATGAATTCTCATCTCCAAGCAGCTTTCACACGTTCCAAAGTGCCCCCAGTATTAGAGAGCAATCTGCAAATGTGACCCTAAAAGCCCCGGGACTATACAGCTGCAGCTACACCCAAAACACATATGCTGTTTTCGCTAGGCAGTAAATCCATGACTGCTTAATTTTGCACTAAACGGACTATAAATGTGCATGTACTATTTTAAGATTAGCAAGTGAGGATGATGCATGTGTTGGTGCAGATTAATGGACATACTGTTTATTATCTAACCATTAGGACAGCAGTTCCACACCTGAGGGTCAGGAAGCCCCTTGAGGCTCGTAAGATAAATCTAAGTGGTTGTAATATGAATAAATGGACATGAAAGAAGGGGGGAAACATATATTTATACTGTACAGCATTTAATTTATTAGGTCATTTTCCTACAGGAATTGTGCCTTCTAATGCTTCTAAAAACTATTCAAACAAGTGGCTCTGGTGGAGCGGGTCACAACCTGTAGACATAATTAAACAAGAATTGAATAGATGCCATCTAGTTCCAACATTAGGCATTTAAAAGAATTATTCACAGTCAGTGACTGCATGCCATTTGCTATTTTATGAGATCCATTTTGTGTTCAAAGTGATGTTTTTTAACCTCTGTAACTGCTGCAGCTAACATGAGTGCAAGTGGTGGAATTATGGCAAGCACTGCATTTGTAGAATTAATAGTTACAGTGCGTTATAAAATAGCAGTCAGATAAGGACACGGCTCTGACCAAAGCTCTCTATCCTCTGTTTCAAACGTCAGCTTGGCACTTCGTGGAGCTTGGATTTAGAATCACAAGTAACTGGCTCCGTACCTCTCAGAAATCCTTTGGAAAGGCAGCTGAACGCGGAGCATGTGGATTTAATGGATTCAGTGATTTAGCGCATGCCTCCGATGGCAGTGATGGAGTCTTGGTCTTGACGGTCAGGCTCTTAACAGTGGAGATCTACGAAGGTCTCGCTGCCCTCTCTGCTCACTCTGCACTTTTACCCTGAGCCCTCATGTCAGACAAGAAACAGTGTGATGGACTCACACTTATTGACCCTTTCACCCGCAAAACCCCGGACCAGGCCATCCCCAGTATCTGACAGGAGTATATCCAGTTTCATGTAGTGTACCAGAGTGTGTAATCAAGTACCGCTGTGAGAGAGAGAGCGACAGGCAATTTAAGAATGATTAAAAGCCACTAAATCACTCTGTCACTGTTCTCTGTGTGTGTGTGTGTACACCAGTGCACTTTAAATCTGTTTGTTCTAACTTGTTTCTCGGCGCACTTTTCTCAGCATACTTGCCTTTCATCGCAACAGCTCGCTTGGACAAGCAGCCATAACTCATTGAAAGTGGCCACCAGACGGAGGACATGATTTCCTGTCTAAATTAACGGGACAGATTGGACACCGGAGTTGGCATCAAACGGGTAAACATTACACACACACGCACACGCACGCAGACACACACACACACACACACACACACACACACACTCAGAAGCCCGCATCAGTGTCTCTGTTATGCATGCATACAGATTTTCTTTCACCACCCTCCTCCATCCGTCTCCTTCTTCCTCCGCTTTTCCCCCTTTTCCCTCTAACAGCAATAAGAAACTGCGCCTACGTTTTTTTTTTCTTCTGTCAAATAAATATGTGAAATACAAAGAGACACAAGGCCCAAACTGTGCGGCATGCCGTCACGATGATGCAGGTGTGTGACTTTGCAGTGCCTCGGTCGGGACGCAGTCACAATGTTACTCAGCTCCCTTGGGTGGGGGTCCCTGTACATGCTGCTACACAGAGGCATATTGCACCAGCCTGACTGCCATTAACTGTTCCTATATGACTCCCACCACGACTCAACACCGCCATGTGGCGCCTGTCTGTGTGACATTGGTAGGGGGAGTGCATCTAGACTGATGCTCAGAGGATTATAACTAAGTGACAAAAGGTGCAGCAGCCTGCAGAGAAAAAGGTGCAGAGCAATGAGCTGCTAAGACCGAAAGAACATAGATTAGAAAGTGCACGGCTCATCGTATTTATTTCATCAGAGCAAATGATAATAGAGTTGATGAATGTGTTGTGAAATTAATAAGGCACCAGATTATATGACCTTTTAAAAAGCAGGAAAAGGTTATCTGTTAAAGATGTCTATAACTCCGCCACTGATGGATGTGACTATCTCACATGCTACCCTGTACTGCCCTCTGCTGGCAACCAAACCCAAAGTCTTCATCTGAGTACATTAGCCTATATATTCTAAAAAATATTTTCAAGCAAGTGTTTCCGGTTTGTCATACAGAGAGTGTTGATGTCTGTGCCTCCAGGTTAGTAACTGTGCTATCAAGTGACTTTTCTTTCACCTTCAAAACCAGACTCTGACAGCGATCCACATCCTCTCCATGCTGCAATTTAGACATCTCTTCCCCCTGTCCAACAGCCATGGCCAGACATTCCCACCTCTCTTCAGCATGACTCACCATGCACTGCTTACATATGCACAGCAGTAAGTGAGAAAGATACACATAAACACCCACACACTCACTCTTATTGGTTATAGAAGGTGACATTCACCAGGCCATCCGCCAAATCACCAGGCAAGCCAGGGTGGTCACAGCCGATCACACCTCAGCGCAATTAACTTTGGGAACCTCCTTACAGCTCTGCTGCTAATTGTGTATATTTGTGAAAGTGGGGAGAAGTGCAACACTGCTGGCTGATTACAATTTTTGCACCTCACATTAACTCTCCATGAAGGCAATAGAGAAACCTGTTATAATAGATTCACTAAGGTACTTTAAAAGCAGCCAGTGTTTTTTAAAAAAAAGTGATTTCATGTTTTCGTGCAGGAACACTCATACATATGTGTGTGTGTGTTTAGAGAGAGACACACACACAGAAAGATGCAGTTTGTCTCATTACAACCCAGGTTTGCTATCATCTGGTCAGATAAGCAGGTGTCCCCTCCAATGTCACAGACTGTCTCCGAGGTTCAGAGCTGACAGGAGGAGCCCAGACTTCATTAGCGGGTCAATTACTATTTCCCAGACAACATCTGGAGGACACACTGGCCATCCAGATGCCATTATACACCTCTTAATTTCCCCTCTCCTCGAAATAGCAGAAACTGTGCAACCACCACGTAATGACTGCATCCTTTACTTATACTCAATGTCAACAAAGAATTAAGATAAAACACGGGTTTCAAGTCCGAACTGTTAGCTTTGCAACCTTTTTATATTAACCAACATCGATCTGATGTATTTCTCATTTGCGTTCAGACCACACCATCAGCTTTCCCCTCTGTTTCTTATGCTCCCTCCTCAATACCTTGCTTGTCTCTCATGACCTTCTCTCAATACTGCTTGAAACTCATCTTTGCACAATTGATCTGAGCCAAACAGAGAGACACAATACTACAGCCAACTCGGTGTGTAGTGCTGCAGGCAGACAGGCGTTTGCAAAATTGTGGGCACCAATGCACACACACACACACACACACACACACAGAGCATGTTGACACTGATACATTCACATGGGATCACGGAAATACAAGAGAAGAAATGAGAAAAACAACTCTGTTTATTCTCTGCTGACCCAGCCACAGCCAAAGGCAGCCTCCTCACATCACAATGGAATATTTTTTTCCGACCAGCTCAGTTGACAGGTGGGGCCTGTGTTTGTGGGACTTCTTGACGAGTTTATTTTTTCCTCCTTTCGTGTGATATATATGTTTCTGTAATCAAGTAAAATTAAAGTATAGCCCAAGATGGACTATGCAGTTGACAAGAAACTATATACACTGATAAGCCGTAAAATTATGACCACATGCCCAATATTGTGTTCGCCCCCCTTATGTGCTCAAAAATGCTCTGAACCATTGGGCATGGACAAGAGGACCTCTCAGGGTGTCCCATGGGGTCTGGCACCAGGACGTTGGCAGTGGATCCTTTGGGTACTCTGGCTTGTGCCAGAACTTGTGCCAGAGTACCCTCTGTCAATCAAACTTGTTCCACTGTATCCTGTTGATGCTTGGTCACAATGGGTTGTAGGAACTTTGGAGGTCTAATCAACATCTTGGGCCACTGTCATGTTCCTCAACATGTTTCTCATTGTTTGATGTTTTTTCCATGTGGTGGGGTGCATTTTTCCTGCAGGGGAAGACCAGTGACATTTGGGATTGTCATTTGCATGAGGGAGTGTGCTTGTTGTGAGACAGTGTTTATTTTGGTGTCTAAGTCTCATCAACATGGATGCCAAAATCCAAGGTTTTCCATCAGAACACCACATAGTACCAATATGATCAATGTTATTCACTTCACTTGTCATAATGTTGTGGCTGAATGGTGTATATACTAATACCAGTAACACTGGCCAAGATCACCAATGGTCAAGGAAGTCTGGGACCGAGAAGACTCTATATATGGACTAACAAGGGCTGAATTGTTAAGACACATTTGCAGTAGACATGAAAAATTGGATACAACTAACCTGAGAGTAGTCATAATGTTGTTGCTGATTGGTGTAAGTAAGGGACACAATAACAGATGTAGACAAGTCCAAACACAAAGAATAAACAGGAAAAGTCTTCTTTTTCTGAGCCTGTTTGCTTGAAGTTCAGTAAAAGGCTCAATGTGGAGGGTAATGAAGTAGAATGTGAAAACAGATATAATGGATCTGTGGATCTAAACGATTCGTATAACCGACCTGTGAGGTAATACTGTAGCTGCTCTGTATACCTAATGCTGTGGCTCTGGCCAGAAAGTTGCCAATTATGGTCACAGACTGCTCACTGTGATACACATAGCTGATGGTGGATGAAACTATCATTTGTATTCTGTCTCACGCTGCAAAACCAGGCAGAGAGAACGCTTCTCTCTCTATTTGTGGGCTTTCTTAAATGCTACGGATGTTTTTAGCTTGGTTGAATTTGGCAGTGGTAATTTTTTCAGTGAATACAGCTAATCAGATCAAACTTTGTTCAGCTGCTCCTGCTATCACTCACATATCTATACAATATGACTGAGGCTGACTGATATGGCTGATACTTCTAATGCTTGACTTTTATCATAACTTATACCTCAGCAGAATTTCAAAGTGCAATTCAGTCATTTGTTTGGAACTTGCTTACATGCAATTTTGCTATCTAGATAAAATACAGATTTATATTAAAGGTCATCAATAAAACTCTGAACTACACAAACTGGGCTGTGAAAAGGCAGGTTACCTGATTTACAAATATGTTTCAAAAAGTAAAAATATTAAGATAAATCAGTAAATAATCAAGGCATCAGTTAAACCTTACTATATATGCATTTTTGTTTTTCTAAAAATGACATATTAATATGTCCTTGTGTCCACTATTATAACACATAATTTATCAAGGCTGCAGACAACTTTAGTTTGTTTTAAATGAAAATGTTAAAAAAAAATACAAAATGAAACAATTTTGCCAGTTAAAATCATGTAATTTCCACCCAAAGGGTTTCTCAATTAGCTGTCATGCATAAACAGGATGAGTCAAGAACTCATGGCAGCAATTACAGTATGATGTGCTGACTAAAGGTCAGTAGTATTTATCTTTTAACTTCAGTTCTATTTTTCAGGATAGAAAACCAAAGCACAGTGTTGGGTAACACCTGGTTATGAAACTGGAATTATGTGAGCAGAGACACATAGACCTATTTGTGACCTTAACATGTGGTTAAGGCAAAAGAGTGCTCAAAGGGCTAGGCAAGTGGGTAAAAGGTGAAAATCAGAAAAAAGCTATAATAATAATATTATTAATAATAATAATAATAATAATAATAATAATAACAACTTGACTAGTGGCTTTTGCTTTTTTAACAAGAATGTTGCAAGACTCTTTCATGAGAAAGTGAGACCACATTTTTACATAGTAATGTCAGTTAATTAAATGGAGTCTCATCTAAGTGCAGTGATTGTGTCTGGCATGATATCGATATTGAAAAGAACAAGTTACGGGATGGATCCAAGAAAACTTACAAGTTGCTGAATTTCCCTTAAGCACAGTTATATCCGTTATTAAGAAACATCTTTCTAGAGCAGGCCATCCTCAAAATTGATTAACCATGCGAGAAAAAGACTAGTGAGGCCACTAAGACACCTATGACTCCTCTGAAGGAGTTACAAGCTTCAGCAGTTGAGATGGGAGGGACTGTGCATACAAAAACTGTTGCCCGGATTCATCACCAGTCAAAACTTTATGGGAGAGTGACAAAGAGAAAACCACTGTTGAAAAAATATCATTTTAAATCTTGGCTAGAGTTTGCCAGAAGTCATGTAGGAGATGTGACACCAAACATGGCTCATAATCAAAAACACATCAACCAAACTGTGAAGCATGGTGGTGGCAGCATTATGATGTGAGGATGTATCTCAATAGCAGACCCAGGAAGGCTTGTAAAAGGTAGACAGTATAATGAATCCAGCAAAGTATAGGGAAATCCTGGAGTACAACCTAATGCAGTCTGCAAGAGAACTGTGCCTTAGGAGAAGATTTGTCTTCCAATAGCCTGAAGCACACAATCAAAGCTACGTGGAAGCAGTTTTTGAACAAGGTGAATGTTAGAGAGTGGCGGAGTCAGAGCCTAGACCTCAATCCAATTGAGACTTTGTGGCTGACTTGAAAAGGGCTGTTGATTTTGGGCAACCTGACCGAGTTTAAGCAGTTTTGCAAAGAAGATTGGGATCAAATTGCTACTAAAAACTGACTTGAAGAGAGTAAATTTTTATTTGGCCACACATTTTACATTTTATATTTTTGAATAACTGACCTCACTTTGTAGAAATCTGTGTTCACTTTGACAGTAAAGAGCCTTTTTTTAAAAGTAAATTCTTGGTAAAAATAAATAAATAGATAAAGCCAAATTATACTGACCCAGATTCAATGTTGAAAAGGGAATTAATACTTTTATATTCACTGTTTTAATACCACCTGGCCCTAATAACTGGAATACCAACACTTATCCCCAATTTTATTCCACAGTGGCTCATTACAATCCCTTGCTTTGACTGATTTAGGTAAAAATGGGTCATGCTTTAAAGGGGGGTTGCAAGTAATATGATATAATATAATAGGATGTGTACTAATTTTAATCTGTTGCCTTTTGAGAGAATTTGATGGATGATGATGATCGGTGATTAAATATGCATTAGCTCCTGATGAAAAGGAAGGATATCACCTTCAAGGATATTATTCTGGCAGGACCGTTTCAATCATTCCCAGAAAAGGCGGTTTAGCAGGACGAATGGTGGCTAACACAGGAGCGTAGAAGTGGGCCTGCATGTGGTCTGGACTAGTGATGCGTCAGTCGCAAACGAAATGGCTTTTAGAGCCGGCTCTTTGAAGTGAACGATCGGAGCCGGCTCCTGCCTAGGAGCTGGAGCCGCTTCTTTTCTTACTCTCTCGTTCTATTTTTTTTTTCTGTTCAGGCCGCACTATATGATGTGTGGTGACATCTGTGTGTTACACTGAGCAGGAGAGAGAAAGAGAGAAAGAGAGAGAGAGAGAGACAGACAGACAGACAGAAAAAGATAGAGAGAGATAGAGAGAGGGAAAGAGAGAAAGAGAGAGACACAGAAAGAGATAGAGAGATAGATAGATAGATAGAGACACGGAAAGAGTTACATAGATAGATAGATAGATAGATAGATAGATAGATAGATAGATAGATAGATAGATAGAGAGAGAGAGAGACAGACAGAGAGAGAGAAGTCTCTACAGAGACAACATGCTGGAAAGGTGAGAAAATGAGTAATCAAAGGAAACGCCGTAAAATTTGGATGCATCTCAATGACATCCATAATTCAAAGGCAGTGGTGAGTATGCAAGGTCAAAATGTCATATCGAGCAGGCTCTACAAATAAATTGCACAGATACATTAGAACTGTGCAATTGTAAGAAAAAAGACAAGCAAGTGAACCTGCTACTAATGAAAGTGCAACTGTTGCTGCTGCTGCAGTGTTTACAGCGTCAACCAGTCCACCAGCACAACCACCCAGAGCTCAAGGAGACAGTTTGCTGCTTTTTTCTTTTATACATTTTCGTTTATATTTTGTTGTGTGTGTGTGTGTGTGTGTGTTGTCTAAGCTTCTCTATGTTGTGTATGTTTCACTGTAAATAGTTAAACGTTTATAAATATTATAAATACAATCAGAGATTAGATCTTTTTGTCAAATTGAGATGGGTATTTGTTTTTGTACTTTAACATTTATTTTTTGTAGCACTCTGTTCCACACTGAGTATAATAGCCCTATAAATAATAAACATTTGATATAACGTATAATTTGTACATTCATTTTATAGATAATTTTACATTATTTTTGGTAATAAATTAATTTAAGTAACAAAAAAATCAGAGGAGCCACTTGAAAGAGCCGGCTCTTTTTAGTGACAGGAGCCATAAGAACTGGCTCTCTTAAAAGATCCGGAATTCCCATCTGTAGCCTGGCCCGAACAAGTTCAGACTAATCACCGAGAGGAAGGTGTTATGTAACATGTGGACTTTACAAGAATGAGGAACCGCCTCCTGTCCGCAGCCTTGAGGTTACTTCCGACATCGGACCAGTCAGACGGGAGCGTTCCGCAGCAGAGAAGATGGGCTACTTCCCAGACTTTTCCATCGAGACTTGGACTTTAATAGTCCTTTTCATCACTCTTGTTGCGATGTGAGTATGGCATCGTTAATATCCGTAGCTCTGGAGTGTTTTTTTGAACGCGCGTTTGTTTTTGTTTGGGTCGAAAGTGGATTTCCAAAGTTGCATCTGCTGCGTCGTCAGAGAAGTTAGTCATGTTTTTTTTAAAGTTTCGATCTGATTCAGGCCTCACATCAACATGTAGCTTACCTTGTAAATGATGTCAATGGTAGTCTAATCCATCCCAAAATAGAGTTTAGATGCACAAAGAAAACAACTTATTTTTATTTAGTTATGTATTTTTTACTTATCACTATTGTTGTTCTTGTTGTTGATGATGATATTATTGTTTTTTTTTTGTGTAAAGGCACAGATGATGTTTTACAGCTAAATGTAATATGATAAACTAGAAACCCCACATGTAAACCATATGAATTCTGTTGGATTAGAGAAGTTATTCCACTTCTAGGACTGAAATGTGACATCCTGTGGCCACAGGGGAGATGATCAAGCGTGAATGCAGTTGAGTTTAATTGAGGTCATTTGTAAGGGTTGTGGTTGTTTTTTTTGAGATGGCCAAGGAGGAGGGTAGAAGAGGAGCATAGAATAGGAGAGATAGTATGCAGTAACCCCTGGGGAGAAAATAGGAGAGGCCTAAGAAAGGATCTTATCTCATTGCTGGTAGTTCCTCATTGGCCAGAAAGTTCCAGTGTGTCCAGCCAGGTCATGGAACAAAAGCCCCTCTGCGTACTTTCATGTGTGGATGCTTCCCTAATTAATGAAAGTGCAATATTTTAAAACTATTTATTGTATTGTAAATATTTTGGGCTTATGCAGGCAGACCGAGTTTTTTCTCTCTCTTTTTTCCCTGGCTCACAAACAGATTGATGTTTAGCGGAGAGAAGTTGAGAACGACTGAGCTGACTTAAGTTCATAAACACTGCCCTGCCCCAACAGGTGCAGCAACTTTAGCAGAGCATAATGGGGAATGTCATTGTTTGGGGGGAAAACAAGGACACACAAGGGCTGTGGAGTGCCCCCAGTCCTTTGTGTAGGAATACAAAGAATCTGTCTGAATTTGTTTATGTGAAATCACTTTAAAATGCATAGATGAATCTTTAAACTTGAGAAACGTTAGCTAGTATAGTTCTTGAAGTAAACTGTAAGGCTTAGCTCATGCACTGAAATGTTTTTGCTTTTTCTTACACCTCTAGTCAGATTTAAGTTCATGCTGTTAATAACGTGACGCCAGACTACATGTAGGACTAATAAGGATGATAAATAAGATGTACCAAAAAAAGTGAATCAAGGGCTTTAATCAGCCGAGATGATTAAATCCCCCGTAAAATAATCCATCTTTTAAGAACCCTTTCCAAGGCAGACATTCACAATGGTCAAGGTGTAGATATTAACATAATAAAACCTATATTTAGTTTCAGTAAACTCTTTTTACTGTCGGAGCACAAACACAAGTGTAACCATTAACACTGACAATATCTGCATGTCATTCAGGTCAATCACTTTACACAGTTCCTGGTATTGTGAATACAGGTTCACTGAAAGAGTTGCTTTTGACAAAATTAATGACACCCGCCGACGCAGAGCAGATTCTGTTATGACAAGTAAAAATGTCTGCTGTGACAAAGGTCTCCTGCTCTCTTTCAAGTTCTAATTTCCCTCCATGAAAATATGTAAACAAGTGTCAAATCAATCAATGCCATCCATAGAAACCACCGGTCAGGTTGCTAAAACAAATACACTAATGGAAAAACCAACCAACCTGCTGGAAAGCTGCTTTTCCTGTTTGTGGTTTGAGGATTTTATCATTGCATAACGTGGCTGATGACAACAGCTTTCTCTGTAAAAGACAAACTGCTAACTTTAAACAGCCATCTTTTAAGCCTACAGAGACTCAGCACTTAATAGTATAAAAACAAACTTGAATTGGCAACTCATGTGGGAGGGATACACTCTTTGCATGCAAATCTTTAAATTGATTTGCATGCAAAGGCTGCAGTGTACTCAAACGATTGGCTATTGGCATTTAGATCATTTCTGAGAGCATTTTAAGGAGTGTACTCAAACGATTGGCTATTGGCATTTAGATCATTTCTGAGAGCATTTTAAGGATGGGGAGGCACATCTGGTATGATAACAAGTAACTTGAACATTCAGTGAGAGAAACTAATGTAAGGGCTTTAAAATGAAAGTGAATTTTTGGATTGATATATCAAGTACATACCAAAATATATATTTTTAAATTCCCTGTCAATCAAAAAACAGTTACATATCTCACTGACAAGCGAGAGCTCTCTAAAAACGTGTTTGTGTTCTGAGACTAGCGATGAATATGTACAGCTTCATGCATTCGACGCAGCTTGAGTGAGCATTGAAATTTGAGGCTATGTTTACATGACAGTATCTCATTATGTCATCGTTTCAGAATTTGCAGTCCCAAAAGAGTCACAGCTGGCCAACCCAAACTTACTCAGGTCCATGCGTTCAGCTGAATACGTGCCATATCAAGTGATGATGTTATATGCCTGTATTCGAAAATAATTTTCTCAGTTATATTTGGGGAACTACTTTGAAATCCGTTCTATCTGTTTACTTAGATCAGATTAGTTTTGTGGTACAGCTTGTCTCACCTGCTCAGTCAGTTATTTATATTGTAAATGTGATGATTTGAGATGGAACCTCAGTTTCTATTGGATGGAGTCACAGTGGATTTATTTGTGAAGGCTAGAGCTGTGTGACATTTATGATAACAAGTGCAAACATAGTCCAGTGATTAAATGGATTTTGTGCTAACATGTGACGCTGGTATCAGATTTTTACTCCTGCTTCTAATTCACAGATATGGGTATGCTCCATATGGCTTTTTCAAGAAAATAGGCGTCCAGGGACCCAGGCCTTTACCTTTCATTGGGACCTTTCTGGAATATCGACATGTGAGCCACATTTGCCAGATTGCTGCAGTAATCCATTCTGACTCTCTGATGATGGTTTGGATAATTTATATGTCTTTTTGCCACTTCTTTCTCATTTTACTCCTCAGGGCATTCATAATTTTGACACGAAATGCTTTGAGAAGTATGGGAGGATGTGGGGGTCTGTATCATACCTTCCCGTATCATATCATACCATACCATCCGTTTCTTACATAATGTTTCAGGCTGTAACTGAGTCTCTGAAATACCTGCTTTTACGTTTCAAGGTTGTACGATGGCAGACAGCCTTTATTGGCTGTAATGGACACGGCTATGATCAAAACAGTCCTGGTGAAAGAGTGTTACTCTGTCTTCACCAACAGACGGGTAAGGAAACACATTGTAGAGGCAAATTTTGCAAGTTTATCCCTCACCACTAACTGAAGAACACAATAGAAACATCTCTGTGTGTTCGGGGGGTTTGTGGTTGGTTTAAGGATATAGGCCTTAATGGGCCGTTGCGTGATGCCGTATCGGTGGTAGAAGATGAGGAGTGGAAGAGGATTCGCAGTGTACTCTCTCCATCATTCACCAGTGGTCGACTTAAAGAGGTAAAAAAAAAGCAAAATTTTTAATGCACTTTTTTTTTGTCATGATGGCACAATATTCACAGGTTCACACTAAAGCTGGTTATTAATATTTAATGATTTGTTGTTTGTTTCCTATATTTTTGGGCAGATGTACACAATAATGTTGAAGCACTCAAGTAATCTGATCAAGAGTCTGCACGAGAAAGTAGAGGCAGATGCAGTCATAGAAGTTAAAGAGTGAGTTCTCCTTGTGCTGTTTGGTAAATCTAAAAAAACATATACTGCTTTAAAGTTTTGGCACTTTTCTTGTTCATATTCTTTAATAATAGGTGCTGCTATAGTCAATTGGAATTCCATGTTTGCCTTTTTTTGCAGAGTCTTTGGACCGTACAGTATGGATGTTGTGACTAGCAGTGCCTTCAGTGTGGACATTGATTCTATCAACCATCCCACTGATCCCTTTGTGGCAAACATCAAAAAAATGGTCAAGTTTAACTTCCTGAATCCTTTGTTAGTGCTCGTAGGTATGCCAAATGTCACACTGCAACCACAATGCCCATCCTGTCCACCTGAGTGCTGAATTAATTGTATGTTATTTGTTTTAGTCCTGTTTCCATTCATATCGCCAATTTTGGAGAAGATGGACGTGTCATTCTTCCCTAACGAAGTGTTGAAGTTCTTCTACAGCTTTCTGAAGACAATCAAATCAGACCGGAACAAGAACGAACACAAGGTAATTCAGTGGTTTTACAGTGGATTTGATGTTGGCCAGTTTGTATTTTGTTTTCATGATATTATTTCTTGGTCATTTCTGCTCTAGAGCCGAGTGGACTTCATGCAGCTGATGGTGGATTCTCAAACCGCAGAGAAGAACGAAGAGGATGCAAGCTCCGTTAAAGGTTACGAAAAGAAAAGCAGATAAAGAAATTATTCTTCACATTTTTTTGTAGTCAGGGCTGAACGAAATTATTTGCTGTTTAGTGTGTTTTTTATGCTTTTTATTGTATATACGCAGCCAGTGCTATCAAACAGCAACAGACAGTTTTGTCCTTGAAAGTCTTCACAGTGTATCACGTGATGTTTTCTATTAATCACTGACATGAAAAAATAGATGTTTGGAAAGGAAGTGGGAAGGTGAGCCTTTAAATGTTCTCTTACCAGCACTATGCTGTCATATAAATGGCTTTACAGGGACAGCAGTATTTTAAGTAGTGGCTGCTAAACAACGTCAGAGAATTGGTTAAGGCAAATGTTGCACTAAACAAGTACACTATAGCGAGCTTCTGACACTGATTGGCTGTGTTTTGATGCTCCTGAATGTTGTGAAGTACTATTGAAAGTTGTTTAGAAAAGCATCATATCTATCTAGAAACTGATTTTGACTAATGGTATTCCTGATAATGTTAATCATTTTCCGGTTCTAAAATCCACCAGTGACGACCCACTATGTGCTGTTATTGTCCAGTCAGATATTACATAGGCTGATGTTGTGAGCCCTTCCAAACCACTTGTCCATAACTCTCACCATGATAGTAATATTTGTGTTACAGGTCTGACTGATGAAGAGATTCTCGCTCAGGCCATGATATTTATCTTTGCTGGTTACGAAACCAGTAGCAGCACACTCAGCTTCTTGGCCTACAATCTGGCAATCAACCCTCACATTCAAAAGATCCTGCAAGAGGAGATTGATGAAACCTTCCCCGACAAGGTTCCTTGACTATTTTGGCTTCTGTAAGTCATGTTTTATCAGCAACTGGTCCTGAGCTGCCAGCTAATATTATATTTTACCCCCAACCAGGTTCGGCCAACCTACGATGCCCTGATGCAGATGGAATACCTGGACATGGTGGTGAATGAATCAATGAGACTTTACCCCATTGCTACTCGATTGGAGAGAATGTCAAAGTCATCTGTTGAAATAAACGGTGTAACTATACCTAAGGGAACTACCATCATGGTACCAGTTTACACTCTTCATCGTGACCCATCACTGTGGCCTGAACCTGAAGCCTTCAAACCTGAAAGGTACCACACTGGATCAACTGCTGTTTAAGGCGAAATTTGTCCTCTGGTTACAAAACTTAAGATATTTGCTCTTCTTTTTTCAGGTTCAGCAAAGAGAATAAGGACAACATAGATCCTTATGCCTTCCTACCCTTTGGAGCTGGGCCAAGGAACTGTATTGGAATGCGATTTGCAGTCTTGATGATGAAGTTGGCTATAGTGGAGATTCTCCAGAACTTCAGCTTTGTCACATGCAAGGAGACAGACGTGAGAAGACATTATCAGTATTTGTGATCTAAAAAGAGTAACAGATTTTTAGAGGTGATTGGCGACAGTAAACTTATGCTTTTGTGGGCTTCATTTGTGGCACATTTTTTCTGTGTTTTCTTAGATTCCAATGGAGCTGGGAAACGATGGATTTATGACACCCAAGAAACCCATCAAGCTGAAGCTTGAGTCCAGGACAACTGATGCTGATTGTCCTACAAGCTAAATCTCCTTAAATTCAACCTGGCTGGTCTCACTTTTGCCTTCTCTCTTTCAAGTGAAAGTTACTTATACTGCCTCAAGTGTATCTTATAGAGAAAAAACACCAAACATGTCTGTCACTTAAAAACACATTAAACACTAGCTTATGTATAAGCATACACAGTGCCTTGTTTATCAAGGCACTAGTCAAAATAGAGCATATATCAATCATTTGTGTTTCATTTGTACTATTCTGGCTCTCCAAAACCTAAAATCATGGATCTAAATCTAAATATCTAATATGTGATTTTTTGTAATATTTTTAAATCTTGAATATTAAAAAGGTAAACATATATCGATATCTGTTTACTTTCTTTCCTTATATTCTTTAGTTAAAGTCCAAACAGGATGAAAAGGAAAATACGTCATGGTTCAAATGTATGGATTGCAGTTTTTCAAGAATTCTGGTACTTTGCAAAGAGGGTTGAATAATAGTTCTCTAGATTTACCTGTTTCCATGTTAGTGGAATGTTTTCCGGGTGGTTGCTCGTCGTTTCACAAGTTTTAGGAAGGCGGAGTTGAGAGATTGTCGTTAAGTAAACTAAATATACTGGGATCTGGAAAAGATGTAATCCACTCAGTCACATCTCATTTTTGATTTTGTATTTCATTTATCTTTTAGGTCAGTGTGTGGTCTCTTTATTTTGTCACATGTTTAAGACAGGTGTTTATAACACTTGAACATTTTTATGCTGTTTTATACTTGTATTGCACTCAGGGTTGGACTCAGGCTGTCTGATTGGCAAGGACAAAAATGACAAAAGCCACTGAATACATTAATGGGCCCTAATTAGCACAGAACAATATATTTTTTTTTGTATAAAGGCTACATCCCCAATTAGGATGAATATTTTATGGGGGGATCTTGACTAAGGATAACACCTTTATATATAAAACATGTGTATTTGACAGCCTTTTCAGCTTTCATAGCACTTCTAGTAAAAAACTGCCTCTGGGAGCATTTTGCAGTGAATTTTCTGTAGCTTACTGACATTCTGTAATCATAGGGTTGATGCTAATCTCCCTCTCCATATGTGCACAGTTATTCTAAGCTAAAAGGCTGTTAAGGCAGTTTAATGCATTTGGCATGCAAGGGATTGTCAACTTAAAGTGCATGATGCAATGTTGGAAACTGAGTGGAATTGCTTGATTATTTGAAATCGAGTATTTTACACATTTCTATTGCACTTAAAGGAACACTTCTGGTCTGAACACTAGTATTTTTCCATCAGCTGTACTGCAGAAATATAAAGCCAATGAAATGCACACAGAAGCATACTGTGGCATAACTCCATAAGTCCCAAAGACTGCACATAACCTTGAATCAATATTTGAGACTGTAATGGCACCTGTCAGTGCTTTACATCGTCATAATTATTACAGGAATTCACAGTGAATATAAGAGACACTGCACACAGTTTGTGGTCTGGATTTGCAGTGGATTCAACACTACACAATCTATAGTAAGTATTGAATAAGTAGTATACAGAAGTGATGATGACAGGCTTGTAATGTGGGAACACTTTTATGCTTTTGGCCATAATTCGTGCGTAATTGGCAATGATGATCCACCCAAACCATCTCGTCTACCTAGTTTCCTCCTTTTCAAAAAAGAATAAAAGGTAGTAAAGGGACAAAAGAGGGAGAGGTACAAAGACTAGATTGTTCAATGCCCTGACCTCTCCATTATTGTTTGACAGAACCACTCTTTGCAGTTTTGAGTCATGATCTCCAATACTTACGCAGCAGGTGCGCAACGTACCCGAAACACAAACAGACCTGCAGCAGACCCCCATCCAAGCCTCAATGCACGTAAGTATTGCCCATAAAATTAGACTGACCGACGCTTCAGAGCTGTAAAACCACGTGAGTTGCAATTCTCTTAACTGTGTGCGTGAGGAGAAAATCTCGCAAGACACGTTTGCGTGTCGTCTCCACGCCTTGTGATACTGCCACTGGCCGTTAAGGGGAGTTGAAACACCACGAGAGACGGTGCCAGCCCTCTTCTCCACGAGGCGTCAGTTTTTAACAGGGAATTTGTGAAATAGCCTGCTTTCAAAGTAGGTTTACGCATTCTATGTGCAGGAGCAAAAAAAAAAATTGCAGGGACTTGCAAATAAATTAAATATTCCATTGTGGCGTTCTAGGCTTGAAGATTCCAGTTTCAGCGCACTTGCGGACTTAAAACTTTGACACTACATGCGAAAACAAGTGATGCATTTCTCGTGCGATCACACAAATCTGCAAACTCCCCAAGGATTCACGCTGGCACACGGGAGGGAGCAGAAATCTGGCGTTGGACGTCCGAAACAAAGAGGTTTATCCCGCAGAAACGGGCACGCCCTCATCTCCGCCCCCTAGCGGTACACCCTGTGGCCATTGGTCGGATCGCTGCACTACGCCCCTCTGATTGGCGGAGAGCCTCGTCACTGAGCGTCTGTTGTTCACGTTCGTCTCAGAGCAGGAGCGCCTGTGACAGTGGAGTGCTTTGATTCATGCTGTTGTGGAGTCTCATTTTGTGATTTGGAGAAAAATTTAATGCAGCCAGAACAGAGCGCATGAAGGTAGGTTGTGGGAAATGTTTGCTACTAGCTTCCAGAGATTCTTAACACAATTTCTTCGGTGTTTTTTTTTTAAAGAGAAAGAAAAATGTACAAGTCCACAGACAGGTTTTTCTGACCCAGTCTCACGGTTTTAGGCTTGACCATATCTGGTCAAGAAATGAAACTTTACATCCTTACACTAGGCGCGACTTTATTCTCCATAATCATAGTTAAATATGTTTTTGAATCACTGTTGTAGGAATAATCATTGGTTTTGTGGTGAGTTCAGTTTCAGGCTAATGGGTGTGAGTGCTTCAGTCATATTGATGCAATATTGATTTTGCCATTATCACTACAGGCAGCCCATATAGATAATAGCTAATCTGATGTTTTTTTTGTGAGGTTTGTGGCACTTATCAAGTGAACTTAATGTGAGTAATGTGGGAGATAATGACAGTCCCTTGTGTCAGACAAAGGCCCTGGACGGCAGGTGGATCTTGTGCTGTTTTTGAGCAGCCACACCAGTCATTTAATGCTCTGAACACACAGTGTCTCCTGCACAGTGACCATGTCATCACAGATCCAGGATGAGGAAAGTTCAATTGGGGCTTTACTTGCCATCTGAGAGAAATGAAGGAAAACAGGCTGTCTGAATGCACCCAAGCAGAAATGGCGGTACAGTCTCACTTTGACACTCACCTCAGACCAGATTAGCTGCTGTATTGTTCTATATTGACTTGTAAAGCTGCCATGATCAGGATTTGTTGATTTGCACGAATGCAACATCTAATGGCAAAACCATTCCCACTGGCTCATCTATCAGTGCTCACACAGCCCCAACTGCCACTTGAAACCTCTGTGGGCTGCAGAGAGGGTTTCGGGGATGATTCCCGGGGTGTGGGTATCCCTGGAATGTGGGAATAATTTTCCATGGACGCAGATTTATGGATATCGGGTGACATATAGTGAGTTTGGCCTACTTTGACGGCCAGAACTCCAGACATGCATAAATATCTGAACCAAACCGACTAGTATCAAAGTATGTGTGCATGTGTGTGGTTGGGTAAGCCTGGAAGCCACACACTCACAACACGTAACAAGTCAGTGGCCAGTAAATACCTACTGATTCACACACAGTTGCTTTGCTGTGAATGTGCGGGGAGCCACAGAATGCAGGCAGGAATTTTGGAGAGACAAAGAATGTTCTGGGACATTGCTATAAGGAAGTAAACATTTCACTTTCAACCTTCACAGCAGCGAGGTTGACAAGTTTTTTTTTTTGAGCGAAGGTATGCTTTCATTTTTAGTACAGACAGGTGACAAATTAAAGGAAAAACTCAACTAAATAGATTAAAAATTCTTCTACATAGAACAAATGGGGTCACTGAATGGTTTGGTGAGTATGAAAATGATAAGAATTACATTCTTTGGCCTTCGCAAACACCAGATCTCAACTCTCCCACAGGATAGACAGTGTTCACAATCAGTTCACACAAAATGTTTGTAAAAAAATGGTGTTTAATGTGAGTTTCAAATCTGTGCTAAGATGCACAGACCTCATTGTGGCAGCCCAACACTTTAATAGGCTGATTTTAATTGAGCTTCTGTTACCTGACTTTATAGCTCACACATACCTTGTCAAACGCGTAATTAGCACTCTGAGGAGCAGTCACAGTCCAAGAAACTGATCTGAAAGTGACTTCACTCTTTATTTACAAGATGAAGTCACCTTTGAGTTGGGTGTCTTTCTCTCAGTTTTAAGGATGATGTCAGCTGTGTGAGGCACATTATATCTGACCACTATGACTTCACTGGATCTATCTGGTGAATCATAGGATGCAGAAATAATATGTTTCAAACAGTCACATTTGCCTAACAGTCTTGAGATTTGGAGCATACGGATACCTCATGGTAGATGGCTAGGACTGAATGAAGCAGACAACTGTCCTCGGGCCCTTTGCAACTTAATGTGCAGATATGCTAATGACTTCCTGTTTATAACCCTGAGCACAACCCAGCGAGGCCACAGATGGGACCCCAAGTCCCATTGTATATTAGTTCTGTGCCACTCACTGAAAATGCTCACAGAGAAGCCACCACAATGTGCTGTTCTACAAAAAATTCTATTTGTAATACCCAGAAGTGTTCAATGTTTTAGACTCTGTGGATTCTTCAGATTTCATTTTATGTTAATTTGCTGCTTTTATGAAACCCTTGTTAAAAGTCTGCCACTGCATCATATTTACCTGAATAAATAAGAATATATCTCTCCATAACCCTCTGTCACTTTAGGAGGAGAAGATGAATGTGGAGGCTCTAAGCAGAGCAGAGCTGCTGACTCTCCTCAGTGTGTTGGAGGGAGAGCTGGAGGCCCAGGATGTGGTCATACATGCCCTCAGGGTGAGTGTGGAGCTCGCAAACATGCAGGACACCTCACGTACTTTTAGGAGTGTATGCATCTAATTAGTTAAGAAAGACATAACATAAAATGATTAATAGTATTTAATCAGTATACTCTTCGACACACTAAAATTAGCCTGTTTCAGCATTACAATCGCAAAAAGAATGTGAGCTAACAGGAAAGGGATGTGTAAATAGGAAACTTAGGAAACAGAGCTGGTGAAGACAATGGCACGGGAACCATTTTGGGTTCCCAGGTCTTTAGATCCAGTATTATTGCTCGTCAGACCAGTCTCTAGCCACATCTGCAGTCTGTTTCTCTTTTTTTCCCCAACTCAAGCATTTTTCAGATCTGAATAGAACCACACTGTGTCTAGACTGACTTCAGACCAACACTGGTGTGTCACATATGCGTCATGTGTGATCAATTTTGTACACACCTTGGTTTTAATCTGTGATATCTCCATTGATGCTTATCAAAAACAAAATTTTGTCTCAGTCAAAGTTGAGGACTTTGCGACTTGGTATGTTGCATTTTGTGAGTTTGTATTTCAAACCCTTAAAAGAGTTGTTCAGCTCAGGCAAATCAGCTGCATCAAGCTGTGTTTGGAACGCTAAACACAGACTACTGAAGATGACTGGATGCATTTACATTCACACTGCGCTCACCGTGTGGGCACAGATGACCGAGACGAGCCCTGAATGCTTTGAACCTTGTTGTCAATTTGGACAACTTGACTCACCAAAGTGCACAGTGTGAAAAGCACCTTAGACATGACTCAACAGCAACCTTGTCATATTACAGATGTCTACTGTTAGAGGACTGTTTCATTCTTACAGTAAGGCGACAAATTAAAGGAAAAACCTAAGGCGTCTCAGTCAGGTGTTGAGCCATGACATGCTGCCAGAACGGAGATTCTTCCAAAAGTAACCCCTCCTTTGGGTCATTCAGTCCAAAATCTTCCATAGGTGTCACATTGGGTTGAGGTTTGGGGACTATAAATGAGTATTTCTATACTCATCCCATCATTCAGGGACCCCTTGTGTCCTGTGGATAGGAGCATCGTCATCCTGGAATAGACCATCTGGATAGAATTGTTTCATCAAAGGATAAAGATGATCTCTCTTTGTATTGATTTGAAGTGACCCTTCCCTCTAAGAGGAAAGTCATCACAAACTAAGCCCCACACTGTAGGGGTCTAGAGCTCAGATTTTTTCTTTAATTTGTCATGTCTGTACTTTTTCCTTAAATTCTAAATCGGAGCAGCTCATTTACTCACATTTAAGTGAAAGAACCGCTTTCCATCAGCAACAATACATTTCAGCGTTTGAGTCGAGTCTGATCATTTCTCTCCATGCCCCTGGCTGCTTTTCACACTCATGGCCACAGCAGGTGTCCTATGCTCGGATAAAACTGCTCAGACTCTGAATGCTTGACTCACTGTTTGAAACAGAGACACAGTCTGTGATTACGACGAGCAGCAACCATGGCCATCCTGTTGTATTAAATAGGCCTTGATAGTGAAGTTTATCTAGAGAGCAAGCGGGGCTGTAATCACGAGAGAATGTCAGTGCCAGGGCCTGAAGGAAAGCCACTCTAACCGCACTAGCTCAAATGCAGCTTAAATGGCAGCCATCCAGATCTGAAGCATGCAGCTTTTGACCCAAAACTCAACATGCACACACACAAATGTTCCCTTAGGACAAATGTGTGGTCGCCTTCTTGTCTCTACTTACTCCTCTTTCCCTATCTCTAGCTCTTACTGCTTTTTTTTCTCTCTTCTATCTCCTTTCCTCCTTCTTTCATACTCAAACACAGCCACATTACGGGGGGTCTTTCATGTTTAACCGTGACACATGTCTTATCTGCCCACTCACATTTTGGTCGTCTCCATTGGGCCACTCATAGGCTGCAGTGTTTATTGTGGAGAGGATGTACAGAGTTGTAGGCTCAAATCACTGACTTCCCTTGTTCCTGCTGGGGGCCTGTTGCAGTAAATTACTAACCGGTCGCTGTTAGGGCAGATTGTGTGTAGAGGGGAGTGGTAGGGTTGGATAGCTGGCGAATGTGTCCAATGCTAGGCTTTGTTTCTGTGCCTGAATTTGGCATCCAGAGAGTCTGTCTGTGTAGATTCACAGCCATCCAATTCTGGGTAATCCTAAGAGATTCCAAAGAAGGAACATGGACTTCTTTTTCTGGTTTGTTTTTGGTCCAAAAAGAGAAGTCCAGTTCCCTTCTACTGAATCTTTTAGGTACTCCTAGGAAGTCTATTTGTACTGTGTGTCTTTCTCTGTCGTGGTTGATTTTGATATTCCACAAGCAATTGCTCGTCTCTAACTGGAACTGTCTTTTCCTTGTGACACCTAACAAGCTGCTTTAACCAAACTTTCAGTGTGTGCCAGTGATGTTTACTTGCATGTGAGAATAGTGGAGAGAGAGGCGCCCTTTCTCTCTCTTTCCCATTCTGTTAAATATTGTCTCGTGACAGCAGCGAGTACTTGGGATGCCTGTAGATTGCTCAGGACAACCGTCTTCTCTCACTTTTTTTTATCCTTCCTTCACTGGAAACCCTTCAAAACGTCGAACCACGTCATTGTTTTCTTACTAACAGAATGACATGGCGTCACCTATTGGACTTGTCTCTACAGATTCTTGATCGCATGGTTTCTAGTTCTCATTGCTAAGAATACAGATAAGCAGTTTTACTAGAGGGAACATTCCTGAGAACATGACACCAGAAACAGGTCCTGCATTCCAAGAGGAGTGGCATACCTTTTGAGCTGTCGATTGTCTTGATCTTGTAGGGACCTATTGCTATTATTATCTTCTCTCTGTTACACATAAATGGAATAAATACAGCATAGAGTGTCAGTTAAAGACACAGAAAAAGATGTATACAAGAGAGAGACAACTGTTCCTTAAATACTCAGGGAGGGAACCCAAAGTCTGTCCATCTTAATTGTTCTCTCTGCAGTGGACAACAAACTTCTGAATCTGAAGCAACAAAACAAATTCTTTGACAGTGAGATATACCTTAGATCTGTGTCAAGCGACTGTTTCCAACTGTTTTTGTTAAAGACTCTGTGGTCTTGTGTCACTGTGACTACAGATTCACCCTACTGTTTATGTGGTTGAAATATTGCATTTATTTTCTAAAGAAGGAAAAAAAGAAGGACCTGTTTTGTTTTTTCATATGATGTCATGTCCTGCAATCCTAAAATGGTTCATCTATTTTTGCAGGCTGACGTGTTTTCCTGACTCCATAAACAATGGGGTCTGGCAAGAGTGTGTTGCTTAGATAAGAGTGTATATTCTTTTACTGTTCCAGTCACTGCCCAGTTTGGACATGTTGTCAAGATTGGTAGGGGGAAATTAATTTCTTAAAAAAGGAGCAGTGACTGCACAAAAGGTTCCCTTAAAAGCAAGGTAAGATTGTAATATACGCTGGTGTGTGATGTAAGTGAAGTGCTTCCGTATCAGCAGCCTGAGGTCTGCAAGTGACCTGAAAATGTTCAGACGACATCAGAGTATGTAATGTTACGTTCTTGATCAGAAACACACAGCAACACACTCAATTCGCATCAATGACTCCTCCATAAAAGCAACATAGACCAGGTAATGGTTTCCTTAGGACGTGTTTTTGTGGCAGTCGTTCTTATGACTAAACTTGAAAGTAAAGATTCATATCCAACCCCACCCGATGCTGTTATCGGCACTGAACATGACATTATTTGCCTGCAACAAACAGAATATAAGCAATACAGGAGGTCAGGCCAAACCATGACAACAGCCAATCTGAGATAGTAAAAAACGTGCTTTCTCACTGAGGTTTGTCCTTAATATCAGCAGCAGTGAATTACCCTGACAGCTTAATTTTTGACTCTGTCTCAAGATAAAACAGAACATTTCCTTGTTCCGCCCAGCGATATGGCAAGACTTTCCAAATACAGCGCTTGACCAAAGGCTGAGAGCACCTTCTTCCATGTTTCGTCACTAACCACCGATGATAACGTTTGAGACAGTTAAACATTACTTAGACGGACTTGTCTAGTGTTTTTTTTTACAGTCATCTCAGTGCCGTCTAATGTGTGGGTGGGAGGTGTGGAGGATACAGCTTGAGCCTTAAGCACACACCTTAGCATAGACTTCATAAATCATGCACCTAAAATCTCCTCTCTCTCTCTCCTTTATTGCCGTTTGGAGAACAATAAAAGCCTGTAGCTGATTCACGTATTGTTTACAGATTAAATACACCCACCCCGTCTTACAAGTGCATTTTGCACCATTGCTATTTGCACCTTCAAATGACTAGAATGTACAGTATATGTAAAAATGGTATAATCCTTAGGCTGAGAAAATCATTTTACTACTTTACAGCAGTGACATGATCCCTCACCAGCTTTTTACATTGCCAATATACTAGTGCATTTTGAAGGTGCGACACTGCTGCAGGGCATTTCTGCAATAGTAGATGGGCTTATAACTCCTGAATAAGGAATGCTAAGGGTTTCTTTCTGTCTCACACTGCTGTGTTCTCTAAAATACCTGCATGTGCCACTAGGTTATGTTTTAACACTGATATGCTTTTACATGTGCAAATGGCTTATACTACTTATTTCTCACACCATCCCTGCTCTGCTAAATTCACTGTGTGCTCATTGCTCAGTACTAAACTGCAATATTAGCTTATTAGTACTTATGAAGATCATGTTGTCAATTATTGATTTTTTATTGATTTTGCAAAAAAACATTTTTTTCACTTTGTCTTTATGCTTTATTGTATGCAGATTGATGAGGCAGAAATGGCAAATTTATCTATCTGTTATTAAATAGAAAGCACAATAAATTGTGCAAACAGTGAAGGAGTCGGATTTGTGAATGAATATACAATATTTAACTCTCATAATGTATCGTATTATGTGAAACAAAACTATACACTGATAAGCCATAACATCATGACCACCTGCCTAATATTGTGTTGGTCCCCCTTTTGTAGTCAAAAATTCTCTGAACCATTGGACATGGACAAGGGGACCTCTCAGGGTGTCCTGTGGGGTCTAGCACCACTGCATTGGCAGTGGATCCTTTGGGTACTCTGGATTGAGCAGTGGGGCCTCTGTCAATCAAACTTGTTCCACTGCATCCTGTTGATGCTTGATCAGAATGGGGTGTAGGAAGTTTGGAGGTCAAATCAACATGTTGGGCCATTGTCATGTTCCTCAACATGTTCCTGATTAATGTTTTTTCCATGTGGTGGGGTGCATTTTCCTGTAGGGGTAGGCCAGTGACATTTGGGATTTCCATTTGCATGAGGGAGTGTGTTTGTTCTGGGACAATGTTTATTTATGTATCTAAGTCTCTTCAACAAAAATGTCAAAATCCAAGGTTTTCCATCAGAATACCACATAGTACCAATATGATCAATGTTATTCACTTCACCTGTTAGTGGTCAGAATATTGTGGCTAAACGGTGTATGTGGCACCTAGATGTGTAAATATGCAATTGTTTGCATATTAGCAATAAAAAAAATTAAGTAGGTCATATGTAAATCGTTTTGCCTTGGTGTTGTGCAGTTTGTCTGCATACAACCAACTTTAAGTAGGCACATTTGCAATTTAGGCTCTCCCAAGACAGTATTGCATACACGTACCATGTCAAGGGGTTGTGTATCAAACAGTTATGCTGTCGTTAGTGGCTAGTTAGCTTGTCATTAGCCCCCAGAACATTGTTGTCTCACTAAACTGTATTTCTGCTGCTTGGGAAAACTCTTGGCTGGGTATGTGATATGTTATTATTTATAACGATAATTTCACTACTTGTGCCTTAGAGAAAGATTTTATAGTCACATGCAGCAAATGTCCAGTGAGTTAAGACACACACAGACGATATGCAGATAAGTATACGCTTGCATCACATTTATCTTACACCCACGGTATTAGGTTAGTCAGGAGGAGTTAATCTGTACATATGTAACAGGAGATGCCCATTCAGAGCTGTGATTTTGTTCGTGCTTGCTGCTGAGTTCATTGTGTGACACTCCATTACTAAGGAAACAGGACTCCCTGGCTCTGTTCAGGCTCACAGAAGGGCATGATTGTGTCCTGAGGCTGTAGGTAACTGACTGACACACAATTTTTTAAAGGTGAAAAGCATCGGGTTGTCCTTCACATCTTGTTACAGTAGCAGGAATGAATTGGAAGAAAAATTCTGCTGAGGAAGGCGATGATCAAACATGCTGTAGCACACCCATTTTAATTGAAGGACTCAGCATGCAATTGTTAAGGAATTCTTCCGTATTTGATGGAAATTCAAAAATACACTTATTAAGAAACAGAAAAAGTTATTCATATATAATATATTCTTTCCTACGACTTGCTGTAGACACATTTGTCATCAGCTGTTGAGCAGAAATGAGAGCTTTGCAGACGAGAGGGTTTGCTTGTTGTGCCCTCTCATAAAGGAAAAGCACACTCTGTCATTATGATCAGAACTATCCTGACAAAAAAACCATGACGGACCCGACCCTAGGCTAGGGCTGTGACACACGCGCACACACACACACACACACACACACACACGCACGCACGCAGCCCAGCCCTTAATGATCTGTTTTTTAAGTAAGGACGCTGCAGTTTTGTATCCAGCTAGCTGAAGAGGCTTTAAGGCTTTAAAAAGGCCAGCACAGTGAAGCATGCACACAACCTCAAGTAAACATACACATGGTGGCTTGTAGGAGATATAGACATACTACACACATACAGAGCAGTCATACTGACTCTCGCACATAGAAGCCTCCTGGGTCAGACTCGGAGAGGATGCATGAAACTGAAGGCATTGAGACAGTGTCTTTGTGCAAGTTCTGTAATCTCCTCACTAAGGGTCACATTCTTTGTTCAGCTGGAGAAAAAAAAGACTCAAACACAGCATCCTTACTGAAACCTTCAGGATGTGTGTGTGTGTGTATCACCAGTGTCTGAGAGCGGCGTGTGAGGAAAAAAAAAGTGGCCGACAGAAAGGCGGAAGAAGAGAGAGGCGTTTTCTAAGAAACGATGATGAATCGGCAGAGGAATGCGGTGCCATGCGTGTTTGGGCAGGGGGCTGACAGGGGCCACTGGACTGGGGTGTCTGATGAGTATTGCATGGGGAGACAGAGACGCTTGTCCCGAAGGCACGTGGAATGAACTCTGCGGCATGTGCCTACATCAATAGGATTGCCGGCTGACCCCGTATGCATCCAGAACTCAAACCTACTAACCGTTACATAGCCTAATGAGACCTCCCTTGATGATATAGCAGGGTGATGAGGAGTGAGGTCAGCAAGGCCCTATCATATTCCACTTAATATCTTTGTCATTCTGGCAGATTTCTATCAAACCAAGTCAAATAAGTTAAGGTTACTTATTATTTTGCTTCCTGTGATCTCTCCTCAAACAAGCCTGGCATCACTTCATATGCAATTGTTTTGTTTCAGTTTAGGTATAATCTAACCACTTCATTGGAAATGGTTCTGCATGTCTCTCTCTCTCTCTCTCTCTTTCTGTGTGTGTGTGATTTCATGGCCCAGTCCTTCACCCCTGCATCCCCGGGGAGCAGTTAACATCTGCCCCTGGTGGGGGTTGGACAGCCATGCCTCACCTCTTTGTGTTTGGGTTGACGGGAAAGACCATCTGCTTGTGCTCACACTGACGATAACATCACTCAGCGCAGTTTTCCTGCATACACACACACACATGCTGACACACAATTCCGAGTGTTTTTCCAATGATGATCACTACATTTTTTTTACCTGCAGGTCAATCTTGTGCATGAAGGTGTGCAAGCGTGCATCCTTGCATGTTTGTGATGAGTGTTTCCAGTGGCGCTAACAGTGGGGCCTCATGTTATTTTGTTAATGCATTTTTCTCCTGTGCTGCAGTTTGGAAAGAAGACATAATCCAGCTCATACACTGACACACATAAACACATTGGCTTCTGCTCAGTCAGGACTGAACATGTACATGGATATATGTTAATGCGTTCTGCCTGTAGCCCATATACACAGATTAATACTTGATACTCTCATTACCAAGTGGTTGCTTGCTGAGCAACACATGCATGTACATGTGTAGCAGGCTTTCATTCTATCTTAGAAACAGGGATTGCTTTTTTAAGTTAAGGGTCTTCATATAGATATAAGCTGATGTAACTAACTGCCTTTTTACATGTGCTCGTTGTGTGTTTATGTGCATCGATTAGGCTCAGCACAGAGACGCTTTTGTCCAGGAGCGCTATGGACAGTATGACCTCAGCGATCCATTCCTGGCCCTGCAGCGAGACAACGATAGCATGGAGCGCCAGAACACACTCGCCCAATCTCACACGCATCTGCAAGGCCGGGCAGTGGGCCCAAACCCTCTGGCTGTGCTTAAACTGGTCATGGCTCACTGCAAGAGGATGCAGGAGAGGATGATGGGACAGTTAGCTGCTGCTGAGAGCCGACACAGGAGGGTAAGAGGCAATGCAGGCTGACAAACAGCTCAGGTCTTCATATCAGAGTTGCGGGTAGAGACGATGCTGCAACCAGCTAAAAGCTCAGCCAACATCACACAGAGGCACACTCTTGTACAATAGGCTTGTTGTGTGTGTGATAATGTGCGTGTATCTATTAGTCTCCATGTTCAGCTATTGACTTGGCTTTGGTAGTGAAGCAGACAGGCAGCAGCTGCACCAAAGGCTTAGAGGGGTGATATGGAGCTTTGTCACAGCAGAGCTCAAGGTCTGGGAGTGTAAGGGAATCATGAAAACTCAACCTATACACTGTCTATAAATCAAGTTCATAAAGGTAAGCTAGGGGACAAGGTTAACATTGGCAGTTGCATATGGCACAGGAGGCTTCTTGCAAGGAAGACAAATCAAAGGAAGGTAATTTGCTGGTTGGAAAATCTAATCAAATTTATACACTGAATCCTGAAACAAGAAACCTGTCAACATGTCATGTAATTTTTTTTGCTTGGCTTTGTGTTTGGCAGATGATCGCTGATATGGAGGCGGAGAAACAACAACATGCCCAGGACTCTGTGCAGCGCGCTGAATTCACCTTCTTGCTGCAGACAGAAAGGGATAAACTGCTGCAACAGGTGTGACTGCCTTGTAAAAAAGATGGTGTATTTGCACTGTGTGTATGTAAATATTTGTATGTCTGTGAAAAAAAATTGTAAAGTCTCAGAAAAAACAGTGCACACCTACTGATAGAGGAGCACATCTGGTGCATTTGTTTCCCTTTTTCCCTTACCCGCTCCTCTGGCTGTCTGCACAGTCTCCTTTGTTGTAGCTGTGATTTAAAACCCAATGACTGAGCAGAGAAGGCTCAGTGCAGCTCCACTGTGTAACTCAGTTGGGTGGAGAGGGTTTGGCCTGCTAAAGTATAGACACACACACACACACACACACACACACACAGACATACACAGACACAGACACTTGCATGCACAAACCCAGGACTGTTCCATGGGAAACAGATGAGGAAGAGGCCATTGTTTAGTTGTCCAGCAGCCATGGGGCTTTATGGCCTCAGGAAACCTGAGATAATGGATGTCCATGTCCAATGCAAGGTCAGCTGGTGCACACACACTGTGAGTGCACAATCAGCTACTACACAAACTTTGCACAAGTGTCTTATGTAAGAAAATGTTCCTGAGTGTCTCCCAGTCTTCCTCTGGCTTTTCCTGCCTCTGGTGTTTTTGTACACTAACCATACACACACGATTGTATTTCATCACCTCTCATTTCCTTCAAGCACTCATCAAAGCTTTTAAGCAGCCCAGTCACCCTCTAATGACCTCATGCAAACTGAACTTTCCATAAACATGCTTTGCAAGCAAATAATTCTTTTATAGGGCGAAACATGAACAACTGCCCCTCTCTCTGCCTCTTCTGACTCTGAAACAACACATATTCCCTTTCCTGATTCTGTATGACCCTGGTGGACCTAATTTAAGAGTAGTTTATCAGACTGAACTGTGTGTACACTGTACAACAGAAATGACTAGACCGCTGTGCAACATCACTTAAATGTCAAATGATTCCAATTTGTAGCATCTCACAAAAAATTGTATCACTTTTAAGTCAAACAGTGGAGTACTTGCTCTTTGGTAAAATCAAAAAATAACATTTCAGATATATCTGTGCATCCATCCACCCTTTTTATTCTTCTTATCTGGGGCCAGGTTCCTGTGGCAGCAGGTTAAGCAGGTCATACCAGACATCAATCTCCTCCAGCAATGCTTTTTAGTTCCTCTTGTGGGATTCCAAGGCGTGCCCAGCCCAGATGAGAAACATAATAGTTTAAAGTTTATAGTTTAAACTACAGTAATAATACAGTCCTCATAGCAGTAACCTGATGCAAAAAAGTATGCACATCTTTCATCACTAAGATTCAAATCTTTCATTTTGTCCACCTATATTTTTGTTGACAAAATCAATCCTCATTGGCATGTAGACGACCAGATTTCTGGAGAGGTTTTCCTGCCAATCTTCAGACTTTTTTTTTTTACAGCTGCTCTTTGCTGGAGGGGTTGAGTTGCTCTGCTTTTCTCTTTAAAATACCCCGAAGGCGTTCTGTTGGAGTCAAGTTGGGTGACAGACTTGGCCGAGTCATACTTATGACTTTTTTCTTCTTTACAAACTCATGTGATGGCATGTTGGCAGTGTGCTTTGGATCATTATCATCCTGGAATATTCTTCTGCTAAACTGCTGCAGACTGGGAGTTATCTTGTTAGCCAGTATTTTGGTATAACCACTGGTGCCATCTATAAATAACAAGTCCCCAGTAACTTTTGCATTCATGCAACCTCATATCAACACACTCCCACCTACGTGCTTCACTGTCAGGACTATACACATTCACTGTGGTGCTGTAGCCCTGGCCAGGTTCAACCTGACCCCAACCTGAGCAAAAACATGCTCCCAACACTCTTCAGGCTTCTTTTTATGTTTTTAACACAGTTTCTTCTTGCAGTTTTGTTCCGAACATCAAGCAAGGGCATTTTCCTTGGACGCAATCCATAGAGGTTGATGTTATGCACTCTCCTTCACACAGTCTGAGCTGTCACAGAAGCTCTGATTTCCACTGATTTGCACTGTGCCAAATCTGAAGCACTTGCCTGTCTGTTTTTCAGAACTGGATTGTGCAAATGTGCAGTGTCTGTGGCGTCCTTTCTGGACGACGACTGCTGCAACTTTCATCAGTGGTACTATAGCTCATTTGAGTTGGTCACTGGTCTTCCTGTATTGTGTGAGATCTCACAATTAGATTTTTCAGTTTCTCAAGAAATCCTTTTCCATGTGCAACCAAGGTGTAGACATGCCGATAGACCAAACTTATAGATTCAACGTTTCGAAAGTTCTGGTCATTTTATAACCATGTTTGTCCAGTTAGTCCATACAGCTAATTTGTAAATCTCAGTTTTGTTTCAATGATTCAAAGTTTTCTCACTAGAGTGCTCGTGATCACAAGTGCATTTACTGTTGTTGCACTTCATTACTACATTGGGGCCTATATTTTCATATTATCATATGTTTTCATTTTACAGTCTTACTAAAGAATTTGTTTTAGACAACAAACACTGCTTGTCAACAGTCATTTAAGTGATATTGCACAGGGGTATATCCACTTTGGTTTAGTGCAAAATCTGTAAACTCCTTTGCAAAAACTGTTTAATTTCAAATATTGGTATTCTTTCCCATTCTAGCTGGATCGAATGCAATACAACAGTGTTATTTTGCCTCCTTGTGGTCAAATAAGGTAAAGCTGTCTTGCCTTGACCTGTATTTCTCTCACTCTTTTCTAGCTGGAGGTGGAGCGAGCAACAGTGCAGAGGTTAGAAAAGGAACAAGCACAAGTGGTGAGCAAAGTGGAGGAGTCACTGTCCCAGCAGCAGCAACTCTCCTCAACTCTGACTCTGGAGCTTCAGAAAGCCAGCAGCCAGGCCCAGGAGGAGGCTCAGAAGGTCTCACACCTCCACACATTGCTGCAAGAGGAGACCAGTGCCTTGGAGAAGCTCCAAGCAGTTCTTGAAAGTGAGAAGAGCAGGGCAGCTCAGCTAGAGGCCAGGTCTGAGCGGCAGCTGGCTGAGTTTGACACAGAACAAGAGAAGTTGAAAGCAAGGCTCAGCAAAGAGGAGGAAAGGAGTAGGGAGCTGGAGAGACAGGTGGGGGAACTTAGGAAGAGGTTGGCTGAGTCCAAAGGATGTAAAGAAGAGGTAAAGGAGGCTGTAACGGAGGTGAAAGAGTCCAAGACGATGGTGGTGTCCA